>OZ025265.1:11715224-12296798 GCA_964019135.1 Arenicola marina
CACTGTCGCGGGAATCACTAGCAGTGGAAGCGAAAAACCGCGGGTGAAGAAAAAACGCGGGAAAGTCGTGATTCTTCATTTCCTCGAGCAGACGACTTTTCGGTCGTAGCGGCCACCGATTTTCTCTCCGCGGTAAAGGATAAAAACGAAGCTGATTGGCCCAGAGAGGCCCTGTATCAAGACTTGAATGAGGCCGAGGACTGTTCAATACCCCCGAGGCATCCTTCCTTCGACAAACACGCCTTCCTCGATTCAAGATGGCGGCCCAATGGAGCTGAAGCCACCTGTGTGTGTCTATGTCAAGGTAAACTGCCGCTGAAAACTCTTTCTTTTCATCTCTGATGTCCCTGTCCGCGGAAAGTTCTGTTTACCATCAAAGAGACGAGAAAGGGGGGATTTTATTTCCATTGTACCCCACAGTAGGTAGGGTGGCATAGTGAGGGGTGCTGAAAGGGGCGGGGCGCGTGGCTGGTGGGTGGGGAGGTAGGGTTGTGTTCCGTGAGGCTGGGTGGGGAGGTGGGGTTGTGTTCCGTGAGACTGGGTGGGTGGGTGGGGTGGTGGGGTTGTGTTCCGTGAGGCTTGGTGGGTGGGTGGGGTGGTGGGGTTGTGTTCCGTGAGGCTTGGTGGGTGGGTGGGGTGGTGGGGTTGTGTTCCGTGAGGCTGGGTGGGTGGGTGGGGTGGTGGGGCTGTGTTCCGTGAGGCTGGGTGAGTGGGTGGGGTGGTGGGGCTGTGTTCCGCGAGGCCCATGCTAGCTCTGGATGCCTGTGTACACAGCGTTTTGTCGTGGATAAGCACCGCCGGCGGCCCTGGGGCCCCGGGAGGTCGGCTTATGACGCCTCCATGTGACGTCGATGACGTAAACATCGCCATGTCTTTAATGTCCGTCAAGCTGTCATCAATGGTGTTTGATTAGCATAGTGTCTCAAGCACAATAGTATCCTCTGTCCATTCACGACTTTCACATCCTGCGGATTAGTGTTCTCGAATAACAACAGGTGGCGTTAGGAATATATAACAGGGGGAGTGGGGGGTGGGGGTAAGTAATACAAGTACACATCCCGGGTTAAAGATTTAGATTTAACAAAATGACATATGAGAAAAAAAATACGAATGTGGAGAGACTGAAGAAGGGACGGCGACAAAACTGACTGGGTTTGACCTCATAAAGACTGTCACGTGACGTGAATGGCCTCGCGGTCCGCGCGTGTCTATTTCACCTGAGAAAGAACCGCAGCGAATGGCTGCTGTAGACGCCATTGGCTAGCACCGCCACCGGGCGGTGTGCCCATGGCGGACGGCCCGTCAGACCACACGGCTGGTAAAAAGCCAAAAGCCACGACATTTTGCTGGAGACTGAGGTCACCGTGCCGGTGAATGCGAGAGGTGAAGCTGTACAAACAACATAATACACTCAGTCAATTTGCTCAAAGTCTTTGGCACCCGAATGTGGGACTGCCTTCTCGCTGTGTTAAACAGCGCTATATGCACAGCCAAGTCAGTAGTGGAAAGAAAAAAACTTAAGTAAATTTGCAAATTTGTCGCTCAACATGGGATTTCTCGCTAAGCTTATGCAAAAGTGAGAGAAAGAATTGGGGGACGCTATACCGAGAGATGGAGTCGCATGCGAAATGAGGTGCACGTTTACCCCGGGTCACTGGTGAATCTGTGTTAATAACTAACTGTGTTTGTTGGAGGGTGGACGTAGTTTTGCAACTGCACCGGTACATGTCACCTTAACAGTAAACTAAACACGTGCCGTACATGGAGATTCGTTCTAAAGGTCATTAGTGGGATAGAGCGCCTGTGATGATCAGAACGTGAGATGGGTGAGGACGCATGTGAAGTATAAACATAAAACTGTGTTCTATCAGCAATTTACATGGCAGTATAATGTATTTGTGGCTTTAACAATTATATAAAATATTATTTTATTTCGTTTTCAGGAAAGCGACAACGACGAAAAACGGACAATTATGAATCGCCAGACACCGGAAGCTACCGTCACCATGGATACCCCGACTTCCTGTAATTGCTCACGTGGCGGCGGCGGCGCCATGACAACCCAACGTCAGGCGAGGGTCGTGCGTCACCTCGCGTGTCGGTCGTCACAGCGGCGGTCGACGTCACCGGACAGTGACACTGACACCCAGCGGTCGGTGCACCACCGCCGGCTGCGAGAGGGCGCGGGGGTGTGGCGGACGGCGCTGTACGCCGTGTTGCTGGTGGCAGCGGGCGGGGGTCTGGGGGGCGTGCGGGGGGAGGACGGCCCCCGCCAGTGCCAGGAGATCACGATTCCGATGTGTAAGAGCATCGGCTACAACATGACCTACATGCCGAACCAGTTCAACCACGACACGCAGGAGGAGGCCGGGCTGGAGGTCCACCAGTTCTGGCCGCTGGTCGAGATTCAATGCTCGCCGGACCTCAAGTTTTTCCTCTGCTCCATGTACGCCCCGATCTGCATGTCGAACTACCACCGGCCGCTGCCGGCCTGCCGCTCCGTCTGCGAGAGGGCCAAGGCCGGCTGCGCGCCGCTCATGCGCCAGTACGGCTTCGCGTGGCCGGAGCGCATGCGCTGCGACAGCCTTCCGGTTTACGGCGACCGAGACCAGCTGTGTATGGATTTTAACACGACGGAACGCGGGGGTGGCGGTGGCGGCGGCGGGGGCGGGGGCGGGGGCGGGGGTGGGGGTGGTAGCAGCGGGGGTGGTGGGAGCAAGGACCCGCCGCGCAAGGATCACACGCGGCTGGACAACGGCGGGGGGAGGCAGAGCCTGGCGCCACCCTCCCCGACCCCGCGCGACTGCACGTGCCAGTGCCGTTACCCTCTGGTGGAGATCCACAACCACAGCAGCGCCCTCTACAACCAGGTGATGACGGGGCGCCAGCTGAACTGCGCCATCAACTGCGAGGGTCCGTACTTCACGGCGGACGAGCGGACGTTCGCCCAGTTCTGGATCGGCCTCTGGTCCGTCCTCTGCTGCATCTCCACCATGATGACCGTCAGCACGTTCTTCGTGGACATGGGTCGGTTCCAGTATCCGGAGCGCCCCATTATCTTCCTCAGCGCCTGCTACACCATGGTGAGCCTGGGGTACATGGTGCGCCTGGCCGTGGGCCACGAGGCCGTGGCCTGCCAGGCCTACCAGGATGAATCCATCGTCCGGTACGCTACCACGGGACCCGCCGTCTGCACGGTGGTCTTCCTCCTGGTCTACTTCTTCGGGATGGCCTCCTCCATCTGGTGGGTCATCCTGTCTTTCACCTGGTTCCTGGCGGCCGGACTCAAGTGGGGCCAGGAAGCCATCGCCCGGAACAGTAAGTACTTCCACCTGGCGGCCTGGCTCATCCCGTCCGTGAAGAGCATCGCCATCCTGGCCTTGTCCGCCGTCGACGGGGATCCAGTTTCCGGGATATGCTACGTGGGCCACCAGAGCGTGGACAGCCTGCGGGGGTTCGTCCTGGCGCCGCTCTGCGTATACCTCATCATGGGCACGTCCTTCCTGCTGGCCGGATTCGTGTCTCTCTTCCGGATCCGCCGCGTCATCAAGCAGCAGGGCGGCACCAAGACGGACAAGCTGGAGAAGCTCATGATCCGGATCGGAGTGTTCTCCGTCCTGTACACGGTGCCGGCCACCATCGTCATCGGCTGCTACGTGTATGAGCAGCACTTCCAGTCCAAGTGGGAGATGACCCACAACTGTCCGTGTCTGGATCCCGAGCAGCAGTGGCGGCCGGATTACTCCATCTTCATGCTCAAGTACTTCATGTGTCTGGTCGTGGGACTCACCAGCGGATTCTGGATCTGGAGCAGTAAGACGCTGGACTCGTGGCGGAACTGCTACGGCCGGATATGCGGGCGATCCCAGCGCCGGTATCCGGGTCGGATCCCGGATGTGAAGTTCGCCAACACGGCTTACAGCCAGGGCAGCAAGCAGATGCCGCTCAGCCACGTGTGAGTCGCGCCGCTAGATGGCGCCACTTGTCAAACTGCCACTAGTCAAAAATGACACGCATCCGGGTCCCGAGTGTCACGTGATACTCAACTCATCCCATCGTCGGGGTAAATACTGATTTGACTGATTCACGGGGCGGTCACCAGGGGTCGCGCTGAGAGGGTTGGCCGACCCTACGCGCCGCGTGGCTGGTGTATCTGTGCGACAAACTGGCGGTGTATTCCGCACGGACGCCTTTCGTATTCTGTCTGTATTCGCACTCACAATGACAGTAGTTGTGGGGCCACCTGGCCACCCATGTCCGGACAGACTCTACACAGACAGACAGACTGGTTGGTGGCTGGAGTACTTCATCATGCGTGGGATTTTTAACTTCAAAATATAGGCGTTCTCGGCCGCCGCGAGATCTCACCGAGATGACGCCGCGAGGAGAAAGCAGTATTATATCCGTACCGTATCCAGTTATTAAATCACCAGGGTCACCCTGGTGTCAAACAGTTTCAAGCGTTGCTACGCGACAGGGGGGTGGCGACGAACTCATCCGGGTTCCGGGTTACTGGGATTCATGTGGAGTCTCCGGTAGGTGTCGCCTCGCAATGTCACGCCGTACCGCCAGAGGCCGCCACAACGCTACGACACAGACGCTGTGTGTGTGACGTCGTCTTGAATGACGGGGATAGTTTCATGGTTGGACAGCAGACCTTCGCGGGGTCACCCCCCCCCCCACCCCCCTGCCCCCTCCCTCCCCGCCGCCGCGTGGATCCGCCAAAGCGATCCCGAACAGACAACTCCATTTCTGGATTCCCGGATTCCCTTTCCGACAAGGCCTGGTATGTGAACGAAAGAAACTCCCAGGGAGCCACATGCGAAAGGCTGAGGCTGTTGGATGTATACATGATACCGGCCTATCTGACCTGTGTGTGGCCAGGCGGGGTTGATGGTACAGCAAGGCCCTGTACACCATGAACACTGACCGCCCGCTCTGTAATTCTACTACTGTCACAAGATGTTCACACTAACCTGCTATACAGCCCCCCTCAGTTGTGTACATACTTCAAGGTAATTTAACTCCTCTTGTAATAAAGGGCAAACTTTTCGTTCACTCGTCACCCTTGTTTGAATTCTTCAATGCCAATAACAGTGAATAGAGAGTACTTTCCTATTATAGTGCCGCCCACACGTCGACACACGTTAAAGGTGAACGCTATGGAGCGCCGACAATGGATTAAATATAGTAACCAAGGCGATATAACGGTAAAAAGCTAGCCATGTGGTTAACATTATATTTGATATCTATATATTTTTACCTCTGTCAGAAAAGCCATTTTTCGTAAATTAGATATTTAAGTGGCAATTAAGTGTGGCAAGTGCTGCCAGTCAGTTCTATGTATGGTACAGCACCATGGTTCCCGCTGATCCTATACCACTAGGATGGCATCCTTTGGTTCACACATGAGAGATGACCGACTCTCCTTAGTCATAGGTTATCACTGTTGTACATAGAAGAAGCCTGCTCTGTGGCAGGTGACGTACTGTGTTCATCTCTTGAAAGGTCTTGCAGCAATGGATTCCAGTCCCATTTGATAACTCCGGATTTATTTTATGCTGGCATTTCTTTCTTTTATATAATGAGTATTTTAGAGCCCGGCACGCATGTCGTACCAGCCATGTCCCAGAGTCTGTGTGTCACAGTATGTATAGGCCTATCTCTGGACATGACATACACATTAACTGAATAGTAGTATATATATCTATTTTACACCGTTGTTTCTGTTATCTAGCTCGTTTTTATTTCACCCGTTTGAGGATTGCCGACTATCAAGAAGCCTGCAGGCCGCTATGATGACGTCATCCCCTGGCTGTATGACGTCACTCCTACGTCACAGCGTATTGGGCAATAGTATTGTAGTGGGTGTACGTATTTTGCTAGGTTAACTGCGGACGTGATGTGTCTGTAGCGTGGTGTAGTAGGTCGCCGTATGTATTAACGCGTGGAGCACGCGCCACTTGTATTAACCACGTGACAAAGCTTACCTCAAACCATGTGACTTGTGACCTGTGACCTGGACCACCTGTGGTGTCCGATTAAAATATCTTGCCAGATGAGGAGCCACGTGTTGTATTTTACTGTCAGTTGAAACCAATGTTATTGTGGCGGCACGGGTCGGCCACGCGATCAAAACATCGCCACGTGGCGCAAACGTTGTCGCCACGCGATCAAAACATCGCCACGTGGCGCAAACGTGGTCGCCACGCGATCAAAACGTTGTCGCCACGCGATCTAAACGTTGTCGCCACGTGATCAAAACGTTGTCTCCACGCGATCAAAACGTTGTCGCCACGTGATCAAAACGTCTCCACGCGATCAAAACGTTGTCGCCACGCGATCTAAACGTTGTCGCCACGCGATCAAAACGTTGTCGCCACGCGATCAAAACGTTGTCGTCACGTGATCAAAACGGTGTCGCCACGTGGTAACAACGTTCATGTCATGTTGCAATGTCACGTCATAAAATTCTTGCTGATCAATGCGAGTGTGCCTTCCATATAGCATTTAGCTTGGCAGTGAAAACAAGAACCACACTATACTGCCTACAATACCAGGGATCTGGAAGCGGTAAATGGCGGCATGCGACACAGCCATATTTGAAAAATCTACATTCGACATTGACCCTCAAATTCCGACACTTAGGATCTAAAAAAAGCTACATCGACATACATTTTTGAACAATCGACACTGGACACTACCGCCCTTCCAGACCCATAATGCTGTGGGACCTCTCAAACAGCTAGCGTCTGAAGGCCGAAATAATATAGATCTATTGCTAAGTTATTTCAGCGAGATTTAGACTCCAGCAATGACAGCACAAGAATCGCCAGTGTCAATGATTCAGCCTAGTTAATAATTGTCTCATACTTGAGCGAAAACCTGGATCTTGGCCTTTACATATCTTTCCAGTGTATATGAGCTGGCCGTGTTGAGCCGCGTCTTCCGAACATTGCTCATTGTACTTTTGAGATGTGAAATTATCTTACCCTTTTAATTACTGAGTTCGTAATGGCTTAAAGTCAAACTGCCTCCACCATTCCGAGTGTTTACTTAGATGCACGCATATCAATATCAAGACTGCAACAACGCTGCATTAGTGACAACCTGTTTAAACCCGCTACTTGAAGAAGATATTTCACAGCCGTCCTACAGACTTTTCGACTCTCCTCGATTGGCATCTAGGAATTCTTGGGAGGTTCGCGATTAGCTGTTGGCCATTTTGGGGATCGTTATCCGTAAAATACCTAGTTCAACGCCCGTTGCCCTTTGCCTATTTACCGCGATCCGTTATAGCGGTATGTGAATTCCTCGAAATTCGCGGTATCACTTTTAAGGTGGTTTTTTATTGCGCCCGCTCTTCAACAGTCTTCATCTTGGAGATTTGATATTGCAGCGCTCTTCGTAATTCTTGGGGAATGCGCGATTCAGATGGGGTATCCCCCCCCCACCCCATCAAAATGGCTCCCTCTTTCCCAACAGAGGTCGCCCATTCCTCATCACTTCGCGTAACGATCGACTCAAACCTACAGTTGGAACATTATATGGCGTCATATAATTCAAATTCGAATAAATGTGTCGGTTACGACATTTGTGACACAGTGAAAGATATAACCGATGCTCTTATGTGCAAAATTAGGAATAAGCCTTTATTGGAATTGATTTTCTTGCGATTGTATGAACGATAATACCGGATGTTAAATTTTACATGGGACCGAGGACTGTATGGCGTTAGCAGAGCGCCCTCTGTCGGGAGATTGGTAGCGATAAGTCCTCTTCCCCACAGGATGTTATGATGTCGGTGCCCATCTGGTGTGAAATAGTAGCCTATACAGGTATTGCCCATTACAATAACGGCGTCTGTATAATTGTTCCTGGACATAAAAGACAGATATACAATAACCTCTACTCCCTCCATTCCGAAAATTGCTTGCAGCAAGCCACCCCCCATCCCTCACCTTATCTACCCACCACGCCGCCAGCGGAACCCCGCGCCCTTAGCTTCCCGCCCTTAGCTCCCCGCCCTTAGCTCCCCACCCTAGCCAGTCAAGACCCCTGAGGGGTGGGGGTTGGGGTTAGCCCGTGTGGGTGTAGGTGTGGGGGGTCGCCCGGGTAGGGGTGGGGGAGGGGATGGGGGGCGTGAAGCAGCATGACGTGGGGTCACACGGGGGTGACCAAGACCCTCACACATTTCATGAAAGGTACCTGCTGGTCGGTAACAGCGGAAGACCGAACAATCTCACCTGGGAATGCTTAGCGCGCCGTCTGCTGGCGACTTACGTACGTAAGACAAGGTGCCGATTAACGCCGCTAGACGTCGCTTCGATGGAGATTGGGGCAACATCTGAGTCGGGGCGGCAGCCGACGGTGTGCAATGTGATTGATAAGCAGACGCTTCTCACCCCACTCCACCCCCCCCCCCTCCCCCCGCCAGCCCTGTGGTAATCGGGTAATCAGCCCCAGGGGCCCCGGGGCTAAATACAGACGTACGTAATACTGACAGGTTATTATTTAAACTGATCATTCAGCGATGTGCTATGAACGCCATTTTTCAAAATTTAGGCCATCTGAGGCGTGGACCGCCCCCCTCCCCCTTCTTTTTTTTTGAGGAAGAACGCTATCTGAGGCAGAAATGCATCAATCTGGATGGAAAACTGGGAGGCCCTACAACTTGCAACGTAATTTATTGGAGACTATATATGTGTATTCATGGATTAGGGTATAAATGCATCAATTCCATTTAAAAGAGCCCCCCCCCCCGCCCCTCCGGAGCTTCGTAGGCAAAGTGCTTAGCTGTTGCCGGGTATGCTTTACTAGCCCAACGCACACTCGACAGTGCGTGGTTCGAATCCCACCTGAGAAAGATACCACGACTTTCTTCGCCGAGCAGGGGTTCCTCTCGACGACATGGGTTCCCCTCTCTCCCTTTCCCCCACAATCTTACATGTATACAAAGATTAAGTCTTCCTGATTTGAACCAACCAACCATTTAAAGCAATAGGTTCTGTCGTTTTGATATTACCAATCTCTGCTCCATGTCAAATAAGTATATTCTGTCTTAAATTTGAATCTTGATAGTCTGTAGGCTATCCGGAGAGAAGTTGGGTATGTTTGCTGTTCGATATTCTGTGGTATGTCGACCGCGGCTCGCTATCACGTCCGCGCGCCATAAACTAGTCCGCAACGAGATATAAAACATATAAGCATCATCATTTTGAGACACTTTTAGTCTTGATTCTAAAATGTAAAAAAATTAGGCTGCTTTAAAAGATGTGTAGTCGCGGGTGTGTTCACTTTAACTACAAGAAATCTCTAAGCATACATAAAATCGATTATTGCTATAAAAAAAACGGCGTCGGTGCAAGTAACACGAGAAAAAGAATTATCTGACAGAACCCATTTACGCTAATATTGAATGTCGTTGTTTGGATAGCTCACGTAATGTTCATGACCGGTTGTGACCCTCTGCAAACATGAACCGCCACTGTGTGCACTTGGGCATGGCGGTCAGTGCCAGGGGTTAGGTGCAGCCCCCGGCGGCGGGTGGGAGTGGGGGGGGGTGGGCAGCACTCAAAGAGGCATGGTACATATATACTGCGAAAGGTTATATTTAGAAACTCTCCGGCATATCAGACTGAACCGATTAGGCATTGGAAAGACAAGAGTTGACAATCATGATATCGCCACCGGCAGTCGAACCTAGGACCCCGACAGTATATACATCGGGGGAATCGAACCCAGGACCGCCGGCAGTATGTACATCGGGGAATCGAACCTAGGACCGCCGGCAGTATGTACATCGGGGAATCGAACCTAGGACCGCCGGCAGTATGTACATCGGGGATTCGAACCTAGGACCGCCGGCTGTATATACATCGAGGAATCGAACCCAGGACCGCCGGCAGTATATACATCGGGGAATCGAACCTAGGACCGCCGGCAGTATATACATCGGGGAATCGAACCTAGGACCGCCGGCAGTATATACATCGGGGAATCGAACCTAGGACCGCCGGCAGTATATACATCGGGGAATCAAACCTAGGGCCGCCGGCAGTATATACATGGGGGAATCGAACCTAGGACCGCCGGCAGTATATACATCGGGGAATCGAACCTAGGACCGTCGGCCGTATATACATCGGGGAATCGAACCTAGGACCGCCGGCCGTATATACATCGGGGAATCGAACCCAGGACAGCCGGCAGTATATACATCGGGGAATCGAACCTAGGACCGCCGGCTGTATATACATCGGGGAATCGAACCTAGGACAGCCGGCAGTATATACATCGGGGAATCGAACCTAGGACCGCCGGCAGTATATACATCGGGGAATCAAACCTAGGACCGCCGGCAGTATATACATCGGGGAATCGAACCCAGGACAGCCGGCAGTATATACATCGGGGAATCGAACCTAGGACCGCCGGCAGTATATACATCGGGGAATCGAACCCAGGACAGCCGGCAGTATATACATCGGGGAATCGAACCTAGGACCGCCGGCTGTATATACATCGGGGAATCGAACCCAGGACAGCCGGCAGTATATACATCGGGGAATCGAGCCTAGGACCGCCGGCAGTATATACATCGGGGAATCAAACCTAGGACCGCCGGCAGTATATACATCGGGGAATCGAACCCAGGACAGCCGGCAGTATATACATCGGGGAATCGAACCTAGGACCGCCGGCCGTATATACATCGGGGAATCGAACCCAGGACAGCCGGCAGTATATACATCGGGGAATCGAACCTAGGACCGCCGGCAGTATATACATCGGGGAGTCGAACCTAGGACCGCCGGCACTATATACATCGAGGAATCGAACCTAGGACCGCCGGCAGTATATACATCGGGGAATCGAACCTAGGACCGCCGGCAGTATATACATCGGGGAATCGAACCCAGGACAGCCGGCAGTATATACATCGGAGAATCGAACCTAGGACCGCCGGCAGTATATACATCGGGGAGTCGAACCTAGGACCGCCGGCTGTATATACATCGAGGAATCGAACCTAGGACCGCCGGCAGTATATACATCGAGGAATCGAACCTAGGACCGCCGGCAGTATATACATCGGGGAATCGAACCTAGGACCGCCGGCAGTATATAAATCGGGGAATCGAACCTAGGACCGCCGGCAGTATATAAATCGGGGAATCGAACCTAGGACCGCCGGCAGTATATACACCGGGGAATCGAACCTAGGACCGCCGGTAGTATATACATCGGGGAATCGAGCCTAGGACCGCCAGCAGTATATACATCGGGGAATCGAACCTAGGACCGCCGGCAGTATATACCTCGGGGAATCGAGCCTAGGACCGCCGGCACTATATACATCGGGGAATCGAACCTAGGACCGCCAGCAGTATATACATCGGGGAATCGAACCTAGGACCGCCGGCAGTATATACCTCGGGGAATCGAACCCCGGACCGCCGGCACTATATACATCGGGGAATCGAACCTAGGACCGCCAGCAGTATATACATCGGGGAATCGAACCTAGGACCGCTGGCAGTATATACATCGGGGAATCGAACCCGGGACCGCCGGCAGTATGTACATCGGGGAATCGAACCTAGGACCGCCGGCAGTATATACATCGGGGAATCGAACCCCGGACCGCCGGCACTATATACATCGGGGAATCGAACCCGGGACCGCTGGCAGTATGTACATCGGGGAATCGAACCTAGGACCGCCAGCAGTATATACATGGGGAATCGAACCCCGGACCGCCGGCACTATATACATCGGGGAATCGAACCTAGGACCGCCAGCAGTATATACATCGGGGAATCGAACCTAGGACCGCTGGCAGTATATACATCGGGGAATCGAACCCGGGACCGCCGGCAGTATGTACATCGGGGAATCGAACCTAGGACCGCCGGCAGTATATACATCGGCGAATCGAACCTAGGACCGCCGGCAGTATATACATCGGGGAATCGAACCTAGGACCGCCGGCAGTATATACATCGGCGAATCGAACCTAGGACCGCCGGCAGTATATACATCGGGGAATCGAACCTAGGACCGCCGGCACTATATACATCGGGGAATCGAACCTAGGACCGCCGGCACTATATACATCGGGGAATCGAACCTAGGACCGCCGGCACTATATACATCGGGGAATCGAACCTAGGACCGCCGGCAGTATATACATCGGGGAATCGAACCTAGGACCGCCGGCAGTATATACATTGGGGAATCGAACCTAGGACCGACCGACCGCCGGTTTATACGTGCACTTTGATATTAGTGGGATTTTATGTTAAATCGTACTATGAAGCACCATCTAGCACGGGTTTTCTTCTAGTCTTAGCAATGAATTTTGTAGTGCCAAGCGAACAATTTAGCTAATTTCCCGAACTTAAACAGTTTACTTGATCGTGATTGCAATGGGTTTAGATAAATATATGTTTAATGTTACCAACCTGCACCATTACCCCATCCACATCCGCGCGCTAACCTCGAACCTGACCTCCACCCCCAGCCCCACCTCTACCCCATCCCCACCCCATCACCACGATGTACCAACCCTCAAAAAGCGTTTCAGTTTGTCGCTGTTGCTTGTTATCACCGGATGTGGCCGAATAGAGTTTTAGAATCTTTTAACGAGCAAAGAATTTCCGGAGTTTGGTCGCTTAAAACACGTACTAATTTACAGAAAGTGACATTGGGGAAGTGGCGTTTTTTGGTTACTTACTGACTGGTACCTCTTCACGTAGAGAAATAGTTTAATTGTAGTATGCGTCGATATTTATTAGTGGAGTATTTCAGGAGATGAGTAAGATATTGTATAATGAACATTATCAAGGCACGGTTTGTTGTGCGCGACGGAAACTGGTAAACATTTTGTGGACACTAGATCTATTTAATCATTTTTACGTATTTCAAGTGATGATCACAATATAATTTTGGTGGAAATTTGTCAGAGAATTAATCAGCACTGTCAATGAGCGCCACGAGGTGCCGTGTGAAGGGTTGACAGCCCAGAGTGTATGGCCTAATGCTAGGCCCTCGGCTGTGGTACATTGGAAATGACATTCAGTCGTTATTATCGCCATGTTATGGGTGTATTAACTGTAAATGTTGCAGCGGAACCTACACAGCCAGACAGCAAGCAGCCAGCGAGGGGCATATTTCACACACAAGTGAGTGCCAGACCCTGGGAGTTCACTTCACCACAGTCCCTAACTGCGGCCCCCATTAAGACTAAATACCGAAAAACGTTTTTTTTTATCCTTTGGCGCCAAGTGCAAGCGCCGCTATTTACCTTGTCAGCGATGGCAAAACAGTGGCCCCCGAGGTCCATATTCACACCAATCCCTGAATGTCTCGGCGCTGGCGACGTTCGCCCCGCAGTTTTATGGCCAAATAATCCTATAGATTCACGGGCTCAAGTTCCAAAAGGAACACTAAAGCCCAAGGAGAGTTTTATTTTAATAATACCGTGAAGAAACCAAAGGTCACTTAGAGAGAGCACGGGAATAGAGGGGCGGGTGGGGGTCGGTGGGGGGGGGGGCGGGGGGAGGCAGGGGGAGGCGAGGGGGCGGGGAGAGCCATTCACGGCGACTCATGTTACAGGCGAACAACGTCACTGCTAAGTGTTGTTGGTTCCTCATTTGTGTACAAAATGGCAAAACTGCTCCCTCTCCTCCCTTCCCCAAAAGCATGTAAATAGCATTGTGTGTTGGCGGCCATAGCCTGCCAGCTCAGCTATTTGACTATAGACTATTCTCCGAGTTTTTGTATAGAATGGTCCCTACAAGGTTTTTTTCACCTGAGCTTCAGACGGTTAAATTTAAGAAAAATGCTCGTAAGTTTAATACGACTCGGAGTTTGGGGACCTATAGCCTTAAATGGGGAAAGCTGACCTCATCGAAAACGGAGAAGCAGGGGGGCTGGAGTTGTGGAAAGGAGGGAGAGAGGGAGGAGGGGAGGAGAGGGGGTTCAAGGATAATACTTGATCTTTCTATTCCCTTAGGGAGAGTTTGTATGGCGTAGAAGCTGGTTGTGTCATGCGCCCGTCAGTACTGGGCACCCTACCGTTCAACCTGAACTCGTGTCCATACTACAGCCATAGCATTACGGTACTGTGAGGCCCACATGTCTAAAGGTGAAGTCTGGATGTCAGATATATACATGTCTAGAAGTGACGTCTAGATGTCAGATCCACTTTTTCAGTGACGTCTGGATGTCGGATCCACATTTTTAGCGACGTCTGGATGTCAGATCCACATTTTTAGTGACGTCTGAATGTCAGATCCTCATTTTTAGTGACGTCTGAATGTCAGATCCTCATTTTTAGTGACGTCTGGATGTCAGGTCCACATTTTTAGTGACGTCTGGATGTCAGATCCTCATTTTTAGTGACGTCTGGATGTCATGTCCACATTTTGAGAGACGTTTGGATGTCAGTTCCACATTTTGAATGATGTCTGGATGTCAGGCCAACATGCCTAAAGACTCTAAAGGTGACGTCTGGATGTCAGGCCCACATGTCTAAAGATGACGTCTGGATGTCAGGCCCACATGTCTAGAGGTGATGTCTGGATGTCAGGCCCACATGTCTAGAGGTGACGTCTGGATGTCAGGCCCACATGTCTAGAAGTGACGTCTGGGTGTCAGGCCCACATGTCTAAAGGTTACGTATGGATGTCAGGCCCACATGACTAAAGGTGAAATCTGGATGTCAGGCCCACATGTTTAAAGGTGAAGTCTGAATGTCAGGAAAACATGTCTAGAAGTGATGTCTGAATGTCAGACCTACATGTCTAGAAGTGACGTCTGGATGTCAGGCCCACATGTCTAAAGGTGAAGTCTGGATGTCAGACCTACATGTCTAGATGCAACATATGGATGTCAAAGTTTCGTCTACAGGTAAAGTCTGGATGTCAGGCCTACATGTCTAGAGGTGAAGTATGAATGTCAGGCCCAAATGTCTAGAGGTGTAGTATGGATATCAGGCCCACATGTCTAGAGGTGAAGTATGGATGTCAGGCCAACATGTCTGGAGGTAAAGTATGGATGTCAGGCCCACATGTCTAAAGGTAAAGTCTGAATGTAAGGCCAGCATGTCTAGAGGTGAAGTATGGATGTCAGGCCAACATGTCTAGAAGTAACGTCTGAATGTCATATCCAAATGTCATATCCACAAGACCAAGTGTCAAACCAATTGCTAAGACCTACCTTATAATTCTCAATATATTTGGGAGTAATGTCTTGGAACACATGTTATGAATGCTTACTCTGTGCGGAATAGATATGTTTTTTAAAAAGGCAATAAAACAGCGCTGCCCGACATTTGATGAGGCAGTAAACAAGAAAGTCACAATTGGCTTTACAATATCCCTTTGTATTTATTGCGTACGCTGAATGTGTTCTGCTGCATCACTTCTATCCAAAACATTATGATACGTTTCTCAAGAAAAATAGTGTTGCATGACATCGGTCACTGCAGAAACTCAATAATTCCAGCGGTCACAAATTCACGACACATTATTTTTCTGTTGTCTACATAATGATCCATTGATTGTACTCAGGCCGATCGCTCTACGGACTCCATACCAGTATCAAGGATTCACACAGACTAGTGCCGGGAGTCATGTGGGCGGGCTTGAGGATCTGGCTCCGAAGCCTAGCTCACACTGTGCCGGTGTTGGCTACGGTTTACCCCGGTCCTCCCCGGTCCTTTCCGGTCAAAATACCGCGACGGCCATCTCGCACAATGCTTGGCGCGAAAACAGTGGGCCAGGATGTTACTGCGGAGCTACGGTTCATCCAGGTAGTTTTGAACAGTTCAAAAACAGCGGGGTAAGCCTTAATATATGGCAACGTCATTCACTATATTTGTAAATCCTAGCGCGTTATTGTCAGTTAAATTACAAACAGCCGTTATTATTGTGTTAAGGGTCGCATGTCACTTATACATAGACTTTATGGCTAACTTCTTGCCTAATCACAGCCCAGGGAGGTGACCAGGGGAGACATTAATTGCACTAACCTCTTGCCTAATCTCAGGCCAGGGTGGTGACCAGGGGATACTTTAATTGCACTAACCTCTTGCCTAATCTCAGCCCAGGGTGGTGGCCATGGGAGATTTTAATTGCACTAACCTCTTGCCTAATCTCAGCCCAGGGTGGTGACCAGGGGAGACATTAATTGCACCAACCTCTTGGCTAATCTCAGCCCAGGGTGGTGACCAGGGAAGATTTAATTGCACCAATGTCTTGGCTAATCTAAGCCCAGGGTGGTGACCAGGGGAGACTTTAATTGCACCAACCTCTTGCCTAATCTCAGCCCAGGGTGGTGACCAGGGAATACTTTAATTGCACTAACTTCTTGCCTAATCTCAGCCTATGGTGGTGGCCAGGGGAGACTTTAATTGCACTAACCTCTTGCCTAATCTCAGCCTATGGTGGTGGCCAGGGAAAACTTTTATTGCACTAACCTCTTGCCTAATCTCAGCCCAGGGTGGTGACCAGGGAAGACCTTAATTGCACTAACTTCTTGCCTAATCTCAGCCTATGGTGGTGGCCAGGGGAGACATTAATTGCACCAACCTCTTGGCTAATCTCAGCCTATGGTCGTGGCCAGGGGAGACTTAATTGCACTAACCTCTTGGCTAATCTCAGCCCAGGGTGGTGAACAGGGGAGACTTTAATTGCACTAACTTCTTGCCTAATCTCAGCCCAGGGTGGTGACCAGGGAATACTTTAATTGCACTAACCTCTTGCCTAATCTCAGCCCAGGGTGGTGACCAGGGAATACTTTAATTGCACTAACCTCTTGCCTAATCTCAGCCTATGGTGGTGGCCAGGGGAGACTTTAATTGCACTAACCTCTTGCCTAATCTCAGCCCAGGGTGGTGGCCATGGGAGATTTTAATTGCACTAACCTCTTGCCTAATCTCAGCCCAGGGTGGTGACCAGGGGAGACATTAATTGCACCAACCTCTTGGCTAATCTCAGCCCAGGGTGGTGACCAGGGAAGAGTTAATTGCACCAATGTCTTGGCTAATCTAAGCCCAGGGTGGTGACCAGGGGAGACTTTAATTGCACCAACCTCTTGCCTAATCTCAGCCCAGGGTGGTGACCAGGGAATACTTTTAATTGCACTAACTTCTTGCCTAATCTCAGCCTATGGTGGTGGCCAGGGGAGACTTTAATTGCACTAACCTCTTGCCTAATCTCAGCCTATGGTGGTGGCCAGGGGAAACTTTTATTGCACTAACCTCTTGCCTAATCTCAGCCCAGGGTGGTGACCAGGGAATACTTTAATTGCACTAACTTCTTGCCTAATCTCAGCCTATGGTGGTGGCCAGGGGAGACATTAATTGCACCAACCTCTTGGCTAATCTCAGCCTATGGTCGTGGCCAGGGGAGACTTAATTGCACTAACCTCTTGGCTAATCTCAGCCCAGGGTGGTGAACAGGGGAGACTTTAATTGCACTAACTTCTTGCCTAATCTCAGCCTATGGTGGTGGCCAGGGGAGACATTAATTGCACTAACCTCTTGTCTAATCTCAGCCTATGGTGGTGGCCAGGGGAGACTTTTATTGCACTAACCTCTTGCCTAATCTCAGCCCAGGGTGGTGACCAGGGAATACTTTAATTGCACTAACTTCTTGCCTAATCTCAGCCTATGGTGGTGGCCAGGGGAGACTTTAATTGCACTAACCTCTTGCCTAATCCTAGCCTATGGTGGTGGCCAGGGGAAACTTTTATTGCACTAACCTCTTGCCTAATCTCAGCCCAGGGTGGTGACCAGGGAATACTTTAATTGCACTAACTTCTTGCCTAATCTCAGCCTATGGTGGTGGCCAGGGGAGACATTAATTGCACCAACCTCTTGGCTAATCTCAGCCTATGGTCGTGGCCAGGGGAGACTTAATTGCACTAACCTCTTGGCTAATCTCAGCCCAGGGTGGTGAACAGGGGAGACTTTAATTGCACTAACTTCTTGCCTAATCTCAGCCTATGGTGGTGGCCAGGGGAGACATTAATTGCACTAACCTCTTGTCTAATCTCAGCCTATGGTGGTGGCCAGGGGAGACTTTTATTGCACTAACCTCTTGCCTAATCTCAGCCCAGGGTGGTGACCAGGGAATACTTTAATTGCACTAACCTCTTGCCTAATCTCAGCCTATGGTGGTGGCCAGGGGAGACTTTAATTGCACTAACCTCTTGCCTAATCTCAGCCTATGGTGGGGACCAGGGGAGACTTTAATTGCACTAACCTCTTGCCTAATCTCAGTCTTTGGTGGGGACCAGGGAAGACTTTAATTGCACTGGCCTGTGCCGTTATAACCTCCAGCGATGGTGACCATTATCTAAATACTTTCCCCGTCGTAGAGGCGCTGGCCTCCCCCCCCCCCCCTCACACCCACTCATCCTCCCCTCGTTATTCGCCTCTGTGGGGTGGACATCCCCTTTACCGCAGCCTCCTACCGAGGGCTGAGACTGTGGGAGCCACTGATGAAAGGGGCGTTCCTCTAATTAGAAGTGTCTCCCCCCCTCCTAATCAGCCCCCCCCCACCCCCTCGTTAGTGCACTCGGGGTCCCTCTCCGGGAAAACTTCACTCCATTAAATACCACCAAACTCTCACCACCCCACACCTCACCCAGACACTAGTTACGCTCTCACCCCTCCCCTCACTCCCCCTCACCCGCGCCACCCCCTCGCCCTCCCTTCCCCTCCACCCCTTCCCCTCCCTCCTCTTCCATCCCCTCCCTCCCCACCCCCGCGCCCTCCCTTTACATCCATTCCCTCCACTTCCCCACCGTCCTCCCGCCTTGCTTGTTATTCCTAATCGCAGTGTAATAGACCATTATTATATCAACTGGACATCGGCTACGTCGCTCATTACCCTCACTACCCCTCCTCCCCCCCCCCTTCTCCTCCTCCTCCTGTCCACCCTGCGGGGTCTGCCCGCCGCCCATGACCCCGCCCCCCTCCCTGTAACATAGAACGGACCACGGGAGGTGGGGGCTGAGGAGGCTGACGTCATGAAGGGTGCGTCACCCACAATCCACATTATGAGGGGTAAAATTGGTGACTGATCTGCAGTGGGTGTCAGTCTGCATGCGACGTTATCTTCTCGTCGTACGGTTGCAATACTGTGGATAGATATAGATACATAGACGGTTTAGTTATTATAGTGGTATGGTACGTTACAACATGAAAATAACAACATAAAGGAAAACAAGTACTCGTCCCTCATTGGGTTTGTCAGTCACTTTTAAAGAATGAACTTAATTGTTACATAAGCGTGAGTAGATTTACAAATACATTTACCAAATGTCGGACAGGTGTCGATTTCAATTATAAAGGATGCTTTTGCGTCGTAACCATGCTTTCTTAACAAAGACAATAAGCTGTTTCCATAAATACTTCATAATATAACAAAATCTATCTGTACAAGTCAATGATCTAAACCTGGACGCAAAAATTTCGGCCGCACTAAACAAGATGGATCTTACGGCAGAATACTCCGGGCTTACACAAACGAAATGGTATTCATCTTCAATCTCCCTAGTATTAGAGACCTGACATAGACGTTCAGAAGGCAACAAAGATCTAAGCTGGTTTGACACTTTAATCGATTTATAACGACCCATTTCAATTCGTAATTGTAAGTTGAGCATATAATGATCGGTCTTGTTTCGATATACTCATAGCTCTCACATATGGTTACAAAATCGCTTTTATACTGCACATAAGATCTCAGCAATACCTCACACAATTCATTAGTTAACTACGGAGTGCCTCACTAGAGGGCTGCACCATATTTGTGCTGTGCTCATAATAATCATACCATCAAATTCACTCATTATCGCTTATGGCCACTGCGCCTCCCCTCTCACCACCCCCACCACCACCAGGTGTCACAACCGTTGGATTACGCTTCACTGGGTTGACGTGCAGAGAGGGGGAGGGGGGAGTGGAGAGGGTTGCTTTAACAGCGGTTCCTCTCTTTGTTCCGGAAAGTCTATGGCTGAACTGATACGGTGACATATTACCCTTGGAGCCAGATGGAGGGCGGGGGGGGGGGGGGGTGCTGTCCAACAGTGCGACCCCCACCCCCCCCCCTTCAACGCATAAGCGTTGCATAAGTTGTTGTGCAAATTGTACTCCACTGCTCACTCCTTTTACTTTTGCCCCCTGCTCCCCTCATCCAAAGTGCTCCACCCACCTGTCTTTGCAAAAAAATCTCGATCCACCATTGATTTTGAAGAGTGAATAAAACTTCGGAAACCGACGCACACGACCAGAAAAAGTTAGTATGGGAAATTAGATTGTTAATGCCGTTAATTGATTCTTCAATGCATCTCTGCGCATCTCACTCTTTTCCAGAAAGTTATTATATTATTAATATAGTCTTTCTTGTTGCTCAGATTAAAATGTTTGTACTTTATATTTGTTTTACCAGACGCTGTGAGCCGGCAGTGACGAAATATATAACGGCCGGACCATTTGATATCCGGGGGATTTGGGGGTTTTGTGGCCAAAAAAAAATCAGAATTTAGTTTTTTGGCTCCTATGATGACTGGATTTTTTTGGGGGATCTGCAAAGTGTATTCAGCTTAACCGTACGAGGGTCTGGTTTTTATTTCAAGAACTAGAGGACGTGTTTTTTCTGTAACAGGCAAAGCAATATTATTTTATTTTTACAAAATTCAGAGCTAGATTTTTTACAAAGAAAACATAGCCCCCATCCCCCTGGATATCAAATGATCGGTCCCTAATAATCCTCTTATCATTTATAAATATTAATCACACGTCCATTGACAAAAAATAATAATAAATGTTAGTAATAGCCTCCCAGTAAAATGATATATACCCCGGAATGAGCCCCGCAACTATCACTAAGTTAACGGAAAATACACTTAGGTGTTCTTCCCAGTTAAATATATCCAGAAATCACTGTATTATGGAATAGAAGGGTAATGGAGACCCACCCTCAGATCACCCCTCCACTTCCCCCCCCTCCCCATTACCCCCTGCTGCCCCACTCACCCCTTCCCATGATCCTTCCCACCTCCTTCCCACCCTCCTCGTTATGAATCTGATCTTACCCTCCCCCCCACCTCCTCCTCTATCCCATCTCATTCCTCACTCTCTTGTTCCCTATACACCCTCCCTTTCCACCTCCTCCACTGCCCAGCTTCACCCCCACGTGTCTACCCCTGTGCTATCCACGCCCGACCACATCCCACCCCACCCCTACGAGCCTGTATCCCTCACCACCGCATGCCCGTCTCTCCGGTAACTCGTCCCCCTGCCTCACCCCCTCACCCCCCCCCCCCGCGCCCCCTCCCCCATCTTCTCGGCTAACCAATGCTCCCGTTTCCAAGGCATTGTGTTCGGACGATGGGATGGGGAGGGGGGAGGGGGGGGGGGGGGCAAGCTCCTTAATTGGTATTTGTTTCAAAGGCTCACATTGACCTCAGTGGTGACTTCAACCCGATAACTCTGCGCCACATAATGATAAGAAATGAATGACACAAATATTGATGATGAAACAAACATTCAGGTCTTCAGGTTTTCATTCGAGCCTTTCATCATTTCTGTCATGATTTTGACTCCCGTGTGCAAACAGAAACATCACTGCACAGAACAGGACCCGGTGAGGTGTTGAGATACCAGGGGAGGAAGGGGGGGGGGGGGCTAATTGTCTTATATTCTACCCCATCACCTCTGAAATAGACACCCACACAACCACCGTGCACCGTGTCTCATGCCTTTTGATCTCATATCATATGTCACTGTCTGCGTAATGTTGGGACTGAGCTCAAACCAATAGCATTGGATTAAATTGGTGTCGAGATATAGGTTTACGTGATTGAACCTTCAGGAATTCAAAGATGCGTTTGTTAGTTTCAGACGATAAAGCAGCGATAGTGACAGCAATGTGACTTGACACCACGGCAACGTAACAACGGATCAGTTACATATTAGCAGTCTCAATTCGCTTAACGTATTGGAATAAAGACAAGACATCAAGCTACGACATCAAGCTACCTGGCATTGGCTCTTTCAATGATCCGTTTGATCCTTTGAACAATTAATCTCTTCGAACTAAAAAAAAGAAGACAAATATAAAGTCAAATCAGAAAAGCGGGTTTTCAAAATTTTGTGGCGTTTTTCTACGGAGCTTTGGTTTCATATGCAAAATGTCGTAAATGGCTCATCTTTTACAACATTCCAGAGCTATCGGCGGATAATTTATGGAACGTTCCAGTTTGATCGGCTGACACTTTATTGAACGCTCCAGTGTGAGCGGCTGACACTTTATTGAACGCTCCAGTGTGATCGGCTGACACTTTATTGAACGCTCCAGTGTGCTCGTCTGACACTTTATTGAACGCTCCAGTGTGCTCGGCTGACACTTTATTGAACGCTCCAGTGTGCTCGGCTGACACTTTATTGAACGCTCTAGTGTGATCGGCGGACACTTTATTGAACGCTCCAGTGTGATCGGCTGACACTTTATTGAACGCTCCAGTGTGATCGGCTGACACTTTATTGAACGCTCCAGTGTGATCGGCTGACACTTTATTGAACGCTTCAGTGTGATCGACTGACACTTTATTGAACGCTCCAGTGTGCTCGGCTGACTCTTTATTGAACGCTCCAGTGTGATCGGCTGACACTTTATTGAACGCTCCAGTGTGCTCGGCTAACACTTTATTGAACGCTCCAGTGTGATAGGCTGACACTTTATTGAACGCTCCAGTGTGAGCGGCTGAGACTTTATTGAACGCTCCAGTGTGATCGGCTGACACTTTATTGAACGCTCCAGTGTTATCGGCTGACACTTTATTGAACGCTCCAGTGTTATCGGCTGACACTTTATTGAAGGCTTCAGTGTGCTCGGCTGACACTTTATTGAAGGCTCCAGTGTGATCGGCTGACACTTTATTGAAGGTTCCAGTGCGATCGGCTGGCACTTTATTGAAGGTTCAAGTGTGATCGGCTGACACTTTATTGAACGCTCCAGTGTGATCGACTGACACTGTATTGAACGCTGCGGTCTGATCGGCTGACACTTTATTGAACGCTCCAGTGTGATCGGCTGACACTTTATTGAACGCTTCAGTGTGATCAGCGGACACGTTATTGAACGCTCCAGTGTAATCGACTGACACTTTATTGAAGGCTCCAGTGTGATCGGCTGACACTTTATTGAACGCACCAGTGTGATCGGCTGACACTTTATTGAACGCTCAGAGTGATCGGCTGACACTTTATTGAACGCTCCAGTGTAATCGGCTGACACTTTATTGAACGCTCCAGTGTGATCGGCTGACACTTTATTGAACGTTCCAGTGCGATCGGCTGACACTTTATTGAAGGTTCAAGTGTGATCGGCTGACACTTTATTGAACGCTCCAGTGTGATCGGCTCACACTTTATTGTGTGCTCCAGTGTGCTCGGCTGACATTTTATTGAACGCTCCAGTGTGATCGGCTGAGACGAACGCTCCAGTGTGATCGGCTGACACTTAATTGAACGCTCCAGTGTGATCGGCTGACACTTTATTGAACGCTCCAGTGTGATCGGCTGACACTTTATTGAACGCTCCAGTGTGCTCGGCTGACACTTTATTGAACGCTCCAGTGTGATCGGCTGAGACTTTATTGAACGCTCCAGTGTGATCGGCTGACACTTAATTGAACGCTCCAGTGTGATCGGCTGACACTTTATTGAACGCTCCAGTGTGATCGGCTGACACTTTATTGAACGCTCCAGTGTGCTCGGCTGACACTTTATTGAACGCTCCAGTGTGCTCGGCTGACACTTTATTGAACGCTCCAGTGTGCTCGGCTGACCCTTTATTGAACGCTCCAGTGTGAGCGGCTTTTAATGTTTAGAGTAGTTGTTTAGTTCTTTGTGGATTGCTATATCATGTTGCCAAGTTTCGATACAAATAGCGTTGTTTTCTTCCCTTGGGCGCGACACTATCTTCCCCATATCCCTGCCCAGTACGGCTTATCAAGGTGCTGCCACAGACTGGTGGCAATGTACGTATTCATGGTAATATGGAAGGTAAGCGAATTCTTTTGATTTTTCATTTTTGTCATGTTTCCAGGGCATCAGCATTGTCAAACCAACCAAACCTGATGACTTGGCTTGGCGGCCGAGTGGTCCTAACTAGCTTGTGGGTGCAGATGAAAGCATCCATCTATTCAGTTACCCCTCTGGACAGGTTTTGCCCCGTTACCCGGACGCCTGGTGACACGCGACAGTCATCTTTGGTCCCGGGGTTCGCTCGGCCCCATCACGCGGAGAGATATACCCACCAGGATTGTATTTGTACAACTAATGTCTCTATTTGCCAGTTAATTTGCTCTGGGGGTGTCTCGTAGCGAGGGGGCTAGGGGGCACCCCCGGCAGGGGAGGGGAGGGAGTGGGGGTGGCGTATAGGGTGAGGGTGAGGCAGGGCCGCTGAATCACCAAATGGCATTACATTGTCGCAGACAATGGAGGATCAAATTCCTGGAGTTGGCTGGAAAGAGGCGACAAGGGGGCAACGAGTGGGCGGGGGGTAGGGGGCGGGTTTGTAGGGGGCGGGGGGTAGGGTGGCGTCATCAGAAAGGAAGTGGGAGGGGGGAGGAGAAGAGGAGGGACGGGGAGGGAAGGGAAGGGGAGGGGAGGATAAGGGACGGGAAGGGGCGGGAACGCGATGAGGGAGGAGAGCGAGGGAGGAGGGGAGGGGAGGGGGAGGGGTGGGGGGGAGAGGAGGGAGTGTTTGTCCATATAGGGTAGAGGGTGTTTGGGCGCGTGCGGAGGGGTGCGGGGTGCCAGCTTGGCGGGCTGTCTGACCCGGGGAGCCAAGTCGGTGTCAACACCTCCCCCTCCCCTCGCCCTCCAGGGCCACCCAGGGTCACTGACATCTCCCCGGGGGTAACAACAGGGATGACTGGGCCATGCTGATGAGAAGTTTGTGCCATCCCTGACACCTCCATCCCCCCCCCCCCCCCGGCGCTCGCAACCCCCACCCCCCCCACCCTTGACAATCAACCCATCGCCCGTACCCCCAGCAGGAAACGTCCTCAACCCCTCCCGCCCCTACCCATCCCTTCCTGCCCCCCCCCCCAGACCCACACCAACGTTTTCTACATCCCAGGGACATCCCCCACCCTCCTTCCTTCCCACCTCCCTCCCTTTAGTCACCCTCATATTCCCTCTATTGTCCCCTTTATGTACCCCCCCCCCTCCACCTCCGCCCCTCGCACTCCACCTCTCCCCGCCCCGCTCCACTCCCCCCCCCGCCCTCCCTGCTACACCTCTCCCCCTACCCTCTCCCCCAACACACGCGCTGCCCCTTCCCTTCCCCCTCTTCCCCTCCCCCCACCCTCTCCCTGACACACGCGCTGACCACAGCTCTGTCGCTCCCAATTACATCGCGACTTTCAACAAGCCGTGAACGATGCGTAATTATTGGCCATCTGTCCGGCGATGTCCGCACGCCCCCTAGTGGCCGAGACTGCGCTAATAGAATTATATCTCACTTGCGGGACTGTCTCTGTGAATCAATCTCGCCTCATGTCACGTTCGCAACGAGACCTTGGCCGACAGGTCGAGATCGGCTTCCCACAAGGAATAAATGTTTTTGTTTCTTCAACTGTGGAAGTAAAAGCAACTGTCTCAGCCGTGAAGGGTGTGGGCGCGTCATCTGTTATTCCAGCCACTGCTTGCATGACGAGACACAGGGCCGGCTGTCTGCAGAATGTAAGGGCGGATCCAGTTGAATTGCCGAATTTGCCTTTCACAGCTTCACCTTTAAGGGGCGGATTCAAGATTTGACCCAGATAATTCATTACCTAGTCCTAAAGCAAATTATTGACCCCAAACCAAGGCTCTGGGCCTCAGCAGTTGTCAGTCCAGCCAGCGATATAAGACAGGAGGAACCGAGTAAGACGGTGATTCATTTGTACCTGATCGGTTGTTTCGCGGCCCATCAACGGTTCACAAGCAACCGACCCGAGCCTATCCACAACCATCTCATTTTACGTCACTTTCACTTGATGTCAGAGATAGCTGAGTGACGGTGTTTGATTGACGAACTGATGTCGTTGAGTGTCGATTTTTCAAAATTCTCAGTGTCGAATGTCGATTCACGACGTTCCGTGTCGCCTTTTGGCTTAGTTCGGTGTCGTTTGTAAAAAAGAAATCTGTGTCGATTTGGCGGTCAATGTCGAATGTCGATTTTTTACATGTGCCTGTGTCGCGTGTCGCCATTTACCCCTTCCAGACCCCGTATGGACATTATACTATTGACCCGGCAAGAGATTTGGGGAACTATCGTGTCTTAAAGGTGACCCGCTTTATTCAAAGGAGGAAGCCTGCGAGGAGTCTAAGCAAGTCCTGTATGGGTATAAGAACATTAGAGGCCAGCAGGATATATTATAACCGAAGAGACCTTCCTTCCGCTTGACAGATGGCTGTTATAACTTTACCCCGTTCTTCAGTCCTATAACGTGACTCCGGCTCCAAGGTCGTCCGCCTGTGAGTCCGTGGCGACGGGGGGGGGGGGGGGGGGGAGACTGCTGCGGGGGCGACTGCTGCGGTGGACAGGAGAGGGGGAGGACATGGGAGGGTGGGGTGGATCAGCAAACGCAAACCTGTAGGGGACTAAAAACAACAGGCAGACTTTACCGTTAAGTAGATTAAACGGTGCCATTACTGGTGTGTTATTTCCTCAGGACTGAACAGGTTTCCCGGGAATATATCCAAAAGTAAACACAAAGTCTTTAAAAACAGATTGTGTTCGACACGTTAATCTTCTCCCGAATCGCCAGGTGGCGCTGTGACTGGTGACTGGTGGCGCCACGCTGCGCTCTGTTTGGAAGCCATCCGGCCTGGTTGGTCACGTGACCTGTGTGGCCTGGGCGTCGGGTTGCGCGGCGGGTAAACAAACAGGGTCTTGACGGTGTGGGGGTTCCGTAGCTATGAAAACCTGCATGGGGTTTGTTTTGGGGAGGGACAGACAGTCCATCAGTGATTAGGTCAGGGCCCGAGTGCACAACCCGAACAGATTTTTTTTTTCTTCAGATAAGTAGGGTCACGAATGAACTTCAAGCGAATGAGCGCAGAAGGAGGTGTGTGTGTCGGGGTAGGGGGGGGCGGGGGGGAGTTGAAAATTGTGTTTTGTACACAACGTCATCATTAACCCCAATTATTAACCCAACAATTATTGCCCGCCAGATATTACTGAATGTATAGCTAAACATTCTACACATCACAGCCAGGATATGACATTGAATTATATTTGTTTAAACAATGTAAGACCCGTGACTGCACGTCTGGCTCGGTCGGGAGCACCGGTGTCCCATGCGAAAATGTCCCCCATGCCGAGATGGCCCCCCCCCCACCCCTCTGTATCTATCATAATGGCACCGTACGAACACATGGAGCGGAGAGGTCTCAGTATCATGTATTTTATATATCCGCATGTGGGGGTATTTCCGTAAGTGACACCGGCCTGCTCAGGAGGTAGAGGACTAGCCATGGCCGACAGATGGCGACACTGCAGTCCAAGAGGTCGTGGGTTCAAATCTCATGGGTGTCTAGTCTCAGTCCCCACCCCAGTGGTTCCTTTGTCCGAGTGGACACCATGTGTGTGCCACTGTGACACCAAGACACCAATCCAGCCATTCCTGCAGTCGGGCTGGAGAGAAACCAGGACACAGGCATAACGCGCTCAGTTCAAGGTTTGTTGTTAACATAACTGGTAACGCAGGTGCTCACTTCCCTGTGTTAATAAGACGCACACTGCCCCTCAGTCCTTTGTCTCTATTTCTGACGTGGATATATAAATATATATATATATATAGATATATATATATAATCATATATACTGATCTATCATGTCATCTGAGACATTGCGGACTTGAACGTTATGATTTAAAAAAACCTGTAAGTTAATAAGTGAATGAACATGTAATAAGCTTCTATTTTATGACGGTGATCTTCTACGGGGAGCTATGTGCAGTGGTGAGCATCGAAAGAGAGCTTTATGATCGTCCGTAGATAGCTCTCTCAAGGAATGATCCTCTACAGTGAGTTATGTCTGAAGGGTGATCCTCTACAGTGAGTTATGTCTGAAGGGTGATCCTCTACAGTGAGTTATGTCTGAAGGGTGATCCTCTCCAGTGAGTTATGTCTAAGGGTGATCCTCTACAGTGAGTTATGTCTAAGGGTGATCCTCTACAGTGAGTTATGTCTGAAGGGTGATCCTCTACAGTGAGTTATGTCTAAGGGTGATCCTCTACAATGAGTTATGTCTAAGGGTGATCCTCTACAGTGAGTTATGTCTAAGGGTGATCCTCTACAGTGAGTTATGTCTAAGGGTGATCCTCTACAGTGAGTTATGTCTGAAGGGTGATCTTCTACAGTGAGTTATGTCTAAGGGTGATCCTCTACAGTGAGTTATGTCTGAAGGGTGATCCTCTACAGTGAGTTATGTCTAAGGGTGATCCTCTACAGTAGTTATGTCTAAGGGTGATCCTCTACAGTGAGTTATGTCTAAGGGTGATCCTCTACAGTGAGTTATGTCTAAGGGTGATCCTCTACAGTGAGTTATGTCTAAGGGTGATCCTCTACAGTGAGTTATGACTAAGGGTGATCCTCTACAGTGAGTTATGTCTAAGGGTGATCCTCTACAGTGAGTTATGTCTGAAGGGTGATCCTCTACAGTGAGTTATGTCTAAGGGTGATCCTCTACAGTGAGTTATGTCTGAAGGGTGATCCTCTACAGTGAGTTATGTCTAAGGGTGATCCTCTACAGTGAGTTATGTCTAAGGGTGATCCTCTACAGTGAGTTATGTCTAAGGGTGATCCTCTACAGTGAGTTATGTCTAAGGGTGATCCTCTACAGTGAGTTATGTCTAAGGGTGATCCTCTACAGTGAGTTATGTCTGAAGGGTGACCTCTACAGTGAGTTATGTCTGAAGGGTGATCCTCTACAGTGAGTTATGTCTAAGGGTGATCCTCTACAGTGAGTATTGTCTAAGGGTGACCCTCTACAGTGAGTTATGTCTAAGGGTGATCCTCTACAGTGAGTTATGTCTGAAGGGTGATCCTCTACAGTGAGTTATGTCTAAAGGGTGATCCTCTACAGTGAGTTATGTCTAAGGGTGATCCTCTACAGTGAGGTATGTCTAAGGGTGATCCTCTAAGGTGAGTTGTGTCTAAGGGTGATCCTCTACGGTGAATTATGTTTAAGGGTGATCCTCTACAGTGAGTTATCTCTAAGGGTGATCCTCTTCAGTGAGTTATGTCTAAGGGTGACCCTCTACAGTGAGTTATGTCTCAGGGTGACCCTCTACGGTGAGTTACGTCTACGGGTGATTCTCTACAGTGAGTTATGTCCAAGGGTGATCCTCTACGGTGAGTTATGTCTAAGGTGAGTTATGTCTGAAGGGTGAGTTATGTCTGAAGGGTGATCCTCCACAGTGAGTTATGTCTAAGGGTGATCCTCTACAGTGAGGTATGTCTAAGGGTGGTCCTCTAAGGTGAGTTATGTCTAAGGGTGATCCTCTACGGTGAATTATGTTTAAGGATGATCCTCTACAGTGAGTTATCTCTAAGGGTGATCCTCTACAGTGAGTTATGTCTAAGGGTGACCCTCTACAGTGAGTTATGTCTCAGGGTGACCCTCTACGGTGAGTTACGTCTACGGGTGATTCTCTACAGTGAGTTATGTCCAAGGGTGATCCTCTACGGTGAGTTATGTCTAAGGGTGATCCTCTACGGTGAGTTATGTCTAAGGGTGATCCTCCACAGTGAGTTATGTCTAAGGGTGATCCTCTACAGTGAGTTATGTCTAAGGGTGATTCTCCACAGTGAGTTATGTCTAAGGGTGACCCTCTACAGTGAGTTATGTCTAAGGGTGACCCTCTACAGTGAGTTATGTCTAAGGGTGCTCCTCTACAGTGAGTTATGTCTAAGGGTGACCCTCTACAGTGAGTTATGTCTAAGGGTGATCCTCTACAGCGAGTTATGTCTAAGGGTGACCCTCTACAGCGAGTTATGTCTAAGGGTGACCCTCTACAGTCAGTTATGTCTAAGGGTGACCCTCTACAGTGAGTTATGTCTAAGGGTGACCCTCTACAGGCAGTTATGTCTAAGGGTGATCCTCTACAGTGAGTATTGTCTAAGGGTGACCCTCTACAGTGAGTTATGTCTCAAGGTGACCCTCTACAGTGAGTTATGTCTAAGGGTGATCCTCTACAGTGAGTTATATCTAAGGGTGATCCTCTACAGTGAGTTATGTCTCAGGGTGACCCTCTACAGTCAGTTATGTCTCAGGGTGAACCTCTACAGTCAGTTATGTCTTAGGGTGATCCTCTACCATTAGTTTTGACTGTACTTTCCGTGTATAACACTCGTCAAGGCCTGGCACACTACCACTCGACTCTCTGAGCAGCCGTTCGCAGAGGGAATAAAGAGGACAAACCACGAGGTGATCTATAGACTTATATTTCCACGTAAACATACAGGAATACCATGTTTACACGTCTGCCGTGACAAAACAGCCAGTGGGCTGGAATAATTCACAATCTCAGAGAACACAAATGTTATAGGACGCAAATAAATAAAAAAAACATAGATAAAAAATACTAATGAGTACAGCACCTGGGGGGTTGGGGAGGGGGGGGGAGGGCGTAATATTAGATCTGGCCATTCAAACTGAATGATCTGCACACATGGAGAGTCAGCTTCAGTACATCTAGACTTTGATGTCTGTAGATTAACAGTCTGGACTATAATATAGAGTAGGGATCATTATACGCAGATTAAGAATGAGAATTATGACATGCAGATTACGAGTCAGAATCATGACATGTAGATTACGAATCAGAATCATGACATGCAGATTACGAGTCAGAATCATGACATGTAGATTACGAATCAGAATCATGACATGTAAATTACGAGTCAGAGTCATGACATATAGATTACGAGTCACTATCATGATCTGTACATTATGAGACATTTGTAGATCAGGAGTCAGAATCATTACATTAAATTAGGAGTCACACATATGAGACAAACGAGCGACGACTGTTTCACGCGGTTCAGTCTGTTCACAACCATCCAGTAATTAGGTTTAAAGCATCGCAAGACCATCTGGCCCCGTTGGCACCTGGCTCCACGGGCACCTGGCCCCGTGGGCAGCTGGCGCCACGGCCACCTGGCCCCACACTCCACGACCACCTAGCTCCACACTCTACGACCACCAGGCCCCACACGCCACGACCACCTGGCCCCACACTTCACGACCACCTGGCCCCACACTCCACGACCACCTGGCCCCACACTCCACGACCACCTGGCCCCACACTCCACGACCACCTGGCCCCACACTCCACGACCACCTAGCTCCACACTCTACGACCACCTGGCCCCATACTCCACGACCACCTGGCCCCACACTCCACGACCACCTGGCCCCACACTCCACGACCACCTGGCCCCACACTCCACGACCACCTGGCCCCACACTCCACATGATTGTTACACCAGCCAATATGTCTTTATGGAGCATCTTTTGAACCAGGAATCAGACCATTAGGAGTTCTACAGTCATCACCGGCGTCAACACAACTCAGTCAGGGCAAACGAAACATTTATCAAATAAACTGGCAGGGACCGCTATAATTATACGCAACCACCCATAGTGATGACGTCACATCAAGTCTTAAAACGCCACATGAATTTCACACTAAATAGTGACGTCATCATTACTGGGGTGGGATTGGAGTCAGACATCTGCTCAATGAAACAAAACGAAAATAATCCTTCGAATTGTTTGAAATGTTGACTACGTGAGTAAGAAGCGAGTCTCACATGACTAAGTCACGTGACTTCACCCAGCACTGCTATTGGTTGAGAGAATTAGACCCGTTAATCAGCTCACTAGCCACGCACCTGATGGTGCTTAAACAGAACAGAGAACATCGGCTCAGGTAAAAAAGCTGAGCCGCTGATTGTCACACACCACTCGCCTACTATACACTCACACACACATGCAAGAAAAGCAATCACAAAGTGACGTCTTGATTACCACAGGGCTCCCTCTAGTGGCATATACTCTCAATACGATTAAAACCACTAACGAACCTTAAATAATCTAGCTCTGCTTGTCGGTTTCGCCGATTTAACTCGCACGATCGTGATGAGGTAAAGACATGGGAAAAATCCTCGTGTGATTGCTTTACAGTTATGTGACGACCGCTTGGGAAGGTAGCTTTAGTCGGTTAATCACAGATATGATTCCTCGTATGGCACTTGTTTCAGACACGCGCCGAGCGGTAATGATGCAGAGGACACAGAGTAACGGAGAAATACGGTATTATGTATCCCTCCACTCTCCTCTGTCGCGTAAACTCACTTTTACTAGATATTGATACCAATGAGGAGGTAAAACTATCATTGTGCCAGAGATATCAGGCAGATAGCGACCAAGGACGGCTGATATCAGGCAGATAGCGACCAAGGACGGCTGATATCAGGCAGATAGCGACCAAGGACGGCTGATATCAGGCAGATAGCGACCAAGGACGGCTGATATCAGGCAGATAGCGACCAAGGACGGCTGATATCAGGCAGATAGCGACCAAGGACGGCTGATATCAGGCAGATAGCGACCAAGGACGGCTGATATCAGGCAGATAGCGACCAAGGACGGCTGATATCAGGCAGATAGCGACCAAGGACGGCTGATATCAGGCAGATAGCGACCAAGGACGGCTGATATCAGGCAGATAGCGACCAAGGACGGCTGATATCAGGCAGATAGCGACCAAGGACGGCTGATATCAGGCAGATAGCGACCAAGGACGGCTGATATCAGGCAGATAGCGACCAAGGACGGCTGATATCAGGCAGATAGCGACCAAGGACGGCTGATATCAGGCAGATAGCGACCAAGGACGGCTGATATCGAGTATCAGATAACCAGGGATATCGGATATCACAATCATATCGGATATCATACAACGATATCAAATATCCCACACTCTGATAGAGGATATCACATACTGATATCAGATACCGTTCTGATATCGGATACCGTTCTGATATCGGATACCGTTCTGATATCGGATACCACATTCTGATATAAACTATCGCACACTGATATCGGATATCACATATTGATGAGATACCGCACACTGATATCGGATATCACATACTGATATCGGATATATATCTCACATTGATATCACCTATCGCACACTTTTATCGTTCTGATATCGGATCAATATTGATATGAGATATCGCACACTGATATCGGATATCGCACTGATACCGTCGTGCTTTCACGTTCCACTTTGCTACCAGTTTCGCACTGCAGTAAGGACTAGAATTTAGTGCTGCACCCTGGTGGCGGAAGGCCGCGTTATGCTGAGACAGTCACGTGACAGCGGTCGGAGCCTCAGACGCTCAGTGTTGTCACGTGGAGTTCCACGGCACGGTCACGTACTAACGCTAAACAATATCCCGTCAAAGCGACACCTAGCGACAGCATCATCTACGAGAGTGATAGAATAGCCATGGAAGCTACCCCTGGTGTCCAAATCTGCCAATCCGGGATCTGGAAGCCGGGGTTCCGACTCCTGGCGGCAGAATCCCTTGCGTGGGGAGTCTAACAAAACAAGTTCATTGGCCGTGTACTAAAACACTTCAAAGCCACATAAAGCGATTGCGCGTGCAAATAAAAACTACTAATAAGAACTCATTAAACTGAGTATCATTTCCAGTAGCGTATCTCATTGCAGTGGACAAATAAACTCTTTCGTGAGGTGTTGTCTTTCGTGTCGTAATCTACGAAAGGCTTAGTAAGGTGACGTCACTCACTCTACACAAGATATGGTGATGTGACGTCACTCACTCTACACAAGGTATGGTGAGATGACGTCACTCACTCTACACAAGGTATGGTGATGTGACGTCACACACTCTACACAAGATATGGTGAGATGACGTCACTCACTCTACACAAGGTATGGTGATGTGACGTCACTCACTCTACACAAGGTATGGTGAGATGACGTCACTCACTCTACACAAGGTATGGTGATGTGACGTCACTCCCTCCACAAGGTATGGTGATGTGACGTCACTCACTCTACACACGGTATCGTGAGGTGACGTCACTAACTCTACCAAGGTATGGTGAGGTGACGTCACACTACACGAAATATCGTGATGCGACGTCACTAACTCTACACAAGGTATGGCGATGTGGCGTCACTCACTCTACACAAGGTATGTAGAGGTGACGTCACTCTACGTAAAGCATCGTGATGTGACGTCATTCACTCTACAGATGGTGTCGTCAGATGACGTCATTTGGAAAACGAAATACTACCCCAGGAATGTATACGTCACCAAACAGACTGAACACAACAATTGTACACAACGATCACACAATCTTTGTCAGTCGGGCGAAGTTACTCTACTATATATACGAAGCGGTTATAATTTCAATAACATTCATATAGTACTCCATTATCATCATTCAATCAGACCACGTGAGCTTGATTATCAGTAACCACCATGCCATGAGAGAAACCTCTGACACTGATCAGATTCTGGAACCATCCACTCTGCGCTGCCACATTTAGCGACACTTTCTACCATGCGACGGTCGTCCAACAGGAGTCCCGCTACCTACCTCGGGACGCCATTTTGTCCGGTTTTCTCCCAGAAAAACCGGTCAGACAAACACGGCGTCGCGGTCGTCTCCCTTGTCAGGGTCCCCCACCGCGTCCCCCCCATCGCCCCCCTCTCTGCCGCCGCCGCCACCACCACCACCACCACCCCCGGGCGACCCCGCCAAAAGAAGGACGGCCGCCGCACCCTCGCCGTTACCATGGCGACCCACCGGTGGAAGAGGTGAGTGTTCCGTCAAGGTGTCCATGTTGGTCTCTCTGGGCGGAGGGACAGAGGGCGGGGCGTTGTGGTGGGGCGGGGCGGGTCCCTGGGTGGCCTGGGGGCCCTGGGGGGCATGTTGCTGGGGTCGCCGGGCGGGGCCCCCTTGGTCCCCCCGGGCGCCCCCCTGGTCCCCCCGGCCGCCCCCCTGGTCCCCCCGGGCCGCCAGGGACCCGTACCCCTCAGCCCCCTGCAGCATCGTCTCCAGCGCCCTGGAGTCGATGACGATATCGTCCGGGTTAATACTGCGGCGTCTCGTCAGGTGGCGCGTCAGGTCGGTCAGGTTCTGCAGGGCATCATCCAGAGATTCGCCTGAGTATGGCAGCGTACTACCGGCCGCCGCTAGGGTGCGCTGTGGCGCCGCCGCCGCCGCCGCCGCCTGCCCGGGGCGCCCCCTGGTGGGAGCGGCGCCCGCCAAGCTGCGCGAGGAGGGGTATTTAGGGGTGGGGGCGGCAAGGGGGTCCTGGGCGGCCCCCCCCTCCCCGCCGCCCTCGGGGGGGTTCGAGTCAGGCGCCGAGTAGCGTCTCATCGCCGCGCTGGGTGGGGGCGGGGGACTCAACGTGTGCGCCAGGTTGCCATAGCTACCGCCCAGTTTGTCCGCGTGGCAACGGTTGCCTGGCGACGCTTCCTGGCCGTCGTCGCCGCACGGGGGCCCCCCGGGGGCGGCCAGGCGGTCGGCGTCAGTCTGCCGGAGCCAGGGGTCCTCGCACGGCCCCGGCAGGTACTGCGGGAACGAGGTCTTGGCCCCCGGGTGGCCGCGCGGGGAGGCCGGCGAGGGGGAGCACAGGCCGCGCACCACCCCCGGGGAGCGGGGCGGGGCCAGCGGCGGGGCCGCCGCGTGCGGGGGTCGGGGTTCGAATACCCGCTCGACCCGCTCCATGGGCGGCTTCTTGTGGAACGCCTGGCTGAAGTCCTTGTCGGCGAACGTCCGGGTCTTGTCGTCGTCCGAGGACACAATGTTGGCCACCGAGATGTCCTTCAGCAGGCCGAACGGGTTGGCCTGCAGGGGAGGTAGGCTCACCCCCGGCGGTAGGGGGGTGGGCCGAGGCCCCCCGGCGTACCCGGCGGCCGGGGGGAAGTCGATGACCGTCGGGGCCCTGTGCGTGTGGGTGTGAGGGTGAGGGTGAATGTGGGGGTGGGACGTGGGCCCCTCGCCCTCCGCCGCCTCCCAAAAGTGACCTTGACCTTTACTCTTTAGTCGATGAGGCTCGCCCTGCTGGTCGCCCGGGGCGGCGTCGTCCCCACCCCCTCCGCCGTAGGACCCCCCACCGCCGTCAGCGCGCCCCCCCTCCACGGCCAGGTCCTCAATGCTCTTGTTGGGCACGCGGGTCACGATGCTGGAGTAGTCAGTGCTGAAGGGGCTCCGCGGCGGGTCTCCCGAAGCCCTGCTGGACGGGCTGACGGCCGACAGCGGGCCCGGGCTGGGGCCCTCCTCGCCCTCAGACCCCCCGCCCCCTGCCCCTCCCCCGGGCGGGGGCGGCACCCGGGGGGAGTCCCCCTCGGGGTGGTGGGCCTCCTGGAGGGAGAGCTCTATGGCCAGCCGTAGCTGCTGCTCGTCGTCTGTGTAAGAGAGAAATACCCTCAGGTCACGATAAACGAGGCGTGGTCATAATAGTAACTTACATTTAAAACCTTTTGACCGAAAATAATTTAAAACAATTTAACCGAAAATAATTTAAAACAATTTAACCGAAAATAATTTAAAACAATTTAACCGAAAATAATTTAAAACAATTTAACCGAAAATAATTTAAACCCTTTTAACCGAAAATAGTACTTTGAAGCCATTTTAATATAATATATAAATTTATATATATATATATATATATACAGTACCCTGTATGGCCAGCTGAGATAACCGCAGCGCCCTCTCTAGGTCGGCCTCGAAGTCAGGGCCGCGTGTCGGCAGCAGAGCGCCCTCTGCCGTGGGCGTGTCCTCGCCGCTGCCTAGTGTCTGTGCATCCCGCGGGGAGGCGCTGTTGGTGCCGCGCGTGAACCGCCCCGGGGGTGGGTTGCTGAGGATGAACCTTGAGGGTGGGGGTATCTCGCCGCCCTCCAGGGGGCTGGCACCCCTCAGGTCCCTCTCCCGGGGACTGGGGCAGGGAGAGGGGGACGGAGAGGGCACGCGGTGCTGGCAGGGGTTGGGGGAGGCCAGCGGGCTCCTGGGGAAAGGCACAGTCGAAAAGGCGTTAAACAAATCAAGGTATTTATATATGATATTATAAATCTTTATAATAGTGTCTCGGCCTTCTGTTTGTGGACGGCTCAGTGTGGCAGGACATTGCATTGACGGGGCCCTTAGATCGACTCTAAATGTAGGGTAATTATTATTATTATTAAGTTGCATTAACCGTAAATGGTAATTGAAGAGTAAATTGTAAATGAACCAACAGACATTGACACAGGTGGGGTTTCAACCCGTAATCTTCACCCCAGTTTGAACCGCTAACTTCTACCCCATGTCGAACCCGTAACCTTTCTACTCCAGTTTAAACCCGTAACCTCTCTACTCCAGCTTAAACCCGTAACTTTTCTACTCCAGTTTAAACCTGTAACCTCTCTACTCCAGTTTAAACCTGTAACCTCTCTACTCCAGTTTAAACCCGTAACTTTTCTACTCCAGTTTAAACCCGTAACCTCTCTACTCCAGCTTAAACCCGTAACTTTTCTACTCCAGTTTAAACCTGTAACCTCTCTACTCCAGCTTAAACCTGTAACCTCTCTACTCCAGTTTAAACCCGTAACCTCTCTACTCCAGTTTAAACTCGTAACCTCTCTACTCCAGTTTAAACCCGTAACCTCTCTACTCCAGTTTAAACCCGTAACCTCTTTACTCCAGCTTAAACCCGTAACCTCTCTACTCCAGTTTAAACCCATAACCTCTATACTCCAGTTTAAACCCGTAACCTCTCTACTCCAGTTTAAACTCGTAACCTCTCTACTCCAGTTTAAACCCGTAACCTCTCTACTCCAGTTTAAACCCGTAACCTCTCTACTCCAGTTTAAACCCGTAACCTCTCTACTCCAGTTTAAACCCGTAACCTGTCTACTCCAGTTGAAACCCGTAACCTCTCTACTCCAGTTTAAACCCGTAACCTCTCTAATCAATTTTAAACACGTAACCCATACCCCCATTCTAACCCTTCCTGTTACCCTCAAACGCGTCACATATACCCCCTTTACCCCCGGGGGCCGGCCCGATAGCTCAGTGGGTCAGAGCGCTCGTATTGAGTGCTCTGGCCACCTGAGAGCCTAACGGCACGTGGATCGGTGGTTCGAGCCCTGCTGTGGCCATGTCTGTGTGGTCGTAGGATAAAGATCGCATGTCTTTCTTCGTAAAGAGTAGGGGGTTACCCCTGGGGACATGGCTGCACTCTCCCTTCCCTCTCCCATTAACGCGATATGACCAAAAGTGGTTAAAGCGTGAATAACCCACAGAGCCGCCCCACCCCACCCCCGCACCCACCTGTCCCCGGATCCAGGACGCAAGAGTCCCATATCGCGAAGGAACTGGAGTCTGGACATCTCGAGTCCGCGCAGCAGATCCAGCTGACAGTCCGTGAAGAACTCCGGCGTCTCCGTGGCTGGAAGCAAAGGTTACATGAAAATATGGTGTTTTAGGCCGCGTTTGTGCACACAATGGTTAAACCGGGCCAAGGAACCTCCCAGGACGATGAATGATGAATGGATGAAAAGTCCTCCACATTAGGTGCCCGGGGCCGGATTCGAACCCACGACCGATTGATCTGCGGCCTGGTGCGCTAACCACTACACCAGGGAGGTGTCCTAGGCCACCGCTGTGCACGTATTGCATGATATAATGTTCGTGGCAGCACACTGCTCTTGGTTTATATGAAACTTTCCACCTTATCCAACGGGTGCTATGCAATATTTGAGAGCTTTACTATAGTTATGAATATATAATAAATATATTGCGCAAATCGCGTAAAAACCCAATACAAAATTTATCCCTGTATAGGCTACAATAGTCTACAAAAGTTGAACCCGCAACATGTTTACCACATCAGCCTGGTCAAGCAGGCACTGTCTCTGTCCAAGGTTTCTGCCCCAGGCCTCTGCCCCAGGCCCCTGCCCCAGGCCTCTGCCCCAGGCCTCTGTCCCAGGCCTCTGCCCCAGGCCTGTCCCAGGTCTCTGCCCCAGGCCTCTGCCCCAGGCCTCTGTCCCAGGCCTCGCCCCAGGCCTCTGCCCCAGGCCTCTGTCCCAGGCCTCTGCCCCAGGCCTGTCCCAGGTCTCTGCCCCAGGCCTCTGTCCCAGGCCTATGCCCCAGGCCTCTGTCCCAGGCCTCTGCCCCAGGTCTCTGTCCCAGGTTTATGCCCCGGGCCTCTGCCCCAGGCCCTGTCCCAGGCCTCTGCCCCAGTCCACTCTCCTCAGGCCTCTCCTTTCTCCCCAGGCCTCTGCCCCAGGTCTCTGTCCCAGGCCTCGCCCCAGGCCTCTGCCCCAGGCCTATGCCCCAGGCCTCTTTCCCAGGCCTCTGCCCCAGGCCTCTGCCCCACCAACACCCCCCCCCCCTCCCGTAGGCCTCTACTCCAGGCCTCTGCCCCAGGCCTCTGCCCCAGGCCTGTCCCATGCCTCTGCCCAAGCACCCTCCCACCCCTAGGCCTCTGCCCCAGCACACCCCCAGGCATCTGCCCAAGCACCCCCCCACGCCTCCGCTCCAGCACCCCCCAGGCCTCTGCCCCATGCCGCTGCCCCAGGCCTCTGCCTCTGCCCCAGGCCGCTGCCCCAGGCCTCTGTCTCAGGTCTCTGTCCCATGCCTCTGCCCCATGCCTCTGTCCCAGGCCTCTGCCTCTGTCCCAGGCCTCTGCCTCTGCCCCAGGCCTCTGCCCCAGGCCTCTGCCCCAGGCCTCTGCCCCAGGCCTCTGCCCCAGGCCTCTGTCCCAGGCCTCTGCCCCAGGCCTTTGCCCCATGTCTCCGCCCCAGGCCTCCCCCTCAGGCCTCCTACCTTGGTCCGTGGATTGCTCCAGCCGGTCCATCCTCATACACTTCATGCTGCAGTGGTTGTGGACGTCACCAGTGCGGGGGTTGACCGCGCGGGGGCGCTGGCAGCCGGCACGGCTACAGGGGGCTGTGGTGGGGACAGGGACATGTTAGAGGGTCGCTGGCAGCCGGCACGGCTACAGGGGGCTGTGGTGGGGACAGGGACATGTTAGAGGGTCGCTGGCAGCCGGCACGGCTACAGGGGGCTGTGGTGGGGACAGGGACATGTTAGAGGGTCGCTGGCAGCCGGCACGGCTACAGGGGGCTGTGGTGGGGACAGGCACATGTTAGAGGGTCGCTGGCAGCCGGCACGGCTACAGGGGGCTGTGGTGGGGACAGGCACATGTTAGAGGGTCGCTGGCAGCCGGCACGGCTACAGGGGGCTGTGGTGGGGACAGGGACATGTTAGAGGGTCGCTGACAGCCGGCACGGCTACAGGGGGCTGTGGTGGGGACAGGGACATGTTAGAGGGTCGCTGGCAGCCGGCACGGCTACAGGGGGCTGTGGTGGGGACAGGGACATGTTAGAGGGTCGCTGGCAGCCGGCACGGCTACAGGGGGCTGTGGTGGGGACAGGGACATGTTAGAGGGTCGCTGGCAGCCGGCACGGCTACAGGGGGCTGTGGTGGGGACAGGGACATGTTAGAGGGTCGCTGGCAGCCGGCACGGCTACAGGGGGCTGTGGTGGGGACAGGGACATGTTAGAGGGTCGCTGGCAGCCGGCACGGCTACAGGGGGCTGTGGTGGGGACAGGCACATGTTAGAGGGTCGCTGGCAGCCGGCACGGCTACAGGGGGCTGTGGTGGGGACAGGGACATGTTAGAGGGTCGCTGGCAGCCGGCACGGCTACAGGGGGCTGTGGTGGGGACAGGGACATGTTAGAGGGTCGCTGGCAGCCGGCACGGCTACAGGGGGCTGTGGTGGGGACAGGGACATGTTAGAGGGTCGCTGGCAGCCGGCACGGCTACAGGGGGCTGTGGTGGGGACAGGGACATGTTAGAGGGTCGCTGGCAGCCGGCACGGCTACAGGGGGCTGTGGTGGGGACAGGGACATGTTAGAGGGTCGCTGGCAGCCGGCACGGCTACAGGGGGCTGTGGTGGGGACAGGGACATGTTAGAGGGTCGCTGGCAGCCGGCACGGCTACAGGAGGCTGTGGTGGGGACAGGGACATGTTAGAGGGTCGCTGGCAGCCGGCACGGCTACAGGGGGCTGTGGTGGGGACAGGGACATGTTAGAGGGTCGCTGGCAGCCGGCACGGATACAGGGGGCTGTGGTGGGGACAGGGACATGTTAGAGGGTCGCTGGCAGCCGGCACGGCTACAGGGGGCTGTGGTGGGGACAGGGACATGTTAGAGGGTCGCTGGTAGCCGGCACGGCTACCGGGGGTTGTGGTGGGGACAGGGACATGTTAGAGGGTCGCTGGCAGCCGGCACGGCTACAGGGGGCTGTGGTGGGGACAGGGACATGTTAGAGGGTCGCTGGCAGCCGGCACGGCTACAGGGGGCTGTGGTGGGGACAGGGACATGTTAGAGGGTCGCTGGCAGCCGGCACGGCTACAGGGGGCTGTGGTGGGGACAGGCACATGTTAGAGGGTCGCTGGCAGCCGGCACGGCTACAGGGGGCTGTGGTGGGGACAGGGACATGTTAGAGGGTCGCTGGCAGCCGGCACGGCTACAGGGGGCTGTGGTGGGGACAGGGACATGTTAGAGGGTCGCTGGCAGCCGGCACGGCTACAGGGGGCTGTGGTGGGGACAGGGACATGTTAGAGGGTCGCTGGTAGCCGGCACGGCTACCGGGGGTTGTGGTGGGGACAGGGACATGTTAGAGGGTCGCTGGCAGCCGGCACGGCTACAGGGGGCTGTGGTGGGGACAGGGACATGTTAGAGGGTCGCTGGCAGTCGGCACGGCTACAGGGGGCTGTGGTGGGGACAGGGACATGTTAGAGGGTCGCTGGCAGCCGGCACGGCTACAGGGGCTGTGGTGGGGACAGGGACATGTTAGAGGGTCGCTGGCAGCCGGCACGGCTACAGGGGGCTGTGGTGGGGACAGGGACATGTTTTGAGGCTCGCTGGCAGCCGGCACGGCTACAGGCGGCTGTGGTGGGGACAGGGACATGTTAGAGGGTCGCTGGCAGCCGGCACGGCTACAGGGGGCTGTGGTGGGGACAGGGACATGTTAGAGGGTCGCTGGCAGCCGGTACGGCTACAGGGGGCTGTGGTAGGGACAGGGACATGTTAGAGGGTCGCTAGCAGCCGGCACGGCTACAGGGGGCTGTGGTGGGGACAGGGACATGTTAGAGGGTCGCTGGCAGCCGGCACGGCTATAGGGGGCTGTGGTGGGGACAGGGACATGTTAGAGGGTCGCTGGCAGCCGGCACGGCTACAGGGGGCTGTGGTGGGGACAGGGACATGTTAGAGGGTCGCTGACAGCCGGCACGGCTACAGGGGGCTGTGGTGGGGACAGGGACATGTTAGAGGGTCGCTGGCAGCCGGCACGGCTACAGGGGGCTGTGGTGGGGACAGGGACATGTTAGAGGGTCGCTGGCAGCCGGTACGGCTACAGGGGGCTGTGGTGGGGACAGGGACATGTTAGAGGGTCGCTGGCAGCCGGCACGGCTACAGGGGGCTGTGGTGGGGACAGGGACATGTTAGAGGGTCGCTGGCAGCCGGCACGGCTACAGGGGGCTGTGGTGGGGACAGGCACATGTTAGAGGGTCGCTGGCAGCCGGCACGGCTACAGGGGGCTGTGGTGGGGACAGGGACATGTTAGAGGGTCGCTGGCAGCCGGCACGGCTACAGGGGGCTGTGGTGGGGACAGGGACATGTTAGAGGGTCGCTGGCAGCCGGCACGGCTACAGGGGGCTGTGGTGGGGACAGGGACATGTTAGAGGGTCGCTGGCAGCCGGCACGGCTACAGGGGGCTGTGGTGGGGACAGGGACATGTTAGAGGGTCGCTGGCAGCCGGCACGGCTACAGGGGGCTGTGGTGGGGACAGGGACATGTTAGAGGGTCGCTGGCAGCCGGCACGGCTACAGGGGGCTGTGGTGGGGACAGGGACATGTTAGAGGGTCGCTGGCAGCCGGCACGGCTACAGGAGGCTGTGGTGGGGACAGGGACATGTTAGAGGGTCGCTGGCAGCCGGCACGGCTACAGGGGGCTGTGGTGGGGACAGGGACATGTTAGAGGGTCGCTGGCAGCCGGCACGGATACAGGGGGCTGTGGTGGGGACAGGGACATGTTAGAGGGTCGCTGGCAGCCGGCACGGCTACAGGGGGCTGTGGTGGGGACAGGGACATGTTAGAGGGTCGCTGGTAGCCGGCACGGCTACCGGGGGTTGTGGTGGGGACAGGGACATGTTAGAGGGTCGCTGGCAGCCGGCACGGCTACAGGGGGCTGTGGTGGGGACAGGGACATGTTAGAGAGTCGCTGGCAGTCGGCACGGCTACAGGGGGCTGTGGTGGGGACAGGGACATGTTAGAGGGTCGCTGGCAGCCGGCACGGCTACAGGGGGCTGTGGTGGGGACAGGGACATGTTAGAGGGTCGCTGGCAGCCGGCACGGTTACAGGGGGCTGTGGTGGGGACAGGGACATGTTTTGAGGCTCGCTGGCAGCCGGCACGGCTACAGGCGGCTGTGGTGGGGACAGGGACATGTTAGAGGGTCGCTGGCAGCCGGCACGGCTACAGGGGGCTGTGGTGGGGACAGGGACATGTTAGAGGGTCGCTGGCAGCCGGTACGGCTACAGGGGGCTGTGGTAGGGACAGGGACATGTTAGAGGGTCGCTGGCAGCCGGCACGGCTACAGGGGGCTGTGGTGGGGACAGGGACATGTTAGAGGGTCGCTGGCAGCCGGCACGGCTACAGGGGGCTGTGGTGGGGACAGGGACATGTTTTGAGGGTCGCTGGCAGCCGGCACGGCTACAGGGGGCTGTGGTGGGGACAGGGACATGTTAGAGGGTCGCTGGCAGCCGGCACGGATACAGGGGGCTGTGGTGGGGACAGGGACATGTTAGAGGGTCGCTGGCAGCCGGCACGGCTACAGGGGGCTGTGGTGGGGACAGGGACATGTTAGAGGGTCGCTGGCAGCCGGTACGGCTACAGGGGGCTGTGGTGGGGACAGGGACATGTTAGAGGGTCGCTGGCAGCCGGCACGGCTACAGGGGGCTGTGGTGGGGACAGGGACATGTTAGAGGGTCGCTGGCAGCCGGTACGGCTACAGGGGGCTGTGGTGGGGACAGGGACATGTTAGAGAGTCGCTGGCAGCCGGCACGGCTACAGGGGGCTGTGGTGGGGACAGGGACATGTTAGAGGGTCGCTGGCAGCCGGCACGGCTACAGGGGGCTGTGGTGGGGACAGGGACATGTTAGAGGGTCGCTGGCAGCCGGTACGGCTACAGGGGGCTGTGGTGGGGACAGGGACATGTTAGAGGGTCGCTGGCAGCCGGCACGGCTACAGGGGGCTGTGGTGGGGACAGGGACATGTTAGAGGGTCGCTGGCAGCCGGCACGGCTACAGGGGGCTGTGGTGGGGACAGGGACATGTTAGAGGGTCGCTGGCAGCCGGCACGGCTACAGGGGGCTGTGGTGGGGACAGGGACATGTTAGAGGGTCGCTGGCAGCCGGCACGGCTACAGGGGGCTGTGGTGGGGACAGGGACATGTTAGAGGGTCGCTGGCAGCCGGCACGGCTACAGGGGGCTGTGGTGGGGACAGGGACATGTTAGAGGGTCGCTGGCAGCCGGCACGGCTACAGGGGCCTGTGGTGGGGACAGGGACATGTTAGAGGGTCGCTGGCAGCCGGCACGGCTACAGGGGGCTGTGGTGGGGACAGGGACATGTTAGAGGGTCGCTGGCAGCCGGCACGGCTACAGGGGGCTGTGGTGGGGACAGGGACATGTTAGAGGGTCGCTGGCAGCCGGCACGGCTACAGGGGGCTGTGGTGGGGACAGGGACATGTTAGAGGGTCGCTGGCAGCCGGCACGGCTACAGGGGCCTGTGGTGGGGACAGGGACATGTTAGAGGGTCGCTGGCAGCCGGCACGGCTACAGGGGGCTGTGGTGGGGACAGGGACATGTTAAGGGTCGCTGGCAGCCGGCACGGCTACAGGGGGCTGTGGTGGGGACAGGGACATGTTAGAGGGTCGCTGGCAGCCGGCACGGCTACAGGGGGCTGTGGTGGGGACAGGGACATGTTAGAGGGTCGCTGGCAGCCGGCACGGCCACAGGGGCCTGTGGTGGGGACAGGGACATGTTAGAGGGTCGCTGGCAGCCGGCACGGCTACAGGGAGCTGTGGTGGGGACAGGGACATGTTAGAGGGTCGCTGGCAGCCGGCACGGCTACAGGGGGCTGTGGTGGGGACAGGGACATGTTAGAGGGTCGCTGGCAGCCGGCACGGCTACAGGGGGCTGTGGTGGGGACAGGGACATGTTAGAGGGTCGCTCTTCTAGGGCATAATTATTTCCATATAACTCACGTATTAGTCACAGTAAAGTTCTAGTAAAATAATCGATTTAAAGGTAGATCATAGATATATGTATTAACTGGTTCTGCCCTAAAGTAATGTACCTTACAGTATATTTTTTATTAATCAAGGAGCTACATAGCATAACACCAAAGTGTAAATAGAAAACTGTAGATCAAAACAATTATTTTTTTCGAGGGACTTGAAATACATCTAAATTCAAATATTAAAAGAAAATATATAAAGAACGTCTCGAGTATTGTACCCACCGTAACCAGCCGCCTCCGCCACCCCCTCCTCACTGGTCTGCTCGGGGGGTGCCTCCGTGCCCTCACCCCCCGCGCCGCCGCCTCCGCCCTCCCCGTCCCCGCCGCCGCCCTCCGCCCCCCGCACACCCCCCTCCGCGGGGTCGTCCCCCGCCCCGGCCCCCCCGGGGGGGTCCCGGGAGGGCGTGGTGACGGGTGCCTCCTCGTCGCTGTCATCGCTCTCCTCGGGCCAGTCGAGCAGGGCGGACACGTTGGTGTGCTTGCCGGAGGGGTCCTTGACCCAGGGGTTGGCGGGGTCCAGGTCCTGCACCGAGGCCATCAGCGCCTTCTTCAGGTCGTCCTGTACAGATAGAGAGACGGGCGCGGCGCGTCAAGGCTATGGCACCACAACACGGCGCGACAAGGCTATGGCACCACAACACGGGGCGTCAAGGCTATGGCACCACAACACGGGGCGTCAAGGCTATTGCACCACAACACGGGGCGTCAAGGCTATGGCACCACAACACGGGACGTCAAGGGTATGGCACCACAATACGGGGCGTCAAGGCTATGGCACCACAACACGGGGCGTCAAGGCTATGGCATCACGACACGGGGCGTCAAGGCTATGGCACCACAACACGGGGCGTCAAGGCTATGGCACCACAACACGGGGCGTCAAGGCCATGGCACCACAACACGAGGCGTCAAGGCCATGGCACCACAACACGAGGCGTCAAGGCTATGGCACCACAACACGGGGCGTCAAGGCTATGGCACCACAACACGGGGCGTCAAGGCTATGGCACCACAACACGGGGCGTCAAGGCTATGACACCACAACACGGGGCGTCAAGGCTATGGCACCACAACACGGGGCGTCAAGGCTATGGCACCACAACACGGGGCGTCAAGGCTATGGCACCACAACACGGGGCGTCAAGGCTATGGCACCACAACACGGGGCGTCAAGGCTATGGCACCACAACACGGGGCGTCAAGGCTATGGCACCACAACACGGGGCGTCAAGGCTATGGCACCACAACACGGGGCGTCAAGGCTATGGCACCACAACACGGGGCGTCAAGGCCATGGCACCACAACACGAGGAGTCAAGGCTATGGCACCACAACACGGGGCGTCAAGGCTATGGCACCACAACACGGGGCGTCAAGGCTATGGCACCACAACACGGGGCGTCAAGGCTATGGCACCACAACACGGGGCGTCAAGGCTATGGCACCACAACACGGGGCGTCAAGGCTATGGCACCACAACACGGGGCGTCAAGGCTATGGCACCACAACACGGGGCGTCAAGGCTATGGCACCACAACACGGGGCGTCAAGGCTATGGCACCACAACACGGGGCATCTATGCTATGGCATCACAACACAATATTCATTTTACGATAATTGTTTTTAGTGAAATAACCCCCAGGCCCCCCGTGGTGACGCCCCTACCGTGGCGTTCCTGGGGGGCGGGGGGGCGGGGGTAGACTTACGTCGAGCTCGACGCTGAACTTCTTGCGCTTCTTCTTCATGGTGGGGGAGGAGTCGGGCGGCACGAGGCCCTTGGCGATGGCCATGACGAACTCGTGCCGCTTCCGCTGCACCAGGTGCGCCGTGTGGATGATCTTACTGCGCGGCGTGCGCAGGTATGGCCGCGCCACCATCTCGGAGAGTGCCTCCGTGCACTCCTCCAGCTCCGTCTGGCGGCGGGAGCGGAAAACAGTGAGGACCAGGGCGCAGGGAAAGGGGGGGGGGAAGAATGTGGGGGGGGAAGCATTGGGGGGGGGGGAGGTACAACGGGGACTGGGGCATTAAGGACTGGGTCACAATAGTGGAAGTGGGGCGCACTGAGGATCGAGGCATAAGGGGGGGGGGGCATAAGCCTGATAAGGTAGGGGGGGCGGACACAAAGGGAAGACACTGAAGGCTCAGTCACAGGTATTACCCGTAGCCGTAAGGCAAACTAGAATTAACTGACCTACATGAACCCGAAGATGGGTTTGTGGTAGCCGGTGTCTACATATATTTAACTGACCTGCATAAACTCGTAGATGTGTTTCTGGTAGCCATAGACGTATCACTAAATAGATTTAAATGACCTGCATGAACTCGAAGATGTGTTTCTTGTAGCCGGTGTCTAAATAAATCTGGCTGACCTGCATGAACTCGAAGATTGGTTTTTATAGTCGGTGTCGAAATATATTTAACTGACCTGCACGAAGTCGAAGATGGGTTTCTTATAGCCGGTGTCTAAATAGATTTAACCGACCTGCATGAACTCGAAGATGGGTTTCTAGTAACCGGTGTCTGAATAGATTTAACTGACCTGCATGAACTCGAATATGTGTTTCAGGTAGCCGTTGACGTATCACTAAATAGATTTAACTGACCTGCATTAACTAGAAGATGAGTTTCTTGCCGCCGTGGATTATCACTAAATAGATTTAACTGACCATCATGAAGTCGAAGTCGGGGTTCTTACAGCCGGTGTCGAAATAGATTTAACTGACCTGCATCAACTCGAAGATGGATTTGTTATCGCCGGCATCTAAATATATTTAACTGACCTGCATGAACTCGAAGATGGGTTTCTTGTAGCCGGTATCCTCCAGGTAGTAGCCGTAGACGTAGGAACACTTGAGGACCCGGCGAGCCTTGAGCAGCTGAAGTACAGCGTCTTCCACGAACTTGGTCTCCAGATTGGCCGAGTCCGAGTCCGTCACGGCCTTGGCCAGAATCATCATCTTCTCCTTGGCTGTGCTCACCAAGGGCTCCTCCAGCTGAGGGGGGCACGGCAACGGACCCGAGGTAAGAGAGGGGTCACAACGGGGTCAGAGTAGGGTCCACACGGGGTCCGAGCGGGGGCAAAACGGGGTAAACGGCAGCGGGTGAGGGAGTCACGTGGTAGGGGCGCGTAGGCATGAGAGGGGCTGAACACAGCATATCAATCAATGACGAAAGACCTACCTGGAGGACATAATTTGGTTATAATAGTAAAAATTTTTGTTATTCTGCTTAAGCAGTATATCAATTTAAGTAGGTCTAGGGGAGAAACATGTATGATCTTTTGAAGGCAGCATCCAGTTTGTGAGAGACTATAAAAGGGTAGAATTAGAAATCGCCAAGAATCAAGCTGATTTGAAATGTTATCCAGATACATCGGAAATCAATGTAAACAACGCGTGTAAACTGACAGTAAAAAGAATTATTACAGTAGTAAAATCACTCTTGAACTGTACCATCGTTTTGTCCTTGTCTTGTCATGCACGCATTATGTAGATGTCATATATGCATATATGTGTTTCGGTTTCAACAAAAAATAATAGAAAAAAAAATACCAAAGAAAAAAAAAAGTTGTCTTCAATTTGTAAAACAAAAGCAAAACATACATTACTATACGGGAGGCTGGCGAAGGACGATGGAGACGAGGAATACCTTGTAGCTGTTCTCGTGGTTCTTGAACCTCGAGTAATAGTGAACGAAGCGGTTGAGCTCTTGCATCTTCTTGTGTCGCTCCTCCGCCTGTAACACGGGCACACATTGGAAACATGCGAATACACAAGTAACAGGTGAATACATGTGACAGATGAATACCTATGTGACAGATGAACACCTATGTGACAGATGAATACCTATGTGACAGATGAATACCTATGTGACAGATGAATACCTATGTGACAGATGAATACCTATGTGACAGATGAATACCTATGTGACAGATGAATACCTATGTGACAGATGAACACCTATGTGACAAGCGAATTCGTATGTAACGTGTGAATCTTATGCAACAGGTGAATACCTATATGACAAGCGAATACGACTGTAAGATGTCAATACATATGTAACAGGCGAATATCTATGTGCAAATACACTTGGTAACGAGTGAAAACATCTGTGAAAAGCAGTAATATGTGATACGCCTGAAACATGTAAACCCTTAACTAGTTTTCCCGCCACTCTTAAACGTTAACGTTTCCCCATTTTTCCCGCCAATGTCCAACATTGTCGTTTGCCCCGTTTTCCCGCCAATGTCAAACATTGACGTCTGCCTAGTTTTCCCGCCAATGTCAAACATTGACGTCTGCCTAGTTTTCCCGCCAATATCAAACATTGACGTCTGCCCAGTTTTCCCGCCAATGTAAAACATTTACATCTGCCCAGTTTTCCCGCCAATGTCAAACATTGACGTCTGCCCAGTTTTCCCGCCAATGTCAAACATTGACGTCTGCCCAGTTTTCCCGTGCCCCGCGAGCCGTGACGTCTGCGCAACACTCACGTCTGCTTTGAGCATGTCCGTGAAGTCATCGACCTTCTTCAGCACCTCGTACCGGTTACACCGGAAGTAGCCGCCGGTGACCGAGCTGTGCTTCTTCCACGTTTCCATACACACCCAGCAGAAGTCGTGCTTACACTGCAACAGGCAAGGCGCCATCACCACTCAGTGCCGGTCAAACATCAACAGATTTCACTTATCAATGCAGCCAGCCAGTATCGCCAACCCCCATGATCATGTCATTATCACTAGTCTTTATCATCAAACCCTCACTAATCCTTATCATCAGTCATTGTAAGCAATCATCAACATCAGTCCTTATCACCAATCATTAAGACTTGTCATCATCACCACAATTGTACGAATTAGTATGCGTATAATGCATTTCTTACAGCTTATTTTCTCAGATAAGCCTTGCGTTTACATCCACATTCATATTGTGACACATTTCAAACAAATTTCGTACACAAACTATGCCCTAAACAAGTGTTTTTTCGCGACCATTAGGCCTGTCGTGTAGCACGCTCCCTCACCTTGGAACACTTCATGTGGTTACATCCTTCGTTTTTCTGTATGGGTGATTTACAGTTGGGGCAGGGTTTGGAGTTGGTGACAAGCCACAGACAGTTGGCCGCCATCTCCGTCTCGTCATCCGTGTCCGCCACTGGAAGAAAAGCAATATCACCATGACACGCCTGCCCACTTCTCCCGCCTCCCGCCACCACTGACGTCTGCCCCCTTCTCCCGCCACCCGCCACCACTGACGTCTGCCTCCTTCTCCCGCCACCCGCCACCACTGACGTCTGCCCCCTTCTCCCGCCACCCGCCACCACTGACGTCTGCCCACTTCTCCCGCCTCCCGCCACCATTGACGTCTGTCTACTTCTCCCGCTTCCCGCCACCATTGACGTCTGTCTACTTCTCCCGCTTCCCGCCACCATTGACGCCTGCCCACTTCTCCCGCCTCCCGCCACTATTGACGTCTGCCCACTTCTCCCGCCTCCCGCCACCATTGACGTCTGTCTACTTCTCCCGCCTCCCGCCACCATTGACGTCTGTCCACATCTCCCGCCTCCCGCCACCACTGACGTCTGTCCACATCTCCCGCCTCCCGCCACCACTGACGCCTGCCCACTTCTCCCGCCTCCCGCCACCATTGACGTCTGCCCACATCTCCCGCCTCCCGCCACTATTGACGTCTGTCCACATCTCCCGCCTCCCGCCACTATTGACGTCTGCCCACTTCTCCCGCCTCCCGCCACCATTGACGTCTGCCCACTTCTCCCGCCTCCTGCCACCATTGACGTCTGCCCACTTCTCCCGTCTCCCGCCACCATTGACGTCTGTCCACATCACCCGCCTCCCGCCACCATTGACGTCTGTCCACATCTCCCGCCTCCCGCCACAATTGACGTCTGCCCACTTCTCCCGCCTCCAGCCACCATTGACGTCTGTCCACATCTCCCGCCACCATTGACGTCCGTCCACATCTCCCGCCTCCCGCCACCATTGACATCTGCCCACCTTCCCGCCTCCCGCCACCATTGACGTCTGCCCACTTCTCCCGCCTCCCGCCACCATTGACGTCTGTCCACATCTCCCGCCTCCCGCCACCATTGACGTCTGTCCACATCTCCCGCCTCCCGCCACCATTGACGTCTGCCCACTTCTCCCGCCTCCCGCCACCATTGACGTCTGCCCACTTCTCCCGCCTCCCGCCACCATTGACGCCTGCCCACTTCTCCCGCCTCCCGCCACCATTGACGTCTGCCCACTTCTCCCGCCTCCCGCCACCATTGACGTCTGCCCACTTCTCCCGCCTCCCGCCACCATTGACGCCTGCCCACTTCTCCCGCCTCCCGCCACCACTGACGACTACCTACTTCTCCCGTCACCTACCAGCAGACCTAACACAAACCACTAACCGCTAACAATATATCAAAACAATAAAAGATTAGACCACAATTAGGGTGAGTCAATTGAGACCATTTTTGGATTTGGGATATGATCAATATTTATAGCATTAACGCCTGAATAGATAGTAATGCAACACCTTCAGCTGAAACGAAAGGGCCTATGAACACATGGGCACGTTTACACATCCTCGGCATTTTGTGGTGTATTTATGGCGAACAATAAATAGTTGTTGCTTACTTTCTTCGGGCTTGACCTCTCCTATCTTCTGGTGCCACTTCTTCCAGCTGTCACAGCTCGCGGGCTCATGTGCCTCACCCAGACACTCCCTGGAGAAACGAATGGCAAACTATCATATACACCTGTACCATATATACCACATAACCTCAATAAAGAATGGGACTTCAAGGGAAGCTTGGATAATAGAAAAGTTATGGTATTTCGGAAACGGGGGCCCACTTAGGCAAAATGAGAAATGGGGCAGCTTGATAAAGTCCAGCTCGAAGCTACATCACACTATAAAATAATATCTTGGATTCATTATTTTTAGTAGAGGGCCGGTACTACAGGGACAGACACTGTCACTGACCAGCAGTAGATGTGTCCGTTGCCACAGTCCACAGCGTGGGATGTCTCGTTGGAGCTGAGGTCGTTGCTGGCTCTTAGCGAGGGAGACATGGGGTTGTCGGCCTCGGGCAGCTTCACGGCCCGCCCACAGCCGGGGTACGGACACCACTTGATGCTCGGGTTACTCTCCACGAAGGCCTGTCAGAGGGGGGGGGGGGGTGTTAGGGGGGACAAGCAACGGATACCGTTAAGGCCAGGGCATAGTTCATACCAGGTCTGTAGCGGGACGGAGTCGTTTCAGTGTAAAAAGCGATACGGCAAAGGAAGGTAACTCCTTAGCTTACATAGACCTGGGAGATATCTCTTTACCTTGATATCGAACTGGCTGATATCTCTTTACCTTGACATCGAAATGGCAAATATCTCTTTACGTTGATATCGAACTGGGAGATATCTCTTTACCTTGATATCGAACTGGGAGATATCTCTTTACCTTGATATCGAAATGGCAGATATCTCTTTACGTTGATATCGAACTGGGAGATATCTCTTTACCTTGATATCGAACTGGCAGATATCTCTGTACCTTGATATCGAAATGGCAGATATCTCTTGACGTTGATATCGAACTGGGAGATATCTCTTTACCTTGATATCGAACTGGGAGAGATCTCTTTACCTTGATATCGAACTGGGAGATATCTCTTTACCTTGATATCGAACTGGGAGATATTTCTTTACCTTGATATCGAACTGGGAGATATCTCTTTACCTTGAGATCGAACTGGCAGATATCTCTTTACCTTGATATCGAACTGGGAGATATCTCTTTACCTTGATATCGAACTGGGAGATATCTCTTTACCTTGATATCGAACTGGGAGATATCTCTTTACCTTGATATCGAACTGGGAGATATCTCTTTACCTTGATATCGAACTGGGAGATATCTCTTTACCTTGATATCGAACTGGGAGATATCTCTTTACCTTGATATCGAACTGGAGATATCTCTTTACCTTGATATCGAACTGGGAGATATCTCTTTATCTTGATATCGAACTGGAGATATCTCTTTACCTTGATATCGAACTGGGAGATATCTCTTTACCTTGATATCGAACTGGGAGATATCTCTTTACCTTGATATCGAACTGGAGATATCTCTTTACCTTGATATCGAACTGGGAGATATCTCTTTACCTTGATATCGAACTGGGAGATATCTCTTTACCTTGATATCGAACTGGGAGATATCTCTTTACCTTGATATCGAACTGGGAGATATCTCTTTACCTTGATATCGAACTGGGAGATATCTCTTTACCTTGATATCAAACTGGGAGATATCTCTTTACCTTGATATCGAACTGGGAGATATTTCTTTACCTTGATATCGAACTGGGAGATATCTCTTTACCTTGATATCGAACTGGGAGATATCTCTTTACCTTGATATCGAACTGGGAGATATATCTTTACCTTGATATCGAACTGGGAGATATCTCTTTACCTTGATATCAAACTGGAGATATCTCTTTACCTTGATATCGAACTGGGAGATATCTCTTTACCATGATATCGAACTGGGAGATATCTCTTTACCTTGATATCGAACTGGGAGATTTCTCTTTACCTTGATATCGAACTGGAGATATCTCTTTACCTTGATATCGAACTGGGAGATATCTCTTTACCTTGATATCAAACTGGGAGATATCTCTTTACCTTGATATCAAACTGGGAGATATCTCTTTACCTTGATATCGAACTGGGAGATATCTCTTTACCTTGATATCGAACTGGGAGATATCTCTTTACCTTGATATCGAACTGGAGATATCTCTGTACCTTGATATCGAACTGGGAGATATCTCTTTACCTTGATATCGAACTGGGAGATATCTCTTTACCTTGATATCGAACTGGAGATATCTCTTTACCTTGATATCGAACTGGAGATATCTCTTTACCTTGATATCGAACTGGAGATATCTCTTTACCTTGATATCGAACTGGGAGATATCTCTTTACCTTGATATCGAACTGGAGATATCTGCGCGCGATATCCCGGGAGACGAGGGTCTCGATGAGGTCGACGGGCACCAGGCGGCAGCACTGGAAGCCTGGACACGTGATGTTGTGGGCCTCCCCCTCTTGGATCTTCACCGTCAAGTACCTGAAGCACACCGAGCGACGTGTACTGCCCCCTGGCGGGCGGCGGCGGGGGTGCAGGTCACGTGGGGGTACAGAAAGGCACTAAGTAAGCCTGGCGGTGAAAGATGAATCGGCCCTGGACACAGGTGAGGCGCGAACCCGCCACCTGTTTGTTGGCCTGCAGCAGAGTGCCACCTGACGACCACGGGTAATCTACCTGTGTGGCTTGTTAGTTACTAACCTATGCCACTCCAGTTTAAAATGGAAAATATAATACATTACATTACCAGCCGAGCAGCGAAACTAACCGCTGGAATTCTTACAGTTTTGATATAAAGAAACTCCCGGGGCCTATTGCACGAATACAGATTAGTCGGATACGGAGTATGGGCTCAAATCGCCCATCATTTACATAGTAACTTTAGTCGCCTCAGCTCCGTAGACGGCTAAACTGCGCTCGTGAACTAGGCCACTGGCAAGACCCCATGTAAGCTGTGCCAATGACGTCGTCTGTACTCACTGTTCCCAGCAGGACCGGCAGAACTGGTGGTCACATGACATACCGACGGGTTCCTCGGACGTGGGTGTGAGGCAGGCACAGATATCACACTGTAAGTAATGCCGGAAACCAGGTCAGAGGTGGCGGAGGAATGTCAGGAAACCAGGTCAGTAGCGGTGGATGAATACGTCAGGAAACCAGGTCAAAGGCGGCGGAGGAATACGTCAGGAAACCAGGTCAAAGGCGGCGGAGGAATACGTCAGGAAACCAGGTCAGGGCCCGTATTCTCAAACGAGTTGCGATCATCGCAACTCGACTTCCTCGCAAATATTGCTGCGAAAAATCGCAAAAGTAGCGTTTCATCGCAAGTGGTATTCTCGAAAAGTTAAGATAAAGATCTTCCTAACTTTCATCGCAAAATTTGCGATGTGTTCATACGTCTCGCAACTAGTCGCAACTAGTCAGTAATCATGGTGGCAATTTTCATGGCGAGTCACTTATTTCGACGAAGGTTCCGACAGCGGATCGTTAGGCTTCTTGAAGGTCCATTCACGAATCTCAACCACAATAAGGTGTTTATATGGATATGTTGTGGTATCATTATCAGGCCGCAGTGCAGCTAAAGTAGCGTCTTTGTTCCAATCTAAGCGCGCGTGGCTAATTAAGTGACGTCAAATGTATTGTGACGCAATGCATCAAAGATGTTACTTAGCAGCGAGCTATATCTACAAGTGACACCGACACCCCCCCCCCCCCCCCCCACCATCAACTGCTTTAGTAACCTATATCATTATATTTAGGATAAAGCGGAGAAAATCGAAGCGAGACATTTATATTATCATATAAATAAATTTAGATCTAATTACATCTACAGCAATAAAGTTATCTGTTAATGTGCATTCAAAATTAACCCTAGTCGAAGCGATGGTTTTGGCGCTGTACGTAGATCTAAGTGCCTCGAATATGTTACGCTCCATATGCAACAAAACAATAACTGCCCATACGATTTCTGTAATATTTGGCATCTCACTTGATCATGGCAATCCCTTTAAAGTGCGGAAATTTCAGCGTTTTCGCTGAAATAATATTGATGTCTGGAATCGCGGGTTGCACGTGAATGTAGCGCAATAACATAATATATATCTATCGATGTTGCTGTGAATGTGTCGCTTCGATTTTCCTAAACTTCTAGCATTTTATCTAAATTTGTCCTGGTGGAGTGACAAGCTAAGTTGAACAGCAAGTGAATGGGCGAAGTCGATATCGCTTATGTCGAAGTTTGCTATTCTGTGACAACTCTACATTCGACCATTTACTACATATATTTTACCATGTTTGCGCACTCCGACAATTTGGGTATCCATGGTACATACATATGGCTTTACCAGTACATCTACAATGCCCCCGCCCCTTCCCATAATCCTTGCTCCTGCTAGCAAGGCGAAGTGATGAGCGTGATGTGCACTCATGATTTTTGCAACTTTGTATCGTTTATTTCTTTATTGACGTCATATCGAGCGTCACGACCAGCGAGCACGCTGTCATTCTTGCATAACTGTTATTTGGCTAAATGTAGCATACAATTACAAAATGTGATTCCGACTGACCGAGTTGGGGCCTGCATGTCAGAGATCGTATACTATAGGGAATAATCTCTCTGATAATATATAGATCTATATGCTAAATTAATCCGCCCCTGGGGGCCGGCATGCAAGTTGCGGCGCCTGCCTGCCCCCGAAGGTAGATTAATTTAGTTAATGAGGATTGAATCGGAAAATTTAAAGATGCGAGATTCAGAATTCAATTGTAAGATTGGGCTCACTTATTTCTTGCAATGCTGCTTGTTTGCTGTTATATGAGATACGGAGCATATGTTGAATTATCCATTCCAGACAATAATTCTTATTTTAAAATTTATTTTGAACTAAATTTTTTGTGGAAATGTGTATATATTTTGCGTGCGCTTTCGTTCATGTTCACGTACGTGTTTCGTCACAGAGACTACCCATACTTTGTTTCAAGTAATGGCGCGAGTGCACGTTGTAAAAATTTGTTTCTGCTACACCATGTATATCATGTATACAGTGGTATCAACACGCAAAAAACTAAGTTACTAACAGCCTCCTACACTCATTTGAGTGGTTCAGGTTGGAAGCATGACACGTTTAGTCGCGCCGTCACGGCGTCAGTTGTCAAAGTGCCTCAGTGCTAAAGTCTAATTAATGGATTACAATGTTCCAAGATCTTAAATAACCTGAGATAGTGTCTGCATGGTCTGTGCTAGTGGATTACCATGACCAAGCGTCCCACCCGTGACCGTGTCTCGTAGATCTATTCATGATATTGGATACTAAGCTTATATAAATCTGCAACATACGACGACGACAGCGTCACTTACGCTTGCCAATGTAAGTTAGGCTAATGTGCGTAAGTCGTTTAGCTTACTTTGCCTTGATATTGATAAACATGCCATACCATAGGTATAGAATAGTCGCATATTGTCCTGAGCTTAATTTAAATTTGGGTCTAATGTCCGCCCATTAAAATGTTCGGCACTGTAGATCTACGCAGTACATGTGAGGGGAGGGGGTATAGACACAGAGGCTCCGCTTTCAGCCTCAGACATATTTGCCAGTTCCCCCCCCCCCCCCACCCCCCTCAGTCATATTTCTGGAGTTTTATATCTATTCACATTTGCAAATACTAAATGTTAATGCCCAATACATGTCAATATCCACCGCTGCAAAAAAACGCGCGTTCGTTTAGACCAGTTGCTACGAGAAAATTATCCCTGACAACCGCGAAAAACTACTTGCGAAACTTCGTAGCTGCGATAAATCGCAAAACTTTCGAGAATAGGAACTTGCGATTTTTCGCAGCTACGATTTTTCGCAGCTACGATTTTTCGCAAATAGTTCTTCTTAAATATTGCGATGATCGCAACTTGTTCGAGAATACGGGCCTAGTAGCCCTGCATGAATACGTCAAGAAATCAGGTCAAAGGCGGCGGAGGAATACGTCAGGAAACCAGGTCAAAGGCGGCGGAGGAATACGTCAGGAAACCAGGTTAAAGGCGGCGGGTGAATGTCAGGAAACTAGGTCAGAGGCAGCGGAGGAATGTCAGGAAACCAGATCAGTGGCGGCGGAGGAATACGTCAGGAAACCAGGTCAAAGGCGGCGGGTGAATGTCAGGAAACTAGGTCAGAGGCGGCGGAGGAATGTCAGGAAACCAGGTCACTGGCGGTGGGTGAATACGTCAGGAAACTAGGCAGGGTTCATACAAGTAAGGTTCCATCAAATTCAAGCCTTTTTAAGGCAAGTGCTAGAAAAATTCAAGGACTTTTCAAGGACAATTTTTACCTTCTCTGGCCTATGTTAAGCATATAAATTGCAAAACTTGGGACTAGATTTTATGCATACAATCTTTAATATGCAGAAATAAGGAATGACACAGGAAGGCAGTGTCCACGTTTATTTATTACCAACCAACAGCATTTATTGGAGTTAATCACTTTACATTTATTAATTGCTACTTCTTCAATTTAGCCAGCTTTTGTTCGATTTGTTCTTGGGTCTTTGCCAGTGCCCGGTCCAGTTTGAAATCAAGCACTTTTCATTGTAACTGCCGTATTTTCAAGCAAATTCAAGTACATTGGATCGACCCCAAGGCCCATTTCTGTTTTCATGACCTTTTCCAGGCATCAATCAAAATTCAAGCACTTTTCAAGCCTGTGCGCACCCTGCAAGGTTAGAGGTGGCGGGTCAAGACGTCGGGAAACCAGGTCAGAGGCGGCGGAGGAATACGTCAAGAAACCAGTCCAGCGGCGGCGGGTGAATATGTCAGGAAACCAGTTCAGAGGAGGCGGGTGAATACGTCAAGAAACTAGGTCAGAGGCGGCGGAGGAATACGTCAAGAAACTAGGTCAGAGGCGGCGGGCGAAAACGTCAGGACACCAGGTCAGCGGCGGTGGGTGAATACGTAGTACGTCAGGAAACCGCGGGTGAATACGTCAGAAATGGAGTCATTCATGATAAAGTTTCCTTGAGATGCATGTGTATCTCACACAGTGCTATTATAGAACCGTAACCCTTATAACACAACACAACTTTCCCCGGGTGGGTGTGTGGGGGGGGGGGCACTTACGATTGTATCAGCAGCGGGGGGCACGATATGTGTGGGGGTCCTGAGATCGTGCTCCACCAGGGAGCAGGGGGTGCGGGGCGTCGTGACGGCCGAGGGGGCGTGCTGGGGGTCGTTGGAGAGGGTGACGGGGGGCACGACGCCACAAGTCTCGCAGCACGCGATGGCGTTCTCCATCCACGCCTCCAGCAGCGTCTCACGTGACCACTCTGCAGGAGAAAGCCGGTCACGTGACATTAACACCCAGGACGGCAAATAGAGGTAATCGTCTGCCATACAATAAAAGGTCTAAGGTCATCGGAATGAGACGTCTTCCAAAGCAAAAACTATCTAAGTTACAGAACTCAGAGCAGAAAAATCATTGAAGCAGAGCACTATCTGTTGCAGATAACTATCTGAAGCAGATAACTATCTGAGGCAGATAACTACCTGAGGCAGAGAACTATCTGAGACAGATGACTATCTGAGGCAGATAACTATGTGAAGCAGATTTTTTTTTATTTTTTTTATTTTTTTTTTTTTATAATTATTTATTTCCAAAAATAGCAGTTTCGTGTCACATTACATAAAATATAAGGATATAATGTCATTTTCATACATCTGATCATCAAACACAAGAAGAATACAATACAAGAAAGATACCCTACAAAAAGATCCAATACTAGAAAAGTACAATACAAAAAGCAAGAGCTGGTAGTTTTGAAAGCATTCAAAATGCCAATGGTATATAAACAGAGGTAGTTCAAAAAGCTGAAATTATACAATTCCATTTGTTTACAAATAAGGTTTTACTAAAATGTTCGTTATGGTCTACTATATGTTTTTCGATTTGATAGTAATATTTTATTAATCTTGGGATATCCCGCATACAAGGAGAAACCTCTCTACACCTGCACGAAAAAATATATTTCTTAGCCAGTAGTATAAGATGGTTTAATAAACGGTCGTTTTCTGAGTTCTTTATGCCGAACAAAACAACCGAGAGTGAGAAACTTGAGCTGATCTCTATATTTGAGTTACCTTCGACCCAATTAACAAAAGAATTCCAAAATTGACTAACAATGGGACAATGGTAAAACAGATGCTCGATTGACTCAGACGCGGCTTAAAAAAAGGTACAGGTGTCCTCACTCTTTATTTTACATCGTTTTAAAAACACGTTGGTTGTTATAAATTGGCAAATAACTTTATATTGAAAACTTCTTAACCGTTCGTCGACTGTTGTCGTTTTTGCAAGCAAATAAATCTGTTTCCATTCGTTTTCCGAGAAATTGATATTTAGTGGGACTGACCATTTAAGTTCATGCTTTCCCGATGATAGCAGTTTCTTAACTAAAAACTTATATACTGCGTTACATACGTTGTCATTGCTCGACAAAACACATAGCCCTGGTGCTACCACACTTACAAGTTTGGTACCAAGTCGCTCACTTTCACATTTCCATGCTCTCGGAATTGAGTGAATAAGAGTAAAAACGTCTAGAAAGTTAATACTTATTTCATAAATATTACAAAAGTCTTGCCAACCCAGTGGCGTCCCATTGGTATCAATAACATCATTATAATAAACAACACCTTTAGATATGAATTCATTTTTTCTAGACGAAAGATTTTTGTCAGTCAAGAAATATGTATTCCACAGAGGATAACTTCTAACATCTTCCATTTTTGCATGTATAACATATGACCGCCATGCGTCAAATACATCGCGCCAAAAAGGGTTACTGATAGATTTTGACAAGTACTGCAAGGAAGAATGTGAATGCAATGTGAAGCAGATTAACTATCTGAGGCAGATAACTATGTGAAGCAGATAACTATCTGAGGCAGATAACTATGTGAAGCAGATAACTATCTGAGGCAGAGAACTATCTGGGGCAGAGAACTATCTGGGGCAGATAACTATCTGGGGCAGATAACTATCTGGGGTAGGTAACTATCTGATGCAGATAATTCTCTGAGGCAGAGAACTCACTGAGGCAGATAACTATCTGAAGCAAATAACTCACTGAGGCAGATAACTTTCCGAGGCAAATTCTCGGGGGGTGAACTTACCATGGTTTCTCAGTAAGGCTTCGGGGAGTGAACTCACAATGGTTTCTCAGTAAGGCATCGGGGGGTGAACTCACCATGGTTTCTCAGTAAGGCCTCGGGGGTGAACTCACCATGGTTTTTTAGTAAGACCTCGGGGGGGGGACTCACCATGGTTTCTCAGTAAGGCCCCCGGGGCGGCGGGGGGGGGGGGGTGAACTCACCATGGTTTCTCAGTAAGGCCCCCGGGGCGGGGGGGGGGTGAACTCACCATGGTTTCTCAGTAAGGCCTCGGCAGTGAACAGTGGCACGCGCAGCATGTCGGACGTCTCCACGAGGAGCTGGTCCTTGGCTTCCTGCAGGTCCTGGGCCCGCAGCCCGCTGTAGCCCTGTCAACACAGACACAGCACGACCTGACATGGCGGCGAGTAACAACTACACCCGGCGCTACACAGAGCAGGAGTCCCAGTAAATTAAGCCTAGCTCACACTGTGCCGGTGTTGGCTACGGTTTACCCCGGTCCTCCCCGGTCGATATACCGGGACGAACCGGGGCCATCTCTCAAAATGCTGGCGCGAAAACTGTAGGCCACGATGTTACTACGGCGCTACGGTTCATCCCGGTAGTTTGAACAGCTAAAAACCACCGGAGCGACCACGGTCACCACGGTACAGCCCGTTTTCAGGACCGGGGTAAACCGACCCTATAAACCGGCCCAGTGTGAGCTGGCCTTGACTGACTCGGTTTGGTCTGATATGGCGAGTAACAACCAAGCTAGGTGCAGCTCCTAAAGTATTTAAAGCGAGTAAACATACATTCGGACAATAAGATGCTTGAGCAAACAATTAAATATGGGATTTTTAAAGACTGTTTCAGCGACCCAAAGGAGGCGATTGGCTGGAGAATCTGGGCCACACACATACATTCGGACTATAAGATGGTTGCTTTAAACATATCTGGGATACATTGTTGATTGGGTTGTGTGTACAGCACTGACCTCCTCGGCCTCCATCTCGTCCAGCATGACGTCCATCTCGTTCTCACTCTCCTCGTTCTGGGCAACAACAAACAGGGTCAGTCAGAGACAGGGTTCACGGAGACAGGATTTATAATGAGAGACAGGATTCAGCGACAGGATTCATTAGGAGACAGGATTCATAATGAAATACGTGATTCAGTGACAGGATTCATAAGAGACAATATTCATAATGAGACGTAATTCAGTGACAGGATTCATGAGAAAATATTCATAATGAGACGTAATTCTGTGACAGGATTCATGAGAGACGTGATTCAGTGACAGGATTCATAAGAGACTAATGAGACGTAATTCAGTGACAGGATTCGTGAGACAATATTCATAATGAGACGTAATTCTGTGACAGGATTCATGAGAGACGTGATTCAGTGACAGGATTCATAAGAGACTAATGAGACGTAATTCAGTGACAGGATTCGTGAGACAATATTCATAATGAGACGTAATTCCGTGACAGGATTCATAAGAGACGTGATTCAGTGACAGGATTCATAAGAGACAATATCCATAATGAGACGTATTTGGGTGACAGGATTCATAAGGAGAAGCATGAATCACTGACACATGCAATTTGAGAGACATGAGTCAGTGGAACTGATTCATAACGCGAGGCATCTTTCAGTGAGACTTGATTATTATACGAGATTATGTCACAGAATTAATTTAACAAGGGAGAATGTCACAGTGGAGAGTTTATCCACCGCGGTAATACTCACGGAGAACACCATCTTGGACTCGAGGTAGAGCGCGATCTCGTTGTGGCCACACTTCTCGGCGCAGTCACACGGTGTTTGCTTCTGAGCATTCTCTTTGAATAGCGGGGCGTTCTGGCAAACCAACAACTGCGGAGAAATGAAACAAACTAATCTGAAATTGTCAAAATCAAAACTACCGCGAATCATTATAGCTTACTAATACATACTAAGCTAGACTGAATCATACGGGAGCGAACTCAAGCCACAGATGACAACTACAGGGCCATATGGGTAATCCTAAGACCAAAACTACACAGCCATGTAATTAGTAATCCTAAGATCAAAACTACACAGCCATGTAATTAGTAATCCTAAGATCAAAACTACACAGCCATGTAATTAGTAATCCTAAGATCAAAACTACACAGCCATGTAATTAGTAATCCTAAGATCAAAACTACACAGCCATGTAATGAGTAATCCTAAGATCAAAACTACACAGCCATGTAATTAGTAATCCTAAGATCAAAACTACACAGCCATGTAATTAGTAATCCTAAGATCAAAACTACACAGCCATGTAATGAGTAATCCTAAGATCAAAACTACACAGCCATGTAATTAGTAATCCTAAGATCAAAACTTTCAGAGATATATCATTAAGATAAGATAAGATAATTAATCCTAATGCCTATATGTAGGCATCTATGTAGCTCTGTACTTTTGATTTTACCTGCCTGATGCCTACTTATATATATATACGTAGGCATCCCAAAATAAATTACACCCACCGCTCGTATATGATAAGGACAACCCCACAAGATGACTAGAGCCCTGGCTACGCGTAATTTCACGGACCCCAGACAGGTGCTCTCAGCCCCCAGACAGGAGCTCTCAGCCCCCAGACAGGTGCACTCAGCCCCCAGACAGATGCGCTCAGCCCCCAGACAGGTGCGCTCAGCCCCAGACAGGTGCTCTCAGCTCCGAGACAGATGCGCTCAGCCCCCAGACAGGTGCGCTCAGCTCCCGGGAACGTGCGCTCAGCCCCCAGACAGGTGCGCTCAGCCCCCAGACAGGTACGCTCAGCCCCCAGACAGGTGCTCTCAGCCCCCAGACAGGTGCTCTCAGCCCCCAGACAGGTGCGCTCAGCCCCCAGACAGGTGCTCTCAGCCCCCAGACAGGTGCGCTCAGCCCCAGACAAGTGCCCTCAGCCCCCAGACAAGTGCTCTCAGCTCCCAGACAGGTGCTCTCAGCACCAGACAGGTGCTCTCAGCCCCCAGACAGGTGCTCTCAGCCCCCAGACAGGTGCTCTCAGCCCCTAGACAGGTGCTTTCAGGCCCCAGACAGGTGCTCTCAGCCCCCAGACAGGTGCGCTCACCCCCCAGACAGGTGCTCTCAGCCCCCAGACAGGTGCTCTCAGCCCCCAGACAGGTGCTCTCAGCCCCCAGACAGGTGCGCTCACCCCCCAGACAGGTGCTCTCAGCCCCCAGACAGGTGCGCTCAGCCCCAGACAGGTGCTCTCAGCCCCCAGACAGGTGCGCTCAGCTCCCGGGAACGTGCGCTCAGCTCCCGGGAACGTGCGCTCAGCCCCCAGACAGGTGCCCTCAGCCCCCAGACAGGTGCTCTCAGCCCCCAGACAGGTGCTCTCAGCTCCTCACTTACCTCCACACATCTCTTCAGCCCAGAGCATGCCGCGTAGTGAAGGGCAGTGTTTTCTTTCTGAAATCACATGGTTCGGTGGTTTAGGCCACTGTTGTGTACATACATGAGAAACCTCCCGCGACAATGACATGGGGTTGGATGAAACATGCCCAACATGGCAGGCAAAGACTCCAACTCATATTTCTTGCTGAATGGGCAACCGCATATAAATATTATTATATTACTAAATATTAGTTTAAACATATTTTATTGGCAATTGGAAAACAGGCACACTGCCTATGTGAATTCCTCTTGCTGAACTTAAATCAATTGCTCATACATACATATATACATAACAGTTGCGTACACCACAATGTAGTAGAAATTCTATAATTAATACATTCAGGCATAACATTAAAATACGTGATATTTAAGGGAAACGTTTGGAGGCTGCAATGAAGTCGTGAACTGCTTGAAATATACAACGGTTATCGTCCATTGATAGAGACGGATTACCAAAAAGAATGGTGCCAATTGACACTAGGGATAGAACATGGATTATGCGAAATAAAATATCTCTAAAGTTCGTATAGAGTGGGCACCCGAGGAATAAATGAACGCAGTCCTCGTTCTCGGCTCCGCAGCGACAACTCGGACTGTCTACAAGATTCATGTTAACCAAGTGAGAGTTCAGTGCGCTACAATTCACCCGAATACGCGTGTGCAATACAGTGACTCTTCTGTTTCCAAAGTAATACAATTTGCGGTTGTCAGTTACATTCCCGGACACCGTTTTATGAATATTTAAAATTGCTACTTTAAACGCTTTTGGGTCGTGCAAGCTGCGTAAAGAGACCGGTAATTCGTTCCACATTCGTATTGCGCTAGGTAGAAATGATTTGTAAAACGTTGACAACCTTGTATTTATTTGCGTAATATTAAGTGGGCTACCACTACGTAAACCATATTGAGTGCGGTCGGGCACGGACATAGGAAGTAAGCTACACACATAGGAAGGTGCCTGGTTATAAAAAAAATTGTGAAACAGAATGAGTTTAAATCTGTCCCTCCTTTGTGACAGGGTTTCCCAACCCAACTCTTTGTACACCTGAGTGCGGCTTGCGCATTTGATTGCACCAATTACAATGCGTCCAACCCTTATCTGTACCGATTCTAATTTGTCAGACTCATACTGAGAACACCCGGCCCACACAACACATGCATATTCGAGTACAGGTCTGATGAAAGAAAAATACATTGTTTCAAGTGTTCCTCGACTAAGTCTGAAACTGAGTCTAGACAGAATATCAACTATTCTCATAAATTTGCTGTATATTTCATTGATATGCGGGGACCAAGAAAGCTTGGAGTCAATATTGAGACCCAAGTGTTTGTGCTCTGATACGTTTGCAAGACTATTTCCACCCATACTGAGTTGCGTAGGATCGAGGTTGAGCTTATTCGTAATGTTCATGACATTAGTCTTAGTTGCATTAAAACCTAAAAACCACTTTTTGGCCCACGCTTCAATTTTTGTCTCGCATTAACATACCGTGTGCGTCACATAAATCATCTGTGGCAACAAATATAGTGGTATCATCAGCGAAAAGTCTAATATTACATTCAAGATCGTTGGCTAAGTCATTAATGTAGACTAGAAACAGAAGAGGTCCCAATACTGAACCTTGGGGTACCCCTGCAGTAATTGAGCCCCACTCTGAGTAAGCTGCATCAACAACAACTCTCTGCTGCCTATCACACATGTAATTACTAAACCAGTTAAATAGTTGACCATCAATTCCGATGCGACGCAGTTTACTCAGGAGACCGTCGTGCCATACCGTGTCGAAAGCCTTCGAAATGTCACAGAAAACTACCTTTACCGTTTTTTTCTTGTCTAAGGCTTCACAAAATAAATGGTATATCTAAACAAGCTGGTGAACGGTACTGTGCCCCGGGGTGAAACCCTACTGGAATCTATTCAGGATGTTATTATCACGTAGGTAATTAAAAGTGTGCTTGAAAATCACACGTTCTAGCAGTTTTCCTACGCAACTTAAAAGAGAAACTGGCCGATAGTTGTTGACCTGGAAACGCAGACCTTTTTTATGTATTGGCACTACGTTAGCCATTTTCCAAAGCATCGTGCATTGATCGAGACACAAGGCAAAGAGTTTTAACAGGGGTTCAACTATGGCATTACCAGCTTCTTTTAGCATCCTCGGACTAATTCCATCATACCCCGCAGCTTTATTTGAGTCCAAGTTATGAATTAGGTCCCGAACATCGTCTTTAGTTACGGCTACCTGGCGAAGACCTGGATGGAGATTGCATTTGGTCTGCTCGGGGCTACCTGATATCGACCCCACACGTGATGATAGGCTGAGAAAATAATCGTTAAGCAGTTGGGCCTTGCCTGTATTAACGGAGATACTATTGCCATCTGGAACTAACAATGCCGGAAAACCGGTACTTTCTTTCACCTTTAGCAGTTTTTTACTCAGTTTCCACCATTGTTTTTGAGTTATTTTGGAACTATTGTCAAGCGATTCCTCCAGACCCTTGTCATACACAGACTTTGCCTCGCGAACATTTGATACATATTGATTTCTTTGATTGCGGTAGGTTGCCCAGTCTGATTCGTGGTTAGTTTTCTTAGCACTTTTGTGTGAACGATCTAATTTCCGTTTTCCCGTCGCAGGTTGTTATTGTAGAATGGTTTGTCATCAGGGCGAATTGTAACAAAACGGTTGGGTATATATGTCCTACAGATTTCTAAAAAACTCTGAAGTCCATATTTCGCAAGCTGAATCGGGATCGTTAGTGGCGACACATTGGTCCCAGTCGTGTGAAGCTAGAGCTGATCTAAACCCGGTAAAATTTGCTTTGTTATAGTTCCACACTAGCCGTTTATATGTTCCGTTTCTGGTAACTTTGACATTGAGGCGACAAAACAAACAGCACAATGGTCACTAGTAGTTATGGGCGTAAGCACCTCAACATCTGAAACTATATCTGGTCGGCTACTTAATATTTGGTTCAAAATAGGCTTGCAAGTGGGAGTAATTCTTGTTGGGGTATCCACATGAATCGTGAGCCTACTACTATTTGCCAAGCTCTGCATGTGTAAGTGATTATACGGGTTGGTTGTTTCGTCGGCATTCATGTCACCTACTATTACTATGTCGTGTGTTGACATGAGTTTAGCATTGTCTAAACAGGTTTGGAGCTTTTCCCAGAATACAACTTTAGCACTCGGTGGACGAAACACACAGTACACCAGAAACCGTTCTGCGTTGGCCCTACATTCCAACCATATACCTTCTATTTCCACGTCCTCCAGATCAGGCAATCTCTTTGCAACAAGACAGTCGCTCACCCAAATAAGCACACCTCCCCATGTACCTGAGTTACGGTCCCTACGATAGACTTGTTGATACCCGGGTAAATTCAAATCCAGCTCCGATTCAGACTTAAGGTGAGTTTCGGTAATGCACATTATATCATAATTAAAGCTGTAGTTATTCCGTATATATAACAATTCATCTTCACCAAGTCCGTTTACATTGGCGTGACATATCATTAGCGAGGTAGAGTGAAATTTGCCGGCCCAAGTGCCGTGTGAATTTCCAACTGCGGGGGTCGTCTCACCCTCTTTGGAACTCGCTGATTCTGTCATTGTCAATATGCTCAAAATGTCCTCCATTATACGCAGTCACCGATACCGCTTGTGAAATGAAACACCTTGCCTCTTTATGTAACATTAAGCATTTCAAGACATTTATATGCCATCCTGAAGTTGCTGTGAATTAATGTGTACTTACAATCGAGCAGTTGAGCAGTTTAACGAAATTAAACAAGAAAGACGAACCAGTAACAATAAACTCCAACAGGGAGAGAAATTGGCAACGGCAGAGAAATAAGCTCGAATACATTGTAAAGTATATACACACCACTGGTGTTTGTCAAGTGGTCACGTGTTCACGGTTATTGGCAGAAGAAAGACTATCGAGAAAGTCTGCAAAACACCATACCAGAGTTTAACGCGGTTGTACACAAACTCACGCACACACTCCCCGCACGAAAGAAGATTACTAAATATTAATTTTACATTCAACACACTGAAATGAATTCAAGCTACCAGGACTCATACTTCTCGAAGATCGTCCTGACAGCCCAGGTTGACCCGCTCCACCAGACCACCAGTCCCTTACCTCGTCCTGACAGCCCAGGTTGACCCGCCCCACGAGTCCCCTTACCTCTTTCTGACAGCCCAGGCTGACCCGCTCCACCAATCCCCTTACCTCGTCCTGACAGCCCAGGTTGACCCGCTCCACGTGTCCCCTTATCTCGTCCTGACAGCCCAGCTTGACCCGCCCCACGAGTCCCCTTACCTCGTCCTGACAGCCCAGGTTGACCCGCTCCACCAGATCACCAGTCCCCTTACATCGTCCTGACAGCCCAGGCTGACCCGCTCCACCACAAGTCCCCTTGCCACGTCCTGACAGCCCAGGTTGACCTGCTCCACCGACCACCAGTCCCCTTACCTCGTCCTGACAGCCTAGATTGACCCGCTCCACCAGTCCCCTCACCACGTCCTGACAGCCCAGGTTGACCCGCTCCACCAGTCCCCTCACCTCGTCCTGACAGCCCAGGTTGACCCGCTCCACCTCGCCGTCCGTCAGCGTGGCGCCCTTCCACTGCAGGATGAGCGTGAGGCACTCGAGGCGGCGCTGCTGTATGGCGTAGTTGAGGCGGCCGCTGAGGGCCATGCACACACAGTGCAGCGACGTCTCGTTGCGAGAGTTCCGCTTGTTCGGGTTGCCGCCCAGCTCGTTGAGAAAAACTCTGAAAGGGAGACCAAAACGGTGAGATGCTTTGTGCCGGAGGCCATCAGATCTGGCCACAACAGGAAGTATTATAAGCAGGGCAGAGTCATGACGTTGACAGGACCCTGCATAGTAGACCCATTTCTTTACAAACAACAAGTATTATATGCAAGGAGGTCATGACCTTGACATGGCCCTTGATTTCGCAAAATAGTTATATTTTCTAAAAGATAAGCCTTTAGTCAGTGAGTTGTTGTCCCTCATTTCATCAGAAGATGGTAGAGGGCAGAGATCGGTGTTATAGGACACGGTTGTGAATGCATAACATAAACCAAGATACCCCAGGAACAATGACATCAAAAGGCCGAATATGGTAGAGCAAATACTTACTAGACACTAGCTTGTCACTCGAAAGTTAAAAACCACAAAGGATATATTGCAACTGAGATTTAAACTTCGGGTTACTGGGATGCGCAAACTATTGAAATACTGATAGGGACTAAAACAAAATATGCCTTAAGCATTATAGATGATAGCTAATTAGACTTCCAGAGAAGATGTGGCATACAAATACAAGATATTTCAATCAAATTTAAAAAAGCTAATTATTGACATTTGTTTCTTTTGCAATTGTCAAAGAGTATTTAAATGACCCTTGTGTAAGCGTGCTTGAAGCGTGTAACGTTTTTACCTCAGTAATGACTTCATGGCATGTCGAGAGGCATAGTGTAGCGGCGTGTCATGGCCGTAGTGGTCGCCATAAGACGAGTTGGGGTCAAGACCTTTTCGAAGGTCTGAGCTGTTATAATACAACTGCAGAGCTGCATATTCGTCTCCATTTTGTAGATGTTTCCGGAATTTAGATGAACTGCTCCCCATGTTTGCTGAAAATGCAAGAACACAGTGGAATACATTGATGTTAAGTGGGATGCCTTAACGGTGAAATTCCTTTGTTACAATGGATGGCGTAACATCTGAAATGGGTTGGATCCCAGTGGTAAAACCCGAGCCCGATTCAAATTAACAAGCAGCCATGTGTTTTAGTGTCATTATTCTGCACAGACATATATACTTCCAGGTCAGTGAATAGTGTATGTTGTAAGGCTGTGTTATATTTTAAAGTGTTGGTGCCTCCTTACTGTTCAGTTTGAAGTTAACTTGGTCTATTGAATATACCGTAACCAAATTAGAATGTATTTCAATAACATGTAAGTCTTTATTCCATGAAACCAGTAAACGCATTCCTCAAAGTAGCAAAACTGAGGTAACAAACTTGGCGTGAGCTTTAACGCTGCATATAGGCATCAGTTGCCCAGGGGGTCTACTTGTATTCATGGTTGAGTGCTTTCCGCAGTTCAAGCCAATGGCAAGGGACATTCAGAATTTCAGCATGATAGCAGATGGGTTTGTGTTTCTATGACGTCATTTTCCTCTCTCTTAAAATTCAGCTAGGAAGCTATGAGATTCACTCAGAATATTATGGTTACCACCTGCTTGTGCATTGGGCATATAAGCTAGTAAACGCAGGAGAATAATATGAGACAAAATTGTAAAGGTGTGTTACCAACTGATTAATACAAGGACCCCCCTACGAAAAGCTTTACCTGTTTGATTGGTTGTATAATCAGGACGCTTTAACCACTTATCGCATCAATGTGAGAAGGATGGGAGAATGAAGGGAGAGTGGAGCCATGTCCCAAGGGCCAACTCCCTACTCTTTGCGAAGAAGGACATAAGAACTTTACCCTGCGACCACACAGACATGACACTCAAGGCGAGTGCTCTAGCCCACTGAGCTACCGGGCAGGCCCCTTACCTGTTTGACTCTGTCAGTGAGCTGGGGAGATGAAGCTTGCCAGGCCAGCTCACCCTGGGTGAGATGGCCTGTGTGGCAGGCACTATCAGCTAACTAGAGGTTGGCAGGACTAGAGCGACCCCTAGGGCCCTGTATACAGCGGGATAGGCCTGGGAGAGGTCGGGGACACAGACGCCATCACAGCAGGAACCAACGTGGCAACAGGAAAACTGAAATACAAGGACAGTGTTAAATACTAAGCATAGATCTATATCTTAACATAAAAAAAAATGTTAACATTACTCAATTAAGATATACTGTAGGATAATGTATATATCCTGATTAATGGCTGAGATATAAAATAAATAAATTGGCAATGGTGTTTTTTATGAAATATGACAGGTGAGATTATGTTTTAACAGTAAAGTAGCCACATACATTGGCCATTAGCAAACAAATTGGTCAGGTGCAACACAATTACTGCACTGGTACAAGTACTGGTATCCGGTGAACAACATAATGCCTTAAAGTCAAGTAGAAGGGTGGGAAGAGAGATCACTTACACATAAATTATATATTTAGGACTGGTCAATGTATTCAACTTAGTGTAATACTACAATTAGCAGGTTGGTTGGTTGTATATTCAAAATGTTTTTACCAATTTTGTAGCAGGTTGGTGGGATTAAGTCGATCTAGTCAAATACTAAATTTATGCACAAAAAGATCAGAAATAAACTGGTTTGATAAAAGGTTGTAACAAATAATTCTGTTGCAAATATATTTTTTGGAGCAATAAATATTATACAAAAGATTATACTAAAAATAACTACTAGTATTAAAAAAATATTCGTCTACATACAGCTTATAGATATTTCGTAATATATTATATGATCTGTAAGATCAGTTGTCAAATCCAACCATATCTACAAAAAAGAGAGTAAAATACTAACCAATCTATCTGTCAATCTAAATAAGAATCTAATAAAAAATGTCATTCTAGATTTGTAAGTTGTCATTTATTTGAAAGTTCATTGAACTTACAGCTATTCAAAACTGCCAATATCATGTCAGGATCTAAAATTGTAACAATTTATAGCCTGATCAGTACAAGAATGATATATTCTAATCACTACAATGTATTCCCTGAAGCCTGATCATCATCCCTCTTAGCCTGTAATCAACCGGTGAACTATACACAAGTCTTTAACATATTTATGACATTACACATAGCTTCCAGCTTACAATCAGCTGTGAAGGAAAAACTATAGTTTCTGCCATATTTACCAATACACAGATATATTCGAAGTAAAAGCTATATGACTTGTGCCAGTCATATAATGAGCTGAAATATCAGTTATAATTTGCGTTAGCGAGGGAGTCGCATAATAAAGGGGCTTCAACATGTAAAGGTGTTCCATGCAGTGTGAAAAGACTGGATAACGGAGGGATTCATATAATCAGATAATGGACAGACTGTATAATGCAGGAACCACTGTAATGAAATTTGAATCAATTAATTTAATATAAAATATGTTTTTGTTGTAATGGTAAAGAAAGATGCATCATTTCAAGGTTTCTTCAAAAAAATGTTAGACTCCCAATATTATCATAGGTTAAACTAATAAAAAGATAAGATAATGACATTAGTAAAACAGATAAGAAATTGTTACAATAACATCATCTACTGCATTAAATAAATTGTCAACATGGTCAACTACTTATTATATGGAAATGTGAAAATTAAAATTAAGTCAAATACAGTCTGATTATACCCAGTTTGACATAAGCATTAAAACATATTTTAATCCTTCTGCAGGTCTACTCTGAAAATTAGAGTGAAAGAGTAACAATTTGTGGATTTATGCAATCTGCCAATGTCTCACTGAGCGTGGATGTGTGGTGCCTGCCCCCAAGTTTTATGGCATCTAATCTGCTAATTTACAAATTCTTTTCACACTGATTTCAGTATTGAGCAGCCTTGGGTTAATTAAATTGCATGATAACAATTGTTGTTTAAACAGTCATTACAGTAACTGTCAGTAAGTGTGACGGAGTACCACTGACTGTGAAGCCTGAAAGTGAACAGCTGAAGTCTGGCAGTCTGCAGTGAAGTGCCAGTGGCAGTGCCAGTGGTCGGCCTTCACTTCAACAAGACAGCCACAAAGCTCTTTGTTTACTTACGTACTCAGACAGGCATGGCTGTACATACTCGCACCATGACCACATATATTAGGTATTGTATAGAGACTTATCCAAAAATGGGTCAAATAAAGTCATTCCTTCACCTGCTTTTCTTATATTCCCCTAAATATTTCGAGGAAGTCATTTTTCCTACTTCCTCCGTTGTCCATTTTGTCTGGAGATTTGTGGGTACGCACCGAAGCGCCGCCTAGCGAATGACAGTGAAAACGGCGCTGGGCAAACTGAAATGTCTGGGCCTCATATGTTGGCAGGCGTCATGTGTCCCTTACCAAAACGGCTCCCACGGATCGATCGTGTGGCGGGAACATATGGATGACAATGGTTCCAGCGCGAAGTGGATTTACCCCCTATCAAGGTTGGATCTAGGGGGTCCAGACCCCCCCCCCCCCATTTTGAGGAAGAATGCAAAATTTAGTCCATCTAGCTGACCCTAGCCCCAATTCTGTGGCTGTAGGACGCGGGCAAAAATCTGACAAGGCCCATCAGATGTTTGCCCGTCCTACAGTCCCAGAACTGGGTCTAATCTGACCCCCGCCCGCCCCCCCCCCATTTTTTTAGGGAGAACGCTATCTAAGGCGGCGTGGACTCCCCCCCCCCCCCCGCCCCCTCCCCCGGTCACAAGTTTCCCCCCCCCCCTACCCCCCCACACACACTTTTCAATTTCCTGGATCCTCCCCTGCATATCCCACACTCGGGCAGTTGGACGGCCCGTAGGGCTCTACCGGCTGAGCCGACCGGGCTTCATAATGTTCGGTCGCATTTGATTGTGCCTCATTTGATTGTACCGGAACGCACGAAACCTAGCTTTCCAACCGACGTTTGCTGTATTCGTTTGTACTCTATAAGGGCTCATATTGTCCCCCAGCCATCTGCCGCAAGTTCAGATGTTGGTGTCAACAACAAAGTCCCCCCCCCCCCCCCACACACACCCCGCCTCCATCATGAAGCCGGACAATCGGAAAATAATCCGCCATTAAATGGAAAGACATTTTTTTTCTACTAACTGGCATTTCCATATCCCGCATATCCCGGATTTATTCTTGGTGAAACAGCTTCAGAAAGACAGAAAAAAAAGACGATTCTTGACAAATATTTAACGTTCCGGGCATTCGTTCGAGATGTAGTTGTGATAGCTAGGCGTTAGATGGATTGATTTACGTAGGACACTTGAACTCTGTAGGTCATATGGCGACAACGGGAATGGTTGAGGCCCGCAGCAGCAAGGTCTCCGGAAGTAACCCCCTACCCTTGGTGAAGACAGACATGGGATTTTCTCCTATACAAATGTAAACATTCGCGCAGGTGGGATTGGGCTGGCCTGGGTTGAGTTGCGGAGCACGATCGACCGCCGCGAACAATTTGTTGCGGGCATATTCACTAAATAATTAACCCTAATTTGGAAATAACAGCCCACTCTAAATAGCGTAAAATATTGATAAATATAGGATAATTATTATCCATCGATTTTTACGGGTTATCCCCACGTCTTTTAGAAAAATCGTCGTCCAGAGTTGAATATTATGATGCGGAACTACTCTCGCTGAGGCGGTCGATCGTGCTCCGCAACTCAACCCTGGCCTTGCGGTGTTAGGAGCATTGGATCTTGTTGCTGTACAAATGTAAACATTCGCGCAGGTGGGATTGGGCTGAGCTGGCCTTGCGGTGTTAGGAGCATTGGATCTTGTTGCTGTACAAATGTAAACATTCGCGCAGGTGGGATTGGGCTAGGCTGGCCTTGCGGAGTTAGGAGCATTAGATCTTGTTCCTGTCCAAATGTAAACATTCGCGCAGGTGGGATTGGGCTGAGCTGGCCTTGCGGAGTTAGGAGCAGGCATGGGGTGATTACATTGTAAATGTAATCGATTACGATTACGATTACTTGGGAATTTTATGATTACGATTACGATTACGATTACAGCAAATATGAAAGTAATCGATTACGATTACGATTACATTCAATGTAATCATGATTACAATCGTGATTACATGGACTGTTTTTCGACGTAGTTGAAATAAAAAACACAACACTGACGGATAATCGCACCTCTATCTTGCTGGATTCATTTAAACTTTAGAACTTTAGGATTCTTGCCGGAGAGGGAGGCGTCCCGCGTAAAAACTTATTACCTCTATGTTAAATACCATGGAACTAAAGGAAGCCACACAGTTATATGACACAAGGGAATCTAGTCCAGCCACCACACCATACATCGCCGTGCACCAGTCCTGACCGAATCGAGTTCGTTTTATAACAACACCTATTCCAATCAATCTATATAGAGAACAATAACACAAGCATCTACCACCCTCCCATCACAGCCCCCACCTACCTACCTACCCATCACAGCCCCCACCTACCTACCTACCCATCGCAGCCCCAACCCGCCTAACTGCTCCCAACCTATAGACCCCAAAGCCGCTCTGGACTATTTCTAGCTATCCAATGCAAACAAGATAATGAGGGGATTAGAATGTGGCACCCCCAGCCAGCTTAATTGGTTATGTCTGGTTATTTGTCGGGTGGGGCTGGAAGGGCCAGGGTGGTTTCGAGGGGGGTCGGATCTCTACAGTAAGACTGCAGTGGCGAGTTTCCGTATATGATACAAGCGACATGGAAAGTATGACGATCAATTGGAGATCAAACAGCCCGAGTGAACATAGGAAAGTAATCATAAAAAATAATCATGATTACGATTACATTAGCAATGTAATCGATTACGATTACGATTACATTGCCTTAAAAACCAATGTAATCGATTACGATTACGATTACTTGAAAAATGTAATCGATTACAATCGATTGCGATTACTGATTATGATTACCCCATGTCTGGTTAGGAGCCGAGGACACTGGGCAATAGCTGAACGCGCTATCTACTATAGGCCAGGGACGTGATATTCAGAATGCAAAGATTTATAAACTGGTGTGAATTGTAACCCGAATCAGCCACTCAGCCAGATCAGAAAGAACATGCTTTAAGGTAGCCTATATAGCCAAAACATAACGCTGTTAACGCCATTATTTTCGATATATATATATATATATATGACTTATATGCATGAAAGGTGGCGTGTTGTACGTTATGTCTGAATCAGGATTGCAGCTGTTTTTACTATTTAAAATGAATACAGGATAAAGAACTAATGTCAAATAATATCCAGTAAATGTAAGTCATATAATAGCTATGACGTCAGCTGTAAGACCGCGTATTTTTCTGGTTTGCAGAGGCGGATCTAGGAATTTGAAGAGAGAGGGGTTGGGTGTTTATCGAGGTGGGGGACATTCTTCCCCAAGTTTCTGAATAAGGCTCATAAATAATCCTAAATAAGCCCATGCTTGAGGCCTCCCCCCCCCCCCCCCCCTAGCTTGGATCCGCCACTGGGTTGCATCTAGTCACTTTGCGATGTATTTCGGGTATTTTACCAGACTTTTACAGCGTATGCTCAATTTCTCGGAGGAGGGGTCTAATCCGCCCTACCCCCCCCCCCCGACCCCCCTAGCTTCTACCCCTGATTTGAGCGTCGCTTACCAATCTTTCAATTGTTAAGCTAATTTTTTTGTCGGTGCGAGAAACCGATAACTTAGCGCGTCGCTGTGTTTAAACTGATGTCACGCGCCAGCCACTGCAAAGGGAGTTCGCCAATATCAGGCGCACAGAAAAACCATGGTTGAATGATTTCATCGAGCTGAAGAACATGGAAGATCCTCCATGTTAAAACCACGTGGGTTTGTCGCTTCGGGTAGTAAATAATCACAAACACGTTTAAATGCATCTCGAGTTCACTTCAGATCACAGAACAATAGGCAACACGTTTATGAAATTGGTCACATTGTTGCCGATGAAATGCCGAATACATGTAGTTCACAATGGGTGGTTACATTGTTATCAATGACGGGACGCAATATTGTCAATGATCGGTCATATCGTTGTCAATGATCCGTCATATTGTTGTCAATGATCGGTCATATGGTTGTCAATGATCCGTCATATTGTTGTCAGTGATACAGGTTACGTTATTGTCAATGATGTCACCCTGTCAGCGATCGGACATATTGCTGTCAATGGCATAAGTTACGTTATTGTCATTTTCACCTATAAGCGATCAGTCATATTGCTGTCAATGACATAGGTTACGTTAGTGTCGATGATGTCACCTGTCAGCGATCAGTCATATATTGCTGTCAATAACATAGGTTACGTTATTGTCGCTGACGTCACCTATCAGCGATCGGTCATATTGCTGTCAATAACATAGGTTACGTTAGTGTCGATGACGTCATCTGTAAATCATTCTTGATATTGCTGTAATATAGTTGGTTACTTGATGAGAAGAAGCACATCATCACGACCGTGTAACCAAGAGGACAACGCGCTCTAAGGACAGGACGCATTGCACCAAGATGACTACGAGCCGGACAATTCCATTCACCGCATTGACAATATCCACGTCACAAGACAAGTCCTTGATATAAAACTGAATTCATGACGTTAAAAAGGTATGGAGAATATCTGGAAAGTGGTAGAAAGGAAGCGGAAAGACAGAAACAGCAGCAGTTCGAGCGGAAATAGTGTCACCACACCGGCAATGAAGAAGGCTAACTGGGCCGCCATGGCACAGAGTGTGCAAGACACAGACGACTCAGGCGACGTGTACAGCCTGCAGGGTGCCGACTCAGGAGACACAAAGGTAATGCTCACTTCCATTATGAGCTGCCTAAAAGACGTGAAGGGCGAGCTACGAGCGATACGCAACACACAAAGCCAGCTGCAGTCCCAGATGGCCGACATACACCAGTACCTGGAAGGAGTTGAGTCTAACTAAGATCGACTCCTGCACGGCTGCAATTGACATCCTCGATACAAACTGCAACGAGCTCACAACAAAACACGACAGCACGTGCGGTAACATCAACAAACTAACCATATAGCGCTCGAGACGAAAACGAAAGAAGTGGACAGAAAGCTGGCTGAACAAGAAGATCGATCCCGTCGAAATAACTTGATATTCTATGACATACCAGAAGAGGAAGGAGAAGACTGGGATAAAACAGAAAGCAAGCTTCGAGATCTGATGAAGAACCATATGAAAATCGAGACAGCGATGGACCACACGGACATTGTCATCGAGCGAGCCCACCGTCTCGGAAGGAAGGGGCCCGGACGCTCAAGACCAATCATCGCACGTTTCCTCAACTGGAAAACAAAATCCAGCATCATGGCATAGGCAAAAACACCATCACGGGATTCACCAGTGAAACTCTCAGAAGACTACAGCCCCCTTGTGCGACAACAAAGGAAACTGCTATACGCAAAACTCAAGGAAGCAAGAGACAAAGGAAGCAGGGCGTCCATGAGTTATAACAAGATGTACATTGACAAAAAAGTTTACGCGGTCGACGACAACAACAAAATTGTGCAGCAAGGCGGGAGGCAGGGCGAGCGGCAATAGGACACTGGCCGGGGCCCGGAAGGAAAACACGCAGCTGGGGAATACCATGAAAACCTAGATTTCCTGTATTGGAATACTCAAGGACTTTCAAATTGCAGAAATAACCCAGCTGCTACAAAACATCTGGAGCAGTTCGATGTTATAGCACTGGCGGAAACATGGACTAAAAACGATGAGGATATATCTGATTTACTGAACGGATATCAGTGTTTTTGTGTTCACGGCACGCGAAGATCCAGGTTCGGTCGTAACCCAGGAGGTGCCACTGTCTTTATACGTGATAACGTTTGTAAGTACTTCAAGTTATTGAAAAAGAGTGAATACGGTATATTCTTTCTTCTGGATAAGTGTTACTTAGCAACTGCAAAACATGTTATCTGTGCTTTTATGTACATACCGTGTGAAGATTCTACCTTTTACAATAATAGAGATGAGGAAAACGGTATCACTGAATTTCAGGAAGAACTGACAAGTATTATAGTAGAAAACGAAGAGTGTTACGTTTTTTCAGCAGGTGATTTTAATGGACGAACTGGGGAATTGCCAGACTACATTATTGACGATGATGTTTCATTCTTTCCAAATTGTGACTGGTATACGGAAGACACTTTTGACATTGATCGTAAATCCAAGGATAAAAATGGTCGTGTGAATAAGTTTGGTTTATCTCTAATCGAAATGTGTAGAACAATAGGCACACATATTTTGAATGGTAGAACAAGAACTGACCCAAACGGAGAATACACATTCTGTTCCACTAATGGGTGTAGCGTTGTAGATTACATGCTGGCATCGACTGAGATCTTTCATAAATTTGACTTCAGGGTCGGTTCGATCGGTACATCAGATCATTTTCCCATAAAGGCAACTATTAAATGTATTGTAACTTCTAAAGTTGACAATGACAACAGTGCTACCGAGTACGTACAGAATAGGTGGAAAGAAAATAATAGGCAGGAATTCTGTGAAAGCCTCGCGGAGAACTGTCAAAGTATATATAGTACTTTTCAGAATGCTGTGGCTGAAAATGATGTTAACAAAGCAGCTGTCATAATTGGTGATGTCATAACGCGGGCAGCAACGAATATGAAAAAGCAATGTGTCTCGCGGACAAAAATAACACGTACATGTGAATGGTGGGACAACGATTGTGAAGCAGCTAAGAGAAGGAAAAATAGTGCATTGCGTAAATTGCGACAAGAAAGGACCGATATCAACCTGAATGTATACATAGGAAACAAGAAAAGCTTTAAGGAATTATGCGGCGTTAAGAGGGAGAAATTTAACAAAATAATGTCAGAGCGTTTATTACAAGCCAAGGATAACCCCAAGGAGTTTTGGAAATTGGTTAATAATGTAAATAGCATTAACGCGACTGCTCATGAGATTCTTGTGGAAGAATTGTATAACCATTTTAGAGATTTGTTAAATATAGAAGGTAACGTCGATGAGGACTTCAAGGCATATATTGATGAGTCATTAGTCAGTCACGACCAGAACTGTAGCGCTTGTGAAAATGGTATCGAAGAGCTAGACTCTGAAATAACGTAAGATGAAATAATAGGGGTTGTGTCAGAACTGCCTGGCGCGAAATCACCTGGAATAGATGGCTTGATGTACGAAGTTTATCGTTACGGGATTGATACGCTAATTGATCCGCTTCATCAGCTATTTAATCTTATTTTGTCAACTGGCAAGTTCCCTGAAAAGTGGGCGCAGGGGCTTATAAGCCCAACTCATAAGAATGGCCCGAAGAATAATGTCAATAATTATAGAGGTATTACATTACTTTGTACAATCGGTAAAGTGTTCACAAAAATATTAAATAATAGGCTTATGCATTACGTTGAAGAGAATAGTAAAATCGGTGAAGAGCAAGCAGCTTATAGAAAACATAGATCAACCGCTGACCACATCTTTACTTTATATGCACTGGGTCAAAAATACTTATCTAAAAAAGGAGGTAGACTTTACGTCGCATTTATTGATTTTAGCAAGGCGTTCGACTCGATCCCCCACATGCATTTATGGTTTAGATTAATCCAAAGGGGAATTCATGGTAAATCCCTGGACGTTCTGCGAAATATGTATTCACAGGCGAGGTCGTGTGTTAAGACACGGGAGGGACTGTTTGAGTTTTTCAATTGCGTAACTGGCACCAGACAGGGGTGTATGATCAGTCCTGTTTTATTTATTATATATCTTGATGAACTGATTCGAATTTGTGAAACAGCAGGATGCGTAGGTATTTATATTGATGAAGCATGTCCTAGCATTATTAAACTTGCATATGCAGACGATATAGCATCGGTCAATGATACAGTCGGAATGCTTCAGAAACAACTTAATGTCCTTGAACAGTTCTGTAACCGGCATGGTATGAAGATTAACTTAACTAAAACTAAGATCATTGTCTTCCGTAATGGTGGCAAACTCAGAAGTAATGAAAAATGGTATATAAATGGAAAACAAATTGAAGTGGTAACTTATTATAAATACCTTGGTTTATTATTTTCATCAAGCCTTAAATGGTCTATCCCATTGAAAACTCTGAGTCAGCAAGGAAGCAAAGCTGCCTTGTTTCTCCGTCGCATCCGAGAAAAGTACGACTTACCTGCAGCTATTTTGTGGGAGTTATTCGACAAACTAGTTGTACCAATTCTACTGTACGGAGCCGAAAGCTGGGGGTTTACTCACAGGCAAGAAATAGAAAGGGTGCAAACGAGATTTTGCAAAAGTGTACTCGGAGTGTCGTCGAAAACGTCTAATGTAGCAGCGATCGGCGAATGTGGTCGGCTGCCCATGAGCGTTTATTATATGATAAAATGTATCAAGTACTGGCTACGAATTGTGTTAGATTATGATAGATCGAGATATCCGAAGAGTTGCTACAATATGTTGTCCAATTTAGACCAGGCAGGCAGAACCACATGGGTAACGCATGCGAAGAATTTATTATTTCGCAATGGATTTGGTGTGGTGTGGCTTAGCCAAAGTGTGGGAGATACGAACAGTTTTATATCTGAATTGAAAGCCAGACTGTCTGACATTGCAAAGCAAACTTGGATAGAAGAGTCTCAAGCTTTAACAAAGTTAGATACTTATTGTGAAATTAAATCATTATTAGAACCAGAAATGTATTTACATGAAATTAACCACAGGCGACACAGGATAGCCCTTGCCAAGCTGCGTTGTAGTAACCATAGACTTGCTGTCGAGAGAGAGGGGTCAGACGGAACGAAGCCAAAGATTTTGTTTATACTGTAAGAGTAAGGGAATCGATATATTGGAAGATGAATACCACTTTGTGATGATATGCGGGTTATATAAAGAACTCAGCATAAAATATTTACCTAGCTTTAGCTTTGCAAGCAAAGTAAAATTTATTACACTTATGCGCTCCAAGAATACTGTATTCCTGAATAACCTAGGTGCATTCTGCTACCATGCAGCAAAATTACACTGTTTAAATCTTAAGTAGCGTGCAACTTATTATGTAAATGTTTGTATATGTGCCATGGGCCCGTGGCCCGAAAGTGCAATAAAGACACACATATATATGAATCACAAACACGTTTAAATGCATCTCGAGTTTACTTCAGATCACAGAACAAGGCAACACGTTTATGAAATTGGTCACATTGTTGCCGATGAAACGCCGAATACATGTAGTTCACAATGGGTGGTTACATTGTTATCAATGACGGGACGCAATATTGTCAATGATCGGTCATATCGTTGTCAATGATCCGTCATATTGTTGTCAATGATCGGTCATATGGTTGTCAATGATCCATCATATTGTTGTCAGTGATACAGGTTACGTTATTGTCAATGATGTCACCCTGTCAGCGATCGGACATATTGCTGTCAATGGCATAAGTTACGTTATGGTCATTTTCACCTACCAGCGATCAGTCATATTGCTGTCAATGACATAGGTTACGTTAGTGTCGATGATGTCACCTGTCAGCGATCAGTCATATATTGCTGTCAATAACATAGGTTACGTTATTGTCGCTGACGTCACCTATCAGCGATCGGGCATATTGCTGTCAATAACATAGGTTACGTTAGTGTCGATGACGTCATCTGTAAATCATTCTTGATATTGCTGTAATATAGTTGGTTACTTGATGAGAAGAAGCACATCATCACGACCGTGTAACCAAGAGGACAACGCGCTCTAAGGACAGGACGCATTGCACCAAGATGACTACGAGCCGGACAATTCCATTCACCGCATTGACAATATCCACGTCACAAGACAAGTCCTTGATATAAAACTGAATTCATGACGTTAAAAACGTCAACCAATATTCATTACGCGAAGTTGTGTGAAGTTATCGTTCACCACGTTGTCATGATGTATAGAGACGTTTACACAAAGGTGTCAATGTTTGACACAGGTTACATCCCTGCCTCCACACCTCGGCAATTCAATGCTCGGCAACTGACTATAAGGGACAAATTCTGCAGTACGTACAAAAATAAATAATATAATATAACATCTGGTTGATAAGCGCTCGCAGCCACGTAAATTACCGTGAGATTGACAAACAACGTGGCGTGGTAAGTGAGTAATGCCAACACATTACTGAGATCCACCAGTTCATCTGTCTCGCCTGGTAGTGTCGCTGGCCATAACATAATGCAAGAGCTACACTGGCGAGTTCCTACTGTAAAGAAAGGGTCACTGGCGATATTCGTGCTAATAACGTCATGTCCCTGGTGATAGTCCACTATAAAGGCAATGTCCCTGGGGAAATGGCATTAAGGGTGAGTGTTACAGTGTCCTCGGCAACAGTACGCGGGAAGCACTCTTCAAATAGGCCAGGGAGCCGATAGGTGTCGCTAGATGTGTGTGTCAACCCGCCACCGATAGGTGTCGCTAGCTGTGTGTCAACCCGCCACCGATAGGTGTCGCTAGCTGCTGGTGTCAACCCGCCGCCGATAGGTCTCGCTAGCGGCGTGTGCCAACCGGCCGCCGATAAGTGTCGCTAGCTGCGTGTGTCAACCGGCCGCCGATAGGTGTCGCTGGCGGCGTGTTTCAACCGGCCGCCGATAGGTGTCGCTAGCTGCGTGTGTCAACCCGCCACCGATAGGTGTCGCTACCTGCTGGTGTCAACCCGCCGCCGATAGGTGTCGCTAGCGGCGTGTGCCAACCGGCCGCCGATAAGTGTCGCTAGCTGCGTGTGTCAACCGGCCGCCGATAGGTGTCGCTAGCTGCGTGTGTCAACCGGCCGCCGATAGGTGTCGCTGGCGGCGTGTGTCAACCGGCCGCCGATAGGTGTCGCTGGCGGCGTGTGTCAACCGGCCGCCGATAAGTGTCGCTAGCTGCGAGTCTCAACCATGCGCCGATAGGTGTCGCTAGCGGCGTGTGTCAACTGGCCGCCGATAGGTGTCGCTAGCTGCGTGTATCAACCCGCCGCCGATAGGTGTCGCTAGCTGCGAGTGTCAAGCCGCTGCCGATAGGTGTCGCTAGCTGCGTGTATCAACCCGCCGCCGATAGGTGTCGCTAGCTGCGAGTGTCAAGCCGCTGCCGATACGTGTCGCTAGCTGGGTGTGTCAACCCGCCGCCGCTAGGTGTCGCTAGCTGCGGGTGTCAACCCGCTGCCGATAGGTGTCGCTAGCTGCGTGTATCAACCCGCCGCCGCTAGGTGTCGCTAGCTGCGTGTATTAACTCGCCGCCGCCCTCGTCCCGGCCGCCGCTAGGTGTCGCTAGCTGCCGGCGCCCCCGTCCCGGCCGCCGCTAGGTGTCGCTAGCTGCCTGCGCCCTCGTCCGCCTCGATGATGGTGATGGTGGCGCCGTTCTCGTCCTGCACGTGGATCTCCTTGGCCCGGATCTCGTGCACTTCGATATCCATGGGGAGGACGAGACCATCCGGGTGTCCGCCCTCGTCAGCCTCCGTGCTCCCCGTCGTCGTGTCTGAAACAGGAAATCATCTCATGATGGACATGTGCTTCCGTAACTCACACCGCAGTACTCCAGTGGCCTATATCACGTTCATAGTTCAGCCGGCTATGGGATTTAGTCGACTAAAATCGCCCATATTTTACATGGTAACTTTAGCCGACTAAGTCCCGTGGTCGGCTAAACTGCGTTCGGGAAGTCCGCCACAGTCGCCGCGACGCTCGGGGCATCATAGCGGTCACGTGTCTCTTACACCGGGAACGACAAGGCCTTTACAAGCTATAAACTCCTCAAACTAACTTTCTTATGTTACTGGATACGTTTCTCATAATGTGGCTATTGCTTCAAAATAAATTACAATAATATAATACACTTTACCATGTGAACAATTAACTCAATCACAATGATATATGTAGAGTTGATTATCTTATTAGTATTTTAGAGATATTGATGAGTTTATTATCGCATAATGGTCTGAAACAAAACGTCTTACATCTTAATCTCGTACAGCATAAGGCTTTACAACAGAACGGGCATGCTTGGGCTTTTTAAGCGATAATTAAGCTACACTGTAGCGTGCATGCCCTGAAATAGCACTGATGCCCGGCACCGGCCAGGCAGGCACACCCTACCTTGGTCCAGACCTGCAAGGAGCATGGGGTCTTCGAGGTGTTCAGACTTTATGTTGTGAGTCCTCATGTGCTTCGTCAGGTGGTCACTCCTCATAAACTTCTTGTTGCACGCCTTGCACTCGAAGCGTTTCTCTCCTGCAATGACATAGGCAAATACAGCTACAAACCCCGCCCTGTTTAATGCATGCAGGACCATTTGCGCAGTCTTCAGCCAGACAAGACTGCGTATACCGGACAAGGCAAATGGTCGCCACAGCATGTGCTTCCAAGAAAAAAGTGACACTTTGATCAGTCTTGCATTGATAATTAATAAACATGTTACCGATTTGTAATTAATAAGTCTAAAATTTATCATCTAGCCCCTATAATTATTTAGATTGTTTAAAGCCATGGCGGAACATCATCTTCCGATAAAAATGCGAGCAAAGATAACATTTAGCAATAAATGTAACAATGATGAATTGCTTACATTAGCCTTGTAACATGCTTTCGCGATCATGTTCTTTATTAGATCAAATCAGTCTTTTATCCATGACATGGCAGAGTGCTGAGATTCATTTACCTGTGTGTGTCCTCTTGTGACGCTGGAGCTCGTCTGACCTGGTGAAGCGCTTGCCGCAGTAGAGCCACTCACAGGCAAAGGGTCGCTCGCCATTGTGCCACCTGCAATGTAACCATGGCAACACGTCAATACACAACCTTAGAGGAATGAATTATAACTGCACATTGCCACGTGCAAACTAAGGCGTAAAAACCTCCAGTAACCGGTGCCAATAGTTGTTACGATAATGAAACAATTTCCGAAGTCGTTATGCAAACTACAATGGCTGCCCTAACGTCTAAATATATTTTATTGTAAATATTAATATATCTAAATATAAATATTAATATATCTAAATATGTCTCATATATTTGCACAATTTTAATATATTATATACTTTAATATTATCACACAAGGTCGCTAAGTTGTCTCACTTATCTCTAAATAATTATGAATCATGTTTATTAATCCCTTAATATTCGTTATATTATTCACAATTTGTTCAATATCCTAGATCCTGACACACAAGATGACGTGGAATCATTGACCCTTGCCTCACGAAAGACAATACAGCAAGCCTAACTGTCCATCCCAATGGCTCCAGAAATTAGCTTTCTGTGCCACTAATGTCGTAGTAAACTAGGCTTGTATGGGCTGTTAAGCCACATGTTAATATCTAGCTAGCTGGTACATATCTATAGTTAGCAGGCTTATATCCAAAGTCAGCTGGCACCTATCCACAGTTAGCCAGCACATAAATACATGTACATATACTTACTATCTATAGTTAGCTAGTATATAACTACAGTTAGCTGGCACATAACTAGTTAGCTGGCCCATGTATATATTTAGCTGGCCCATATATAGTTAGCTGGCCCATATATGTCGCTAGATGGCACATAACTAGAGTTAACTGGCACATAACTAGAGTTAGCTTGCACATATCTACAGTTAAATAGCAAAGATCTTTAGGAGTGGTGACCTCCCACCAGGTTGCCCCCTAGAGCTGTACTTGCCTGAGGTGTGCCCGTAAGTGTGATGTCTTCCCGTACTCCTTCTGACAGCCAACCATGTGGCAGATGTGGACTCGTTTCTTGTTCTCCTTGTGTCTGCAAACAACATCACAGGGTGAATGTCACAGGGTGATCAACATAACACAATAACAATGATATACTCTAAAGACTGCTCCCATTACCGTCTTAGTAACAATAAGTAACCAAGTTACCATTGTGAAGGGTTGTTTACACACGAGGGGTGACTGAGGCAGTGGGGTGACTGACGCAGTAGGGTGACTGACGCAGTGGGGTGACTGACGCAGTGGGGTGACTGATGCAGTGGGGTGACTGACGCAGTAGGGTGACTGATGCAGTGGGGTGGCTGACGCAGTGGGGTGACTGACGCAGTAGGGTGGCTGATGCAGTGGGGTGGCTGACGCAGTGGGGTGACTGACGCAGTGGGGTGACTGATGCAGTGGGTTGGCTGACGCAGTGGGGTGACTGACGCAGTGGTGTGGCTGACGCAGTGGGGTGACTGACGCAGTGAGGTGACTGACGCAGTGGGGTGACTGACGCAGTGGAGTGACTGACGCAGTGGGGTGACTGACGCAGTGGGGTGGCTTACTTTCCGTCGGGGTCCTTGCAGTTAGGACACGTGCAGGCGACCCGGCGCAGGCGGCGGGCGGAGGGCTGGGGGGACATCCCCGCAGCCTCGTCAGCGTTCACCTGCTGACAGGCGATCGCCATGGAGATGGGACTCATCTGCTCCCCGCTGGAGTTATCTGACCCTTGCTGGACCATCTGCCAGGATGAGTCAGCCATCTGCACCTGGCCTGGGGGGACAAGACAACAGCACCTTTACACCAGGCGTCCAATCATCAATTGAAACACTTGATTTATGATCATCCTTAAGAAAAAACTACAGCATTTGTGACTCCACATATTATTATAAATTATAAGTCCATCATGTGGTACATAATAACAGTACATACAAGTTACAGGAATAGGACTGTGATCACAGAATAATAAAAAAAATGTAAGCTTAATAAAAGTGGAAAGTAGTTTGCATCAGCTAGGCTTATTGTAAATAAATATATTTATATTGCTTCTAAAAAAAGGATGAATAAATTGATTTATGCTTTCCTTAATTCATTGGTAAACAGTTTTTACACAATGCAATTTGACCAGTCGATTATCATGATCAGTTTGACCCTAAAGTAAAGATAAAAGATTTTACCCAAGGGAGAGGCTTTGTTACTACAAACTCACCATCCTGCACTCCCTGCAATCCTTGCAGGACAACTTGCTGTCCCCCGGCCGTTACCATGGTACCGCCCTGCATTGCCGAAGCCTGCTGGACCTGAGCACCACCCAGGAGGTTGGCGCCTCCTAGGTTTTGAAGAATGGCTCCCCCAGGTGATGCAGCCAGAACTTGGGCACCCCCATGGGCACTTGCAGCCGTAGCCAGGGCCTGGAGACCCTGCACGGTATGGATATTCTGCAGCCCTTGCAGATTCTGGATCTGAAAGGTCTGGGGCTGCTGCTGCTGCTGCTGCGCCGGCGTTATGGTCTGGTGAAGGCTGCCATTGGGGCTGAGTACCAGGGCGCCCTGAAGGTGCTGCATCACTTGTCCATTCTGGCCGAGCACCTGCAGATTGGACAAACCAGCTGCAGGTGCTTGGCTGTTACCCGCTATGATCGCCTGCACAATCTGACCATTGGGCAGCAGAACGTTCTGAACCATGGGGCTCTGGAGGAATTGTTGCTGTTGCAGCTGCTGCTGTAGTTGCTGCTGTTGTTGCTGCTGCTGCTGCAGGCTCTGCAATGTCTGGTGCGCGGCGGCGTGGCTGGTGGAGCTTACGGACGAGGAGACGACACTCTGGGGCAAGGAGGCGACGGAGACCGTGGTGCTATGGCTGTTGGCATTGGAGGCGGCCGCTTGAGACACCGCCTGCAGGATGCTGGCGATGGAGCCTCCCACCGAGCCCAGGGTGAGAACCTGCTGCTGCGGCTGTGACTGCTGCGCCTGGCTTGACTTCACATGGTGCCCGTGAGATTTACCATGCGACCGCCGTTTGCTTACCCCTGATGTCCGAGTGGTCAGCGTCTCCGCGTCCGCCGTCTGCTTCGGCGACGTCTTCAGTTGCTGTTGCGTCACAAAATTGGCATTCCCCGGCGTTCCCTGGGGCACCACGTTGATGACGTTGGGACCCATCTGAGCCGATATGACGGACCCGCCGGGCTGCACGGCGGCCCCCGCGGTGGTGGCCTGCTGTAGACTCTGCACGGGCACCTGTACCGTCTGCAGCATGGTGCCATTGGCCGTGGAGATCGGCACCTGCACCGATACAGTCTGCAGCTGAGAGATGGGCTGCGGCGGCGGCGGCGCCTGCAAGACGTTGCCTTGGCGTAGACCCGCCACATTTTGGAAACCCCCGATGTTGAGCAACCCTTGCGTGCTGCCAGCCGCCAAGCTCGCCAAGGATACAGTGGAACCCCCAATGTTGACACTCAAAGCCTGGTTGAGGTTACTGGTATTGGCGACGCTCGCGACGGCACCGCCCAGGTTCGGCTGCTTAAACACCTGACCCGACGGGGTTAAGTACGTCTGCAGCTGGTTGCCAACAATCTGAAATTGCTGTAACTGTTGTTGTTGTTGCTGCTGCTGCTGCTGCTGTTGTTGTTGCTGTTGTTGTTGTTGTTGCAGCACATTTCCCACGGCTCCTACCCCTGACGTCGGCACGAGAACTGTCTGCTCCTGCCCGTCGGGCCCAGTCACCGTGACACTCTGGTACTGCTGTACCTGCGGCATGAGGTTGTATTGTATGGTACCCCCGGGGCCCGTCACTGGGGTGGCCACGAGTTGAGGCGTCTGCAACAATTGCCCCGCCCCGCCTAGACTAGCCGGTGTACACGCAAAGGTCTGTAAACCGCCCGCGGGCTGGCCAAGCACCGCCCCACCCGGTGAATTAACGCCAGCGCCACCGCCCGCCAGCTGTATAAGGCCCCCACCCCCTGCGAAGGTAAGCCCAGCGAGGGGCACTCCTCCCACCGCGGGCGGGGCGGACATGAGGTCCTGGGCCGTGAGCAGCTGGCCTGTCGGGCCTATCAGTCGGATTGCGCCTCCCCCCTGGGCCTGGGTCAGACTGGGGGCGGACTGCACTTGAAACTGGACAGACTGCACGTCATTGTCCTCGTGGGAGGGGGCTCCGATCTTGCTGCACGTTGCCGCCAGCAGAGCGAGGGGCGACGGCTGGGCCTCCTACAAAAAGGCGGGGTTTGTCATCAGTGGGGGTGTCACAGCCATCTTAACCCACGCCCAAAACAAAACGCCTAAACCCGCCCCAAAATGGAACAAATCGACCGACAACCGAGACGCAAACTCACCTGTGATGAACTAGAAGGGTTTAGATATTCCTGCTTCGGCTTTTTAAGTCCCTCGTCCGCCATTTGGTGGAGATATTAGGCTGGATTCGCGTGACACCGCCAGCTTGACTTTGCAAACACACAGGCGGCGAAGCTATTCACAAAGGAGGCCGTCTAACATGACTGGAATAGGCGGGCACTCGCGCGTATGAATATTGACCTACTTCAGTATATCATGACCGAATTAATCAATATCATAATTTTTATTCCTGTTTACTTCTTGACACCTCTGTTGCATGTTGATGGGTTGCTGTTTGCTCTTGTTGCAATCATTCGGCGAACTATTTGACGCGAAACGCGGAACTACTTTGTAACGCGTAGTGTAGATGCAGCGCCGCGCTTGGTTTGATTGACAGTTGGGCGAGGCCTAGTGTGATGACTGGCCCACGCGCCAGGCTGGGCTCAGTGAATCATGTGGGAGGCCAGCGGACAGCCCACCGGGTTAGATTTATAACACCAGATGATAACACCGCCCCGTTTGGCGGCTGTTCGCGTCCACGTTGTCTTTGCGCAACGTCAGTCTACAGAAATGTAAGTTTCAATTTTAAGACATTGATTATTCGGCAGTGCGCAGAGGAACTGAGAAATACATTTATTCATGAGGTCATAACGCGCCCAAACCTTCTGGCATCGTCTGGGCAGAGAGCCAGGCGTGAAGTTGGGTGGGTGGGGGGGGGGGGGGGGGGGGTGTACTACGTTAGCCAGTACGTGATTCGCCTTGGGATATAATATCCATTAGGAATTTATATAAAAATATACGATTATGGGTAAATGTTGTCTGCTATTTTGCGATAGAGCAAAACGAGAAATATTTCAGATCGTTCACTTAATTAAATGATAGGGGAGTTCCCCCCCCCCCGCCCTCTCAAAATTAAGAGGCACTGTTGAAAGACAAGATTAATGCAGAAGTAAGCAACGTTAAAGAGGCAATGCTTAGAAGGAAGTTCCCCTTCAACCGCCACCCCGTCTCCACCCTCGAATCCTAAACCCCCGATTCTCAGCTTTCGGTTCATTACTCTCGTTTAAAATTAAAACTTGCCCCGTTGAAATTGCTGGGAATGATAACAGCGCGCTTTATATTTAACAAGGGGTATTTACGTTCCTCGGGAACGGGCTTTCCATTTCACCGTGAACTGGGAATGAGAAAAAAATTCTTCGTGGACTGGGAATGGGATATTAGACGACCGTCTTTATTAATCGTGAACTGAGAATTTTAATACTAAATAACCGTGAATTGGGAAATCACCAATTTATTCCATGTATCCGCCCCTTCCGACCATTGTATGCGGGGATTTCTCCATTTAATTCATGGGATTAAAGAAAAAATGTCTTCTTGATTTGGGAACCCGACACCCCCCCCCCCTTCCCCCACCACACACATACTTAAGACATTTTTAGCCTAGACTGGTGTATCAGCAGAGATATTAATACGGTGTACTAATATCTTTGGTATCAGTGTTGTTTGAGAAAGTCTGGCGTTCTTGGGCATAACATGATTATAATTGAAATATCGCTGCGGTCGACCTTTTCAAGTCAAGTTGTGTGTGTGCGTGTTAACATCAAGATAGATAATGTGACTTTATCGATGAGTCAACATTAATTGTTGTATGAGCAACTTGTGTTCTGTGTGAGCAATTTCGTCATATACGAAACCGAATATGCCCATGTCATATGGTCCATATAACTTCCTAAAACTGCGAAGCCTACATCCATCGCCGGCAACACTGAGATAATTTTTATAGTGCGTTAATCGTCATTGTAGAGCACTTAATGGTACCTAAGACTGTTTGCATACAACCATTTTATACCAATATTAATTTCAAAATATATATTCTTCAAAGTTACTGATGTCCGCATTTTAATGACACAAATATTACAATATGCTAAAGAAACATATGTCGCTGAACACCATGTCAATTTCAAGTATTTATTGCAAGTTATGTATTTGAATTTACTCAGACATGACCTCAATATATGAGATACAGTTAAGAGTTTCACAGAGGAAAAGTTACTATAGGAACAGCTTTACGAAAAACCTTCTTCACAAAGTGAGGTGCAGAACGGCTGGTGTACGTAAAAAACTTAACTAGATGGACTGAACTGCAGCTTCTTTTTTATTAACTTTCATGGTTACATGGGAGAGTGGGTATATTTTCTCTTATCTTATAGGTTTACTTAATAATATTCGCAAAAAGCTACATATATGCACATTTATTAAATGGAAGTAATGGATTTGCATAAAATGAGCACAAAGTTTGTTTTCTTACATAATTTATGACGGTGGAGCGATGTCATTTCTAGCCGTAAATGTTTTTTTGTAAGTGAGCATACATCTTCATGTAAGACCAATGTAGTATAGTATAGTTACATAGATTAAATCGCGCCCATGACCCTAAGCAACAGTGGGGGCGAGAGGCCCTGGGTCGGGGGTTCCGCCCCCCCCCCTCCTCCGCCCCCTTCTAAAAAAAAGAAAGAACCCGCTTTTTCCGAGCAAAATTTAACAGTGACAACTGGAGGGACTGGAGGGAAACAACTCGCCCAGAAGGTTGGTTGGTTGGTTATTCAGGACGCTTTAACCACTTTTGGTCATATCGCGTCAATGGGAGAAGGAAGGGAGAGTGGAGCCATGTTCCCGGGGTAACCCCCTACTCTTTACGAAGAAAGACATGGGATCTTTATCCTGCGACCACACAGACATGGCCACAGCAGGGCTCGAACCACCGACCCACGTGCCGTTAGGCTCGCAGGTGACCAGAGCACTCAATGCGAGCGCTCTAGCCCAGAAGGAAGGACATAGAGTATACTGATATATAAGGAGGCATCCCATGAATCTATGGTGTTGACTAATATAGCATAGTACCTGTGTTGTAGTAGTACAACCCACATTTCAGACCGGCCATATTTGGGCTATAAGACCTGTATCAAAGTTATTTGTGCGTATATAACCACACGTGGCCACCATTTAGCAGAAATATCATCACCTCGCCGCCACCTGGCGCGAATAAAGTTTTTTCTGCATCATTCGTGTATATTATACATTATATAGGCATATTTCGGAAGCAGATACCAGCAGCTAGTCGATGACTGGCGGGAACAGAGCTGGAAGGCTTGGTGCCTGCGGGTGGCAGCCCGTGGGTTCGTGAGGCGGTCAGTGTGGGGAGCTTTGCGTGTTCCAGGGATTACAGGGCAGGCCAGGAAGAAGGTTATAATTACAAATATGGGAACGGAGGCAGAGTTTGCGTCGCAGTGGCTCTGGCAGAAGAGAGAGGAGCGATGGGGCAGCGAACCGGTTTAAGAGGCTGATAGCGCCGAAACATCTGATGAAGGAGGGGACCGCGTGGGCAGCCAGTGGAGCTTGTAGCTATATTATAGATATTTGATCATACTATGTCGTCGCCACGTGATACAGCAAGGTCGATTAACCAGGTAAGAATGTCGGTTGATCTACAATTATGTTAGTCAATGTGTTGTGACAGTGGCTGATCCTAGAATTTACGTGTGGGGGGTGGCACCATTGATTTAAATAATATCCAGGCGCCGATCCAGTGTAAAAAAATTGCGACCGTGGGGAAGGGGTCCACGCCGCCTCAGATAGCGTTCTTCCCAAAGGGGTGGGGGTGGATCCCTCCCCTCCCAAAGGGGGGGGGTCCCTCCCCCCCCCGCCCCAGCCCACACACACCGCTCTCGATTCCTTGGATCCGCGCCCGGTATCCATGCGTCTTTACAATAAACCGCTCAGTTCATTCCACTTTAAGTTCTTTACGTGTCTCTGGCTCTTTCTGCTCACCGCAGTTGTCCTCATTGTCTTCCAGGACGCTCTCCGATCCGGATACTGCCTTCCCTGTACTCCTGGCCCCTCCGTCCTTGGCCTCCTGCGACCCAGTACCGTTGTGTTTCCGGTGTCCCTTCCTCTTGGGCTGTGCCTTCCCGGACGGCTCCTGAAGCTTGGCCTGCCCCTGGAGCTCCCCGGCGGACACAGCCGGGTCTCCCACCGTCCGCCAGTACAGCCTCGTCTGCATCTTGGAGTACTCCAGGTAGTCGTTATACTCCTCCGTGCGCACCTCGTCGTACGACCGCAGCGCCACCCGGCGATTGAAGACCAGGACTCCTAGCCGGATCATCTCCTCCTTGGCTTGCGCGGAGTTCAGACGCACGATCCAGCGACTCTCCAGACTCCGCGTCCCGTGGATCACGTTTCTGTCCACGAACTGGACGGAGAGGACGCCCCCGTTGGACACGAAGTGGAGCTTCTCCTTGACGACAGCCAGGATGTAGCGGTGGGTGACATGGGCGGTGGGCAGTGAGAGGCAGACCGTGTCCGGACAGCGAGCCGGGGGCCCTGGGAACCGGATCACGGAGCGAGACAGCCCGATACTGCCGCCCAGGTTCTTCCCGATGCCGAAGTGACGCAGACCGGCGTCCGCTTTGGCTTTCTGTGGCGGGGACTGTTGGTTCTGCTGGCAACAGGTCTCACTGGATGGAAAGGAGCAATCCAAACCCAAACCGTCACGTTTATAGAACGGGTAGACAGATAATGTCAAAAGGGTGTTAATTAAACTGCTGGCTAAATGAGCCAAAAACAATGTGCAGAAGGCGGATTTATCACGGCGGGCATGCCATTAAATACTTCCAAACGAAGACTCTATGTATGGTGCCCTGTCCTTTATGTATGGCAAGTAAACGACACTCCGATTAAGGGCTATATTTAAATGCGTTTTAATTGCTAATTATCTAGCTGGTTTTTCCCTGAATTGCCCATTGCAATTACATTGGTAGCAAATCAAAAACATTCATGCCTCCCCTGCATCAGTAACAAACACGCCATAACTGCATGGTGAGCCAATCTCCTCCTGACTGTTTCATAAATCACTTCAAGTTCATTTGAAGGACATGAAATTAATAACAACGTTTTAAGCAGCTGGCAAACAATTGACAAACAGGGCAGTTTGACAATTTGCAAGAGTGCATGCGTTTACGCGCAATAAATATATTATTTATAAGATAAATTTACGTCCTATATGCACCCTCCCACCCCCTTTTTATTTTCAAGTGGGTTGCGTCCCCCGCCCCTCACCCTCGCCAGATTTAGCACTTATAACTTCCCCGCTTTTATTTCGAAAGGGGATGGTGCGCGACACTCAACACCTTCCCTATTCATCCCCGCTGTTGAGCCCTGATCAGGCTAGAGGTAATTAATGGGCGACACAGTTATAAGTCGTGGTGGATAAATGAGGGCCAACGGGGGGTGGAGTGGGGTGGGGTGTAGTGGCAGGGGCGGGTTGAGTGGAGTGGGGTGGGCAGATGAGAGTGGGGATGGGATATGGTGGGGTGGGCACATAAGGGTTGGGATGGGGTGAGGTAAGGTGTGGTGAGCAGATGAGGGATTGGGGTGGGGCGGGGTAAAATGGGGTCAACATATGAGGTTTGGGATGGGGTGGGGTGGGGTGGGGTGGGCAGATGAACCCCCTAATAATGTAATTCCTCCCCCCCCCCCCCCTAGGGTAATATTTGTGAATAAATATATATGACGAACCTTGGACCATCCTGCTCATTGCTATCTGTTCCGTTGCACTCGCTGCCAGCAGTACATGATTCACTCCCAGTCACTACCCGGGGATGTATTCCGGCCATATTGTGAATGGGGAAAACCAAAGACTTATGCAGTATTCGCGACTGGGATTCTGACACCTTCGCCGTTGTCTTCCGAGGATTTGGCAGGATTTCTAATTCGCTGATTGGGCACAATTTGCCTTGCGGGCGATGTTTTCGCCGAGGGAGACAGGCCGCCTTATCTGTTAGCCCCCAGCGCCCTGTGTCGACAGAATCACGTCCCTTTGCTAAACGGCCACAACCGATCTCCGGTCGCTTTGGTGGATGGTTCGAATCCCTGAGGATCCTCTTGCTAGTCCATGGAGCTGCGGAGTTACATGGAGGCAAAACTCCCTTCGAAGGTACCGGATCCAACCGGCAAACGTGTTTCACGTCCTTGCGGCCAACAAGCGTTGACAAGTCCGTGACTGCTAAGTTAGCGTGGCTAACAGTTGTTGTAACGTCACTCTGTGTTACAGACTGAATGTTATTCGTCGACGGAACCTCGAAAATGGTTGCCGTGGGCACAACAATTGGAGGTAACTTGAAAGTTTCTTTTTCGGGCCCCTTATCTGCTGTCTTGGTAATCTTTTCCAACGTTTTCCTTCTCAGTCTCTGGGCTTTTTTCATTTCTTCCTGGTGCAGTTACCAAGGTGAAACCTGTAGCAACCGTTGATACAAACCGGTAACCAGACCAGTCCGTCTGCATCCCGCAGCATCCAACCCGCTCACTCTCAACTTAACTGACAGCGAATCAACGAAGTGTATTTAGGGGCGAACGACCGACCGGTGTCTATGACGTGCGGCCTGGAGCCACACATGCATGATTGAATAACCAACCGAGGCCCGAACATTCGGTAATCAAGTAAGGTGATGAAATATTAATGCCTCCATGGTTCGTTTTCATGTTGTCAGGCGCGGTGTTACAGCACGCTAAGAGCTCCGAGTAACTGTAACTGACCGACATATTGAGCTCAGTTTGCGAGATTTTTTTTGCGAGTGGTCATTGAAAGCAAAATTCTTGGTTAAAAAAAGGCATGACAATGTATACACAGTTTAATTAATTGAACACTTTCGATATCAACAGGAATATATAGTCAATAGCTACAATTTCAAGTTTACAAGTTCAGTCTCAGATGGGCACATCGAGAGAAATTGTAGATTTCGGCTCCGAGGATTGTGAGAAATAAGGCGAAAAAGGGGTAATTTGGGCGGCACATATGTATATACCTAACAAAGTGTAGTGCCCCCACCCCTCCCGGGGTGTTGCTCCACGAGCTCCCCTACCGATGACACGTAGAGGCTGCGGGAGACACTAAACCTTTTTTTTCGGTAAAATCCCCACTTAGTACAAGACCCCATTGAACAGAGGGAGGGGGGCTGTTTCTCTTAAACCTTTTAAACGAGACCCCATCATATTGTGATAACAATAGTCTTCATTTGATCAATCACCTAAGTAGGACAGTTTGTAAAAGACAGCCTCTGGTGGCAGCCTTTGCCATGATGACAGCCTTTGCCTTGGTGACAGCCTTTCCCATGGTGACAGGCTGTCATTGTGACTGCCTCTATTGGCAGCCTCTGGTGACAGCCTCTATTGACAGCCTCTGGTGACAACCTTTGCCATGGTGACAGCCTCTATTGACAGCCTCTGGTGATAGCCTTTGCCATGGTGACAGCCTCTATTGACAGCCTCTGGTGACAACCTTTGCCACGGTGATGGCGTCTGGTGACAGCCATTGCCATGGTGACTGCCTCTGGTGACAGCCTCCATCTGGTGATAACCTCTAGTGACAGCCTCTATCTGGTGACAACCTCTAGTGAGAGCCTCTATCTGGTGACAGCCTCTAGTGCAGCCTCTATCTTGTGACAACCTATGTCTGGTGATAGCTTCCATCTGGCGCCAACCTCTAGCGACAATCTCCAGTGCCAACTTCTAGTGACAACCTGTACCTGTAGGGACAGCCTGTATCTGGCGGCAACCTTTAGCGACAATCTCTAGTGACAACATCTAGTGACAGCCTGTATCTGGTGACAACCTCTGGTGACAGCCTCTAGCTGGTGACAACCTCTAGTGGCAGCCTCTAGTGACAGCCTCTATCTGAAGACAACCTCTAGTGCGGCCAACCTCTAGTGACAGCCTCTAGTGACAGTGTCTGCCTAGTGACAACTTTTAGTGACAGCCTCTAGTGACAGCGTCTACCTGGTGACAACCTCTTGTGACAACATGTAGTGACAGCCTCTATCTGAAGACAACCTCTAGTGCCAACCTCTAAGGACAGCATTTATCTGGTGACAACCTTTAGTGACATAGCCTAGTGACAACCTATGGTGACAGCCTCTATCTGCTGACAAACTCTAGCGACAACCTCTAGTGACGGCCCCTATCTCGTGACAAACCTCTAGTGACAGCCTCTATCTTGTGACAACCCGTCTAGCGGTAGTGTCAGCCTGTATCTGGTGAAATTCTGGTGACAACCTCTAGTGACGGCCCCTATCTCGTGACAAACCTCTAGTGACAGCCTCTATCTTGTGACAACCCGTCTAGCGGTAGTGTCAGCCTGTATCTGGTGAATTGACAACCTCTAGTGACTGCCTCTATCTGAAGACAACCTCTAGTGCCAACATCTAGTGACAGCCTATTGTGACAATCTCTAGTGACAGCCACTAGTGACAGCCTCTATCTGAGGACAACCTCTAGTGCCAAGTTGGCACTAGAGGTTGGCACTGCCAACCTCTAGAGACAGCATGTATCTGGTGACAACGTTTAGGGACAGCATTTATCTGGTGACAACCCTTTGTGACAACTCCTAGGGACAACCTGTAGTGATCGACATCCTCTATATATATTTGCTGACAACCTCTTGCGACAACCTAGTGACATTTTCTATCTTGTGACGACCTGTCGTGACAACCTATATCTTGTGACAACCTCTAATAACATCCACTTGTGATGGTGACAACCTCTAGTGGCATCCTCTATATATCTTGTGACAACCTCTAGTACGTACGTGACATCCTCTATCTTATGACAACATCTAGTGACATCCTCTATCTTGTGAAAAACTCTAGTGACATCCTCTATCTTGTGACAGCGTCTAGTGACAACATTTAGTGACAACCTCTAGTGTTAGCCTCGTGACAGCCTAGTTCTCAAGTTAATTTGGCTTGTATAATGAATCAGAATCGAATAAATCCATTATATTCATTTTCAATGGTCGCGTATGAAAGATAATATTGATGGTTAAATAGATCTAAATATGACGTGGGGCAGAGGAATATTTATGGCGTAATTAGAACGCCCTCGATCTGGCCGGGATATCGACAGTTTAGCTGGCTGGCAGGTTGTCTCCCAATACGCACCTACAGGTTTCTGGATATTGTCCATCCAGCCCTGTCTGATGTTGACAGTAGACTCGGCCTCTTGTGACATTTGTTTAGATAATGTGTAGGTCGTAGACGTCATCTAGATGGTTTGGGGATACAGACTGTCGCCTGACCGGCGTCAATATGTGGACGTAACAAATCATTCATATCGCTTGCACGGTTGCGCCATGACATAACGATAGTCTGGCTGGATTCATGGAGTTCCAGAGGGGTTTCCCATGACGTCACGCGTTGGCAGACGCCGACTCACACCCACTATTGCGAACAGTTACCGCGTAATAAATAATCCCTGTACCCGTTACAGATGTGCTTGTTAAAAAAGGCTTATAACAAATCATTGGATTTGTCAGTGTACTTACATACAAGATGATAAATGTGACGGATGAATATTTTGTTTAGCAAGCTCAGAAAAGGCAAACTGGCAATCTATATGCGTATAAATACACAACAGCAGTCGGCATGTTATGTGACCCAGTTATCCATTATGGCTACCTCTGTTGAGAAGAGAAATGTTTTTGAGCTGAAAATGCCCAATATGCTGATTTATGTCGTGTATTTTATGATAGGTCTAGGCATTTTTGAACTCCAATTAAATGTCGGTAAGTGGATGAGAGAAAAGTTGCCAATGTCATCGTTCAGGAGAAGAAATTTACGACCGCCAAGACGTAAAAAAAACAATCCCACTCGCAAAACGATTCAACATGGCGCCTTTTGGCGATTCCCTGCTGCTATCCCTCTTGTGCATGACCTGATGACAGTCACTCGTTGTTGTCAATATGTAAACAGGGTAAATGGGTTGTCTGCCATGTACCCCTTCATTTCATATTCAGGCATATATCGAAATTGAAGTGAACCGAATGTTTCTTTGAATGAAAATATAAGCTTATAAGTCTTAATTAACAGTTAAAAGTTAGATAACTTACTTTAAGCTTAACTTATCTAAACAAAATGGGAAACAAAATGTAAACAAGCGAACTAATATTCCAGTAAATATCAATGTTCGCAATCTGCAAAGCATGACAGTCACTCGTTGTCAATATGTAAACAGGGTAAATGGGTTGTCTGCCATTTACCCCTTCATTTCATATTCAGGCATACAGCTTGTCTGGCAGTAACGGATCACAGGCAGTAGCGGATCACTTCGCTGTTCATGTTGAATCGTTTCTATTAAAAGCCACTAAATGTAATAAATTAGAACTTACTTCAAAGATAATTACCTACTGACTTGAAATAAGTCTAAAAACGCGAGGTTCTACCAATGTTTACATTCATTTTTACCTCAAATGCACTTCCGGTAGCGAGCTCTTTGCTCCGCGAGTTCTCGTGCGAAACAGCAACTTCCATTTCAACAGGCCATTCTTGCCACAGTGAATACATCTGTACATAACTGAGGTATTTTTTTCATAGCTGTATATACCATGAACCTTCATATAAATAATCAGATCCCTCCATAAAGCAGAATTGCTGTTGTCATCCAAATTGCGTTAGCTGCTTTCTCGGCAGTAGAGGATCAGTGATGCACGTCTTTGCCGCCAAGCTTTACCGGCAAACTTGACCGCCAGGTGACATGGCATGAATCATTAGTCCTACATCAGTAGCAGTACGATTCCGATAATATCAAAATATGCTATGATTATTTTACCAAACTATTAAATATGTGCCATATTAAATCGTCGACAACCTGATTTCGTATTTTTGAGACAGTCAATGCATTATGATACCTTTTTACTGTCCAAACAGGCCGCAAGATGGCGTGATCCGCTACTGCCTAAAGTGATGTTACTGCCTAATACATTACCCTACAACATGGACCATTTTCAGACAGGTTGTTGCCGGAGAATGATCAAGTTCGCTACCCATGAAAAGAGCCTGCATTTTTTTAAAGAATAAGCCTGAGATGATGCACCAGCTCCTCAGAAAACATTCTCAATCACTCCTTAGACAAAAGTGATCCGCTACAGCCTGACAAGCTGTATATCGAAATTGAAGTGAACCCGAATGTTTCTTTGAATGAATATATAAGCTTATAAGTCTTAATTAACAGTTAAAAGTTAGATAACTTAGTTTAAGCTTAACTTATCTAAACAAAATGGGAAACAAAATGTAAACAAACGAACTAATATTCCAGTAAATATCAATGTTCACAATCTGCAAAGCAAAGATTTCTTATCAGACCTGAGGCCAGTTTCATGAAACCTTTATACTTTACGACAGGCCACTTCATCACTCACAGGCTCGCCCTAAAGTGGCAGCAGATACCAGCTTTTTTGCCCGTGAAACTCTCCTGGTCTTATAAAAAATTGCAATTTCACAATAAGATCTTTGCTGTTTTCACATTTCTTTAAAACTAACATAACTATAAATCATTCAACTTTTCATTTGTAGCTTGCTTTTTCACAAATAAATGTCTTCTGTGTGAATCGCTGGGCTTTATAACGAGACCCCAACATTACGCTGACCGCTTAGGCACCATGATTGTTTTCAACGGTTGGTCAAAGTGACTTTTTTGTGGGCCTGAAAGCAGGCCATTGAAGACCGCACATGCTACACGGATTGGGGCCACTAACATTTGCCACTTTAGACTTGAGAGCACAACCGCAATAGCGGCCGAAAACAGTCCTTGCGACAGGATGCTCTGACAAAAATGAGCGCTGAGTCTTTTACAAGAGTCACTGGGACTATTGGACAGATATTTTTGAATTATGAAAAGTTTTTGGTTATGTAGGTATTCATATATAGGTGACAAACACATGACATAATTGAGCTTCTGGTGATTTTTTTACGAACTCTCATGATCGCTGACTTTCTGCAAGCTGTCGGCTCTGGCCTTTAGGCCAGTTCTGGCAACTTTATACCATAAGTTTCCATAAGCCTTTATAACTTCTTCGTCTTTTGTAAGACTAAAAGTCTATCGTACAAACCTTCCAATGTAGACAACTATTGGCCAGTAACTGCAGATACAGTCTACTAGAGATGGCAGAAGGTAGTGTCAGTTAAATATTTGATTCATTATTTATTTGAAACTGGCTGTGACAAATGTTTTACATTGTCCAAAGTTATGAAGCTGTTATTGTGAAAACAAGATAATAACTATTGCTATAATTACATCATAGACATAGTAACATCATGTAAATATCTATGATGTTGCCCATAACTGAAATTGGGGGTTGACAGTAACTCTGGTAGCTGCCAAGATTCATATACGGCCAACACTGCAAAAACGCTCAAATGTTTTTTAAATGCTCATAGTACTAAAAATTTAACTAAAACAAGCTTGAAGAAAAGTTATATATTGAAATGACTTCACAGCTGACTACGCAATGATATAGTTCTCATGGTTTTACTGCAAATTGACAGTTCACCTGTCACCTGTCCTATCTTTCACTGTCTTTAATTTGAATGTATCTGCAGTTACGGGCTGCCATTTGCATGCAGTGAACCTTAATTTATACCAAATTTGTAAATGCTGGAAATAAATGAAAGAAAATGCCTAAATTATAAATGTGATAGGTTTCACATGAAAATATTTAATCGAAGCAAAGAAGGGCATTTGACATAATCCTTTGCAAATAATCTAGTATATTTGCCCTACCCCACAATATTCTTTTGCATAGTTTTTTCATATAATTTATGCAGTTTCAATCATTTATAATGTCCAAGTCGTAAATGCAATGGTTGCAGAGAGGCTATTATTGTGATGTCATGGATATGATGGATAGATTTTGACCTTATATGTTATGTAATAGAATTTGGTGGCAAGTAGGCCATGTCATGTAATAAGTTTATAGGAATAAATTATTGCCATGAATATGATGGTGCCTGGCCCTCTCCTTTTGTGCATAGTTCCCTACAGTAAACTAAGGCGGCAAGGCTTGTGACTATACTCAAAACCAATATGGAGGATTCATGTGTTATATTAAGCAGTATTTAAGAATAGCTGTTAGCTACACGGTGGTGCAATGTTGGCCCACGTGTTTACGTCCTTAAGGTGATAACTAGGGGTCATGTGTGGCTCACTGGTGGGACACACGTGGGGACATGTAAAGGTCAGAAGTCACACGTGGCGACTTGCCCCTATCTATAAGAATAGAGAAAGTCATGTGAACCCGAGCGTGTGTTTTGCGTCACTGGATTCTTGGAAACTGCAACATTGTATACGTAATCGAACGTTAGGGCCAGACGACTGGCGCCTCTGTATATGTCATGGTGAGCCGAGCCAGACGTAGAAAGATACATTGTTGCACGCCTGTTGGCGGGGTTGGCGCGAATTCGGGGCTATATAAGAAGGTCTGTCTCACACAGAAGGGAGTTCAGTTCAGATTTAAACTCGGCCAGTAGCAGCGGACCTATACCTTTCGAACTCATCTTTCCAAATTCTCTTTCCACAAACATACAAACCCTCGTGTGAGAGGTGCGCACAGCGCTTATTTTGTTGGGAAACCTGGAGCAGGACTTTGTGGAAGGTGTGGATGACATTGGAATAAAAACAGCGTTGAACTCGGATTCCGTCGTAGTGATTGACGGTTTTCACCGGCAACTGCCCACGCGCCGAACAACAACATTCTCGGCTACAATTGGTGTCAGAAGTGGGATGCACAACGGCGGACCAGTTCTCACCCGATCCAGAAGTGTCGTTTCGGCTGCGACAGATCGAAGTCCACGCTGCGGAGGACAACCTTGACGACAGGACTCACCTTGAAGTAAGTGACGATTCGGAGGACGATCATAATGCTGTATGTGGGGAACTAGATCGGGGCGATGGCCCTGCCGAGAAAGCAGCCGAACTCGGGAGAGGCCCGATAACAAATTCACATATTAGGAAAAAACATGCGTCGTCGCCAGCCGGGCCTGGACGGGAAGGATACCTAAGACACCACAATCTCGGTGGGGTCGATGGAGTCCAACCCAACCAGCAAGAAGCACTACGGAATCCTGAACCAGACATGCCAGGACGGGAAGGATACCTAAGACACCCCGATCTCGGTGGGGTCGACGGAGTCCAACCCAACCGGTAAGAGAGGAGGACCATGACTAAGCCGGGGAGCCGCATGGGGTGCGACGAGTCAGGGTACCCTTATCTGATGGGCCAATATGGTGCGCAGCCCTGTCTGGCCACCCAAGGCGTCAGAAGTGGCAGCGAGACCCGCGCCAGAGGCAGCCAGGTTTTGGAACGGCTAAAGTCGGCGGGCCTCAAGCTTAAACCAGACAAGTTCGCGTTCTTCAAGAAGCAAGTTCCTTGGCCACACCCGAGGGAGTGCACACCGATCCTGACAAGACTAAAGATCCACGAATGGCCGATACCTCGCATAGGGAAGCAGATGAGGAGTTTCTTGGGACTTACGTCTTACTACCGACGTTTTGTGAAAGACTATGCGAATATCGCCAGGAAAAGGACATGGACGCAGATGTCGCGGTGGTGGACTAGGCCGGCTCTAGAGCGAGGCAACGCTGCAGCCGTAGGTGAAGACTGGTCTAGGGGGTGGGAGGTGTTACTAGAGTTTAGCGTAGATCAAGCATTTCGTGGAGCAATGGGCTGCTCAGGCGGCACCGATGCACCTCGGATCTGATCTGGTTAACTTGAGGGGGGGGGGACTGTTACTAGAGTTTAGCGTAGATCAAGCATCTCGTGGAGCAATGGGCTGCTCAGGCGGCACCGATGCACCTCGGATCTGATCTGGTTAACTTGAGGGGGGGACTGTTACTAGAGTTTAGCGTAGATCAAGCATCTCGTGGAGCAATGGGCTGCTCAGGCGGCACCGATGCACCTCGGATCTGATCTGGTTAACTTGAGGGGGGGGGGGGGACTGTTACTAGAGTTTAGCGTAGATCAAGCATCTCGTGGAGCAATGGGCTGCTCAGGCGGCACCGAGGCACCTCGGATCTGATCTGGTTAACTTGAGGGGGGGACTGTTACTAGAGTTTAGCGTAGATCAAGCATTTCGTGGAGCAATGGGCTGCTCAGGCGGCACCGATGCACCTCGGATCTGATCTGGTTAACTTGAGGGGGGGACTGTTACTAGAGTTTAGCGTAGATCAAGCATTTCGTGGAGCAATGGGCTGCTCAGGCGGCACCGATGCACCTCGGATCTGATCTGGTTAACTTGAGGGGGGGACTGTTACTAGAGTTTAGCGTAGATCAAGCATTTCGTGGAGCAATGGGCTGCTCAGGCGGCACCGATGCACCTCGGATCTGATTTGGTTAACTTGAGGGGGGGACTGTTACTAGTGTTTAGCGTAGATCAAGCATCTCGTGGAGCAATGGGCTGCTTAGGCGGCACCGATGCACCTCGGATCTGATCTGGGTAACTTGGGAGTTTTAAGCGTATGACATATGGGGCTTGATGTGCACGAAGTGAAATCCCGCTTTACGAGGTTATGGTCACCCCAGTAACCTCAAAACTTGTGCAATGTGATGGACGCGATCTGTGTACATGTGTGTTTTCTGTGGTTATTGCCGTGTGCTTAATCTGAGTGATCTCTGATGTCCAAGGTTATTGTCATTTTTATGAAGTGTGCACAAAGTTGTGCGTCTGGCGCCTCATGTATGTTAAATCCCGCTTTACGAGGTTACGGTCATCCCATTAACCCCAAAACTTCTACAATGTGATGGACGCGATTCTTAAATGTATGTGCGCTTTCTCAAGTGGGTGAAGTAAACGGACAGGTGTGGTACTCTTCTGATAGGATAAATTACTGTTGATGTGTATAGTTATCGACATTCCAGAAAACGCACATGAGTTGTGGTTATTGCCTTGTGTGTAATTGGAGTGATTTCGGATGTTCAATGTTATGGTCACTATTATGAAGTTATGCCCAGTGTTGTGCACATAAGGTACATAGGCTAGCTGAATTATCATGAAACCTCTTGGATGAACCATAGCGTGAATTGTCAGCCTAGGATTGAATAAGGGTGTTGAACAGGTGGAAGTCAGAATTAGGAGGATATAGATGATATTCCATGGAAATGCATCGTGTGCATATTGTTGTGATCACACCGATAATGATGATACACACTTGAGGACAAGTGTTTACTGAAGGAGAGGCTAGTGTAATAGAATTTGGTGGCAAGTAGGCCATGTCATGTAATAAGTTTATAGGAACAAATTGTTGCCATGAATATGATGGTGCCTGGCCCTCTCTTTGTGCGTAGTTTCCTACAGTAAACTAAGGCGGCAAGGCTTGTGACGATACTCAGAACCAATACGGAGGATTCATGTGTTATATTAAGCAGTATTTAAGAATAGCTTTTAGCTACACGGTGGTGCAATGTTGGCCCACGTGTTTACGTCCTTAAGGTGATAGCTAGGGGTCCTGTGTGGCTCACTCGTGGGTCACACGTGGGGACATTAAAGGTCAGAAGTCACACGTGGTGACTTGTCCCCTTGGCTATAAAGTCTCGTTCGCTTAGACTTCCGGTTTACTCGTTTTGGGCACAAACAAACGAAGCACGTGTTCGGAACGAGTTTAGAATCTCTGCGCACACTGGTATCCTGACTATCTGTGACGTAGGGGTGACGTGTATGTTACGCAAAGAGAGAAACTGGGAACCAGACTACCTGCGCAAAAGCCAGGCGCCGAGGGGTGGGTCCATTGCGGAAGGCCTAGCGCTATGATTAAGAATATTTAAGAAATATAGCTTCACAAAACGGATAGATGACATATTTTTTATTCGTTTGCGCCATCACAATGACGAATATTTGTTACGACGGGACAATACGACTGAGAAACTAACGTTTTTTTGCATTTCCTACGAAAACGAGGCATTATGACGTCACACGGATTCTCTCCGGTGACAACGTTGGCGCAACGCTTCAGACAGAAAACTTACAAAAATGAAGAAACTTGGTCTGTTCGTGATCCAAAAGTGATACGAAACATCCAACTGGTCTTATTTGATCTTTTCCATGTGGTTGAATGACGCACCAGTGTGTTGTCACTCCATGCACTGCACATTTTGACAGCGGAATGGTTAAGTCGATCACTTGCTCTCGCCATTTTTGTTACCGCGGAGGGACGCGAAACTCTGTGACGTCACTCGTTGTTTGGTGAACTTTCGAAAGCCCGGGTGCAGGGCTAAATTTAGAACGTTATTTTTAGCTTTCGAGCCTTTTGAAGACGGATTTTTCCTTGTATATTCCCAAAGTTCTACGCTTCATCGCCTCCAAATATTTTAACGTATATCTCCCATAGCCATGTTTAGTGAATGGTACTCATAATCTTTAGAATGAACCTGGAAAGATATTGACTTGTAGCTGCCTCTACTTCAATATGGAGCACGTGTGTTTGTTTGTCCCCAAAACTGGTCTCACGGCCCGATCGCGAGAACTGTATAGCCCTATAAGAATAGAGGAAGTCATGTGAACCCGAGCGTGTGTATTGCGTCACTGGATTCTTGGAAACTGCAACATTGTATACGTAATCGAACGTTAGGGCCCGACGACTGGCGCCTCTGTATATGTCCCGGTGAGCCGAGCCAGACGTAGAAAATACATTGTTGCACGCCTGTTGGCGGGGTTGGCGCGAATTCGTGAGTTCTCACACAGAAGGGAGTTCAGTTCAGATTTAAACTCGGCCAGGAGCAGCGGACCTATACCTTTCGGACTCCTCTTTCCAAATTCTCTGTCGATCCGAAATTTGGAAGCAAGTCATACAAACCCTCGTGTGAGAGGTGCGCACAGCGCTTATTTTGTTGGAAAACCTGGAACAGGACTTTGTGGAAGGTGTGGATGACATTTGAATAAAAGCAGCATTGAACTCGGACGGTTCTCACCGGCAACTACCCACGCGCCGAACAACAACATTTCCGGCTACAGTTACATAATAACAATTCAACTTATACAGATACTATAGATTGACATTGATGCCTTTATGCAGGTATGAACCTGGATATAGGAACCTACAAAGTGTTTTACGTTAATGAGAGGTATGAAGGTTTGATGAAACAGGATTTGGTGTCACAATCTTTCTATGAAAGTTACTATGTGACATTGTTGGTTTCATGCAACAACGCCGCATGTCCATGGCATTACATTCTATCACTCAAACATGCATGGCGAGAGAGTTTTAATTGCGAAAACTATTTTGAGTATAGCAATTATGTCTATAAATATGTATCTTACAACTTACTTTTTTATTTTGGTTGAAGTCTCCATAATTACAATGATATCCTTTTGTGGAATGAAGAGATACCTCTGAACCCGGTATAGGTAAACTACGAAACGGACTCAGTTTCGCGAAACAAGAATAGGCGAAACAGAGTGGTTGGTGGCCGTTTTAGCGGTATTGGTAGTGCGACATTGTAAACTACGAAGTATTACATGTTATCCAATTGTATAACATGTATATCCATTGCGGAAGGGGGAAACCCAAACATTTTGTAGCCGTAATGTCTTTCACCCACCGCCATCTGGTTTGTTGATAACAATATCTGCAGTGGCGCCATCTGGTGTTGCTAAATCCATGCATAACAAATAACTGCAGTGGCGCCATCTGGCGTTGCTAAATCCATGCATAAAAAATATCTGCAGTGGCGCCATCTAGAAAAAAGTATCTGCAGTGACGCCACTGCAGAACCACCTCTCCACCTTGACGAGCTCGGTGACTGAGCGGGATTTTCAGTTGATCATGTGTTTGATTATGTGGTTGCCGCTTTACACCCCCTGTTGTGTTTCACCCCTTAACCCACTTAACACCCCCCCCCCCACCCCCCCTATCACTCCACTCCCACCCTACCTGGCTTCTGCGGGCTCAAGATTTCAGGATGCAAACAACTACTAGGCGACAAATATCGCACATATTGTGTATAATGTAGAGTTTGTGTGTTGGTGGTTGCACATAAATTTATTAAACTCATTGAGAACGTGTTAGTTTGGATTTAGCAATGCCAGATGGCGCCACTGCAGGTACTTATGGCTAGATGGCGCCACTGCAAATATTGTTATCAACAAACAAGACGGCAGATGGGTTCGGTGCATGAAAGACATTACGGCTCTGAAATGGTTGGGTTTTCCCCTCCTTAATGGATATACCTTATTGGATAACATGTAATACTACGTAGTTTACAACATCGCACGACCAATACCGCCATGACGGCCACCAACCACTCTGTTTCTCCTATTCTTGCTTCAACTCCGTTTTGCGGTTTACCCATACCCTCTATTGCTCTAAACCATATAGCCAAGAGCATAGAGCTAAGAAGCAGATATAAATTAAAGCCAAAGCACATTTGATGATAGTTCAATTAAAATTGAAAAAAAAAAAGATGATTTTGTTTTTATACTTAGATCAGTAAATGGTGCCCGCTAAAAGGAGCATGCACAAGATCACTATATCTGTTCTTGCAGATTTTGATAATGATGTGAGATGTGTATCCACTTGAAGGTGCCACTGCATGTGTCTCTTCTGGTAGTTCTATTGTATGATGTTATATGCTATCAAATGGTTGATGCCATAAATTTGTCAATGTGAGAGATTGTGAAAACAAATATATAAGAAAAAAATATATAAAGACAAAAAAGATAATTTCAGATATCAATAAACTAGCAGAGAGTATTGTAAGGAAAATACAAAATTCCTGATTTGTAGGATAAACTAATTGAGGTGGGCATGCTAGTAGTTCCTACTTACACGTGACTTTCGCTTTCAGGGGCCAGCGGTTTGTTGCAATGCCGGTGTGATCACTGCAAGAACACCACATGTGAGACTGATGGTGTCTGTTATACATCAGTATCACGCCAAGACAATGGCGATATCAGATATGTTTATGGGTGAGTACCAATTACAATCTAAGGAACTCTATAAGGATTCTTAAATAGTGTTGCCCTCCTAAGTATAGGATGTTGGTATTTACTTTTTGAAGTTTGCAATGCAAACTGCACTGTTAATACACTTGACATATATATGATAATATTACCTATAATATAAATTCCATATATATTCTTCATGAAGATGAGACCATGATGAGAGTTTTATTTAGTTGCAGTCTATTTGATCTATTTTTCAATGTTCATGTACTTCATTGTCAAAATGTTTCATCTTTATCAGCTAGCCATATTCAGTACCATTTTCCCTTCCCTGAAAGTTGCTATTGACTGATCTAAAGAGTAGGAATCATTGTTAATACCAGTGAAAACAAGCTTTCAGTGGTCATTGGTCATTGCTGGTCAATTGAAAATATTTGACAACATGTCCGGTTATTTATTGCTTACGATACATTTGAACTTATATGCAATAATATAAATACAGAAAAAGATTGCTGTATGAGTAACTTTAAAATGAAATATGAAAACTTTTTTTATGGGGATTGTAGGATGTAACTGCCGGGTTAAAAGTTTTAAAATCGGCCACTTTGATGGTGCAGTTTGTGGTAAAACCAACTTGTTCTGTCTTAAATTAGAAGTGATATTGACCGGTACTGATCATAATGACACTGTATCGTTTGTAAATATTGCTGTAGGTATTTGCTTTCGCCTACTCGTCTGTATGAGTGGACGTTTTGTTTGCACCGTCTGACTGGTGCATTGTACTTCACTCCTGACCCCATTGCCACGGTGGTCGTGCAGGTGTCTGTTGGCCAAGGACCTTCTCCCACAGGGTAACCCAATACGCTGCCAAGTGGCGGAAATCTCCATTGAATACTATAATAGTGGCTGCTGTCACGGGCCCGACTTCTGTAACAATGAGTTGGCTCCAACCGTCAGACCTGTCACCAGCACAGGTCAGTCCCCCCCCCCCCTCCGTGCTCCCGCTCCCCTTGCCCCCGCTCCCCCTGAGTCTCGTCCAGTGCTCCGTCCCCCCGCCCCCCACCCTCCCAGCTACAGCTTGCATACGTCTCGCTGTACACAATATAGCCATGTGTATAACGTCTCTGTCCGTACAGCCGCCTGGCTTACAAGTGTGTACATCCTACCGTTAATTGTTTCAAAATAGCTCACGTATGACTCGCGCATTCCTAGTTTGCAAAACTTTCTGTGCTGTAACGTGGAGGCTGGACCTGTGGGTGCGCGTCTACGGCGCTGTGTATGTGTTGTGCACGTTGTGTGTGAATATAAGGCTGTACAAACACAGCGCGAGTATACGTCTGATTGTACGCACGTCTGGCTGTGCTTCTGCCTGTACTACGGCGCTACGCTCACTCGCTATAATGTACAGTATGTCTGTCCACCTGCTTCACTGCTTTGAACATATCATATGCCTCCCACAGTGCTACATGCATCGTCTGGCATTATATTATTAACAACAGTTTACTTGAAGGACATTATTATGAATACGTCACCGCTGTGAAAAAGATATGGGTGCAGACAAGTTATCGCTTTTATTGGGTGTCATTTGGTGGTGGGCAATAACCACGGCTGCAGGATGACCTCCGCTTGTACACCCGAATTATCTACCCCCCCCCCCTGGGCTTTGTGCGACTTCTTTACACTAGTTCCGCGAACATTAAATATTGCCTATTTTGTTGCTCCCTATCCGGGAGTGAAAACTAAGCCCCCTGTTTGATGTCGAGTTTGCTGCCCCATCCAGACATCCATTGACTGAACGATCCCATGTCCTTCTTCGCAAAGAGTAGGGGATTACCCCGGGGACATGGCTCCACCCTTCCTTCTCCCATTGACGCGATATGACTAAAAGTGGTTAACCCGTCCTGAATATACAACCAACGATCCATTGGCTGACATGCATGGCTCTGGGTCTGGTCCTTCTTGGGCCTAGGTTTCTAGTGATTGTAGAGTAAAATGGGAACATACATATACCTTATAAAACCCCTTTGACCTCTGCAATGGACACATATATACCTTATAAAGCCCCATTGACATGTGCATTGGACACATATATACCTTATAAAGCCCCATTTACATCTGCATTGGACACATATATACCTTATAAAGCCCTATTGACCTCTGCATTGGACGCATATATACCTTATAAAGCCCCATTGACCTCTGCATTGGAGACATCTATACCTTATAAAACCCCATTGACCTCTGCATTGGACATATATATACCTTATAAAGCCCCATTGACCTCTGCATTGGACACATATATACCTTATAAAACCCCATTGACCTCTGCATTGGACACATATATACCTTATAAAGCCCCATTGACCTCTGCATTGGACACATATATACCTTATAAAACACCATTGACATCTGCATTCGACACATCTATACCTTATAAAAACCCATTTACATCTGCATTGGACACAAATATACCTTATAAAGCCCCATTGACCTCTGCATTGGACACATATATACCTTATAAAGCCCCATTGACCTCTGCATTGGACATATATATACCTTATAAAACCCCATTGACCTCTGCATTGGACACATATATACCTTATAAAACCCCATTGACCTCTGCAATGGACATATATATACCTTATAAAGCCCAATTGACCTCTGCAATGGACACATATGTACCTTATAAAGCCCCATTGACCTCTGCATTGGACACATATATACCTTATAAAACCCCATTGACCTCTGCATTGGACACATATATACCTTATAAAACCCCATTGACCTCTGCAATGGACATATATATACCTTATAAAGCCCAATTGACCTCTGCAATGGACACATATGTACCTTATAAAGCCCCATTGACCTCTGCATTGGATACAACTCGAATATGACGGATAGGAAAATACCGTGGGTAAACACAGACATAATTTCACCATTTCCTTGCCTGGAAAGTAATTTCTTTGCTGCTGAATCCAAATTTCACATTAGCTTTTCTACTGTAGCAACAATACAGGTAGATTTCCGTGTTACGGAAGTTGTAGCTGTTTTAACCACTCCCGAGTTACAGGCTCGTGACGCCTGTACTTCTGTAGTACCGTGAGGAGCGCGCTTTTGGCGGCAGTGGAGTGCCAGTGGCCGCTCGAGACGTTCGTTCTGTGGGGTCGGGACCATTTGAAAACCATTTGATTTCGAGAGGAGGGCTATGGTTTTTACTCCCCCGCCCCCCCAACATATTATTTTGTTTTTTTGCGGTTCTTACAGCATTAAATATTGCATATAGGTAAAAGAAAATTTTTTGCGGAGCCCGCAAGCAACCCCAAAGAATGCACAGAATTAAAAAAACGAAAAACAAACCCAAATCCATAGCCACCCCTCCTCTCTATATCAAATGGTCAGTCCCTTAGCTTCTCTTCCCTGCAAATGCCGCTTTAGATTGTTGTGCTTGTGCATTTTGCTAAACTCTTGGACAGTTGTTCGACCGGCGGTCTGTTGGATATGATCAGTGATCGATAAGTGTGCGGTGGTGCCTCCGTCTGAAGCTAGCCGGCTAAAATTTATACCAAGATTGTTGGTGTTTTAGTCCTCTGGTTTGTGTAAGTCAGCTGCATTAACCTGTGAAGGTCAAAGCGCGACTATGGGAAGGGTCAATTTAGACAGGAGCCATATCTCCGGTAACCCCCCACTCTTTTACGAAGAGAGACATGGGTATCCATGCCCACACATAACTGGAGGAACTCATGGGGAGCAGTTTCCGTCCCGTTTTAGAGGGCTCTCGTGGAGGTTGGCTTGCGCTGATAGATTCCGCATGGACCCAGGCTTAGTATGGCCTGAGCTTCCCTCAATGGGAGGAGACGCAACGCATGGAACAGGCCTTCACGGCGTTTCAAATGTTTCCCGCCCAGCTAAAAAAAGCATGAATGTTTTTTTTCGTATTTTTTGCTCCGCTGCTGCCAATGTCCGCTCTCACCGGTGTGGCTGTTGCCGCCAATGTCCGCTCTCACCGGTGTGGCTATTGCCGCAAATATCCGCTCTCACCGGTGTGGCTATTGCCGCAAATATCCGCTCTCACCGGTGTGGCTATTGCCGCCAATGTCCGCTCTCACCGGCGTGTCTATTGCCGCCAATGTCCGCTCTCACCGGTGTGGCTATTGCCGCCAATGTCCGCTCTCACCGGCGCGGCTATTGCCGCCAATGTCCGCTCTCACCGGTGTGGCTATTGCCGCAAATATCCGCTCTCACCGGTGTGGCTATTGCCGCAAATATCCGCTCTCACCGGTGTGGCTATTGCCGCAAATATCCGCTCTCACCGGTGTGGCTATTGCCGCCAATGTCCGCTCTCACCGGCGTGTCTATTGCCGCCAATGTCCGCTCTCACCGGTGTGGCTATTGCCGCCAATGTCCGCTCTCACCGGCGCGGCTATTGCCGCCAATGTGCGCTCTCACCGGTGTGGCTATTGCTATTGCTACCGCTGCTTTATACAAGACTGTCTTCTCTTTTTTGTGATTGTTCGCCAGCTGTCTGCCACTAGAGAAACTCCAACCCCGCGGTAACCCTATCATGTGCCACGCGTCTAAGGAACAGCTGCACATGCTTAACATTGGCTGCTGCGATGACACTGACATGTGTAACCAAGGACTGTATGTGCCTCTTGCCGAAATCCCCTTAAGTAAAGGAGGTTAGTATGAGCGGCGGGGTGAACCGCGTGCCTGTGTCCATAGCAACCTATGTGTCAGCGACCCCCATCGCGCGATTTTATACACCCGCCCCCCCCCCAACTCTCTCCCTGTCAGCGGTATTTTTCGTCTTTAACAAGATAATTTCTCCAGTTTAGAATTACTGACATGAAGTCGCCACAAGGTCTTGATTAATTATTACTATTCATGGTCTTTTTGGGATGTATTTTACGGGAAATCAATTAAGGACTGAGACTGCGGGGCGCTGTCAATGGTAGCTTTGGAGTCCCTGTCTCTAGCGTTGTCTGTTGCTTACAGCTTACAGTCTGCTTGGCATCGAACGCACAGGCCTAGTTTATATTCCCTTTTCTGTGTTTCCGTTTTGTGGGACAAGGCCATTGCTTGCCTTTGCTGTCAACCGCGTCTATTTCTATCAACCGCGTCTATTTTATGAAGATATTATATTTGATAAAATTATGATGTAAAATATGATTTTATCGGTCAATCTAATCTGCATGTCGTTGACAACAATAATAACATTGATATCAACTAAAATTTTTGGGGTCAGAAATTATCGAACTTTAACATAATATGTCGCCATAATTATTATAAGTTCGTGTTTAATATATTGTTTCGAAGAAACAATATCGACGTTACAATAAAACCATTGATATTAAATATGATGACATTTTACTATTCATGTATACCGCTCAAAAAGTACTGTGGTTGTAAAATGTCTAGTATACCAGAAACGTATATATATCATGATTTTAATGATGGGAGACTGATAACTTTTTGTGACATATGAGGGTTCCTGGCTGATCTTAAACGGTGTGTTATTCACCACCACAACACTGTTTGAGCGGTATACAAATGATCCTCCACCCCCCATGTCACCTTGGCAACTACCATGTGCGGAAAAACTAACGTCACCCTGCGTCCCCCCCCCTCCCCCTCCCGCCCGCGCTCTACCACCCTCCACCCCCCCGGACACTAGCAGCGACCGATGGGGGTGTGACCCTGAACTCCGTCGAGCTGGCCGCGGTGATCGCCGGTCCCATCTTACTGCTGTGCATCATCTTCATCGTGGTGCTGTGGGTGCTGCGCAAGTACCGGCCGCCGACCCGCATGGAGGGGACCGGCCCCCACGAGACTGAGATCCTCAACAAGGGACTGTCGCTCTGGGAGATGCTGGATGAGCTGTCCAACTCCGGGTCCGGCTCAGGTAAGACACCCCCCCCCCCCTTCCCATATTCGCGCTCTCGCTTCCACAACAGGGTCAGGTTCAGTTAGCCCCCCCCCCTCCCCCTCTGGCCCCTACAACAAGGTCGCTGTGAGAGATGCCCCACGAGCTGTCCAACTCCGGGTCCGGCTCAGGTAAGACCCCCACCCCCCCTCCTCCCATATTCCTGCTCTCGCTTCCACAACAGGATCAGGTTCAGTTAGCCGCCCCCCCCCCCTCTGGCCCCTACAACAAGGTCGCTGTGAGAGATGCCCCACGAGCTGTCCAACTCCGGGTCGGGCTGAGGTAAGACACCCCCTCACCCATGCGCCCGCTCGCTCCCACGTTAGGGTCGGGCTCCGGTAATACACCGTAACCGTGCTCTCGCTCTCACAAACTGGTAGGTCTCCCCCCCCCCCCCCACCCTAGCACCTCCCAGATCGGGGACGGACTCCAGGTAGGATCCCCCCCCCACGGCCTCTCTCACAATAGGGTCGGGCTCAGTTAGCCCCCCCCCCTCCACTTTTTGGGGTCTGATGTACTGGTTTAATTATAGCCGTATGACCAATGACCTAATATGTTTTCTTGCGGTGTGTAAACAGAAGGTCTCTCTGGTGCAGCGGTTAGCACCTTAAACCACTGAGCAATAGACCATGGTTTCGCATCACTGCCCGGGCCCCCAGTCTGTGGCGTGTTTCATCCATTCATCCTTCATCGCCCCGGGAGGTTCCTTGGCCCACGTTAGCCCTCGGGTGCGCAAAAGCTGCCTAAACTTCTTTTTTTGGAGATATTGTTGGACATTAGTGATCCTGTATATGTCAGGACGAAGACGAAGACACCATATTGCATTAGAGAAAATGGAGGAGAGATGTAAAGAACCATGACTTGATCAAATAAAAGCTTAAGTACAGTACGATATATTAGTAACGGAATCTGATAGTAACAACTTGGCTTGTCAGGCATTGATATATTTTGTAAATTTCATTTTATCTTTTTTTTTAAAGATTTGTTTATTATTTAAGACCATACGTAATACATGCATGAAGGATTGATTAAACTTATATCCCATGAGATATTCCATGTTAATAATACTAATAATAGGTAATGGGAATCTTCTTTTTTTATAATAGAAATACAATGGCAAGGTGCATATTTAATGACGTTCATGTGATGCTGGTGCCGTCAATACAGGCTTGCCGCTCCTGGTACAGCGGACCATCGCGCGACAGATCCACCTGCAGGAGATCATTGGCAAGGGCCGCTTCGGGGAGGTGTGGCGGGGGCGGTGGCGGGGTGAGAACGTGGCCGTCAAGATCTTCTCGTCGCGGGAGGAGCGCTCCTGGTTCCGGGAGGCCGAGATCTACCAGACTGTCATGCTGCGGCACGAGAACATCCTGGGCTGCATCGCCGCCGACAATAAAGGTAAATCCCATACTGAGTGGGCTGCATCGCCGCCGACAATAAAGGTAAATCCCATACTGAGTGGGCTGCATCGCCGCCGACAATAAAGGTAATTCCCATATTGAGTGGGCTGCATCGCCGCCGACAATAAAGGTGAATACCGAACCCATACTACAATAAAGGTAAAAAGCTATCTATCCAGAAAGATAGATAACGCATATTCAGCGTGTTCACCTATATAGCGGAATAAATATACTTTACTGTGACACGAATATAACTTTATGGAAAAAGTGATCAACATCGGTGACTTCAATTCGGTTGTCACAAAAGTATCTGTATAATTGCACTCATGTCTTGCACCTACCTACGCAAAATTATACGCGGCTTAATATATAAGCAACTTGATTTATTATCTCTTCATTGTGAACACTCGGTGTGTGTGGATCATATTGGTGAGTGTGGTATTGTTGTGGTGGTATTTCAGACAACGGGACGTGGACTCAACTGTGGCTGGTGACGGACTATCACGAAAACGGAAGTCTCTTCGACTACCTCAACCGCTCCACCGTCGACGTGTCCGGAATGGTGCGCATGACGCTCTCCATCGCCAGCGGACTGTCGCACCTGCACATGGAGATCGTCGGCACACAGGGTAAATATGGGATAAAGCTTTTGATACAGTGGAACTGTCGCCTTTGATACAGTGTGAGTGTCACATCTGCACATGGAGATCGTCGGCACACAGGACAAATATGGGATAGAGGCTTTGATACCGTGAGACTCACACGTGAAAAAAGAATAAAGCCTTTGATACAGTATAACTGTTGCACCTAGACATGAATTCTAAATGGGCCAATTTACTTGGAAGTGTTTACAGACGCCCATAAGTCAGCGCATTTGGTTTGACATTATAATTTTTCTTAGTGTTGTCTGTATGTATCAATATGTTAGAAATAGCCGATAATGAACCTGAAAAAAACGTCCACGTTGTAGTTACTTTGGCGGTCCGTGTCCGCGTCGCTAATGTGTCTGTTTGTTTTTCAGGAAAGCCGGCGATCGCCCATCGAGACTTGAAGAGCAAGAACATTCTCGTTAAGCGAAACGGGACTTGCTGCATCGCCGATTTAGGTAAGGACCAATTACAATTCTAGCTCTAAACGGTGACTCCGGAATATTACTGTCTCAGGCGTTGGGGTGAAACGTTATCTTTATTGTGACAATAACACAACTGTTTCTCTCTCAGGCGTGGTGGGTTAAAAAGTCTTCGTATTGTGACAATAACGCTACGGTAGCTCAGGCGCTGGAGGTGAAAAGCTCTTATTATGACAAAAACACTGGATTGTATCTCAAGCTTGGCGGTGAAACCCTATCCTTATTGTGACAATAACACTGTATTGTATCTATCGTAGGCTTGGCGGTGAAACGCTATCCTTATTGTGGCAATAACACTATTGTATCTCAGGCTTGGCGGTGACACCCTATGCTTATTGTGGCAATAACACTATTGTATCTCAGGCTTAAAGGTGACACCCTCTCCTTATTGAGACAATGACACTATTGTATCTCTCACAAGTTTGGCGGTGAAACGCTACACTGATTGTGACAATAACACTATTGTATCTCTCTCAGGCGAGGGGATGAAACGTTATCCTTATTGTGACAATAAGGCTGGTTTTTATCTCTCTCAGGCTTGGCGGTAAAACACGACCCCGCTACGGACACCATCGATATTGCCCCCAACAACCGGGTGGGTACGAAGCGGTACATGGCGCCCGAGGTGCTGGACGAGACCATCAACCTCAACCACTTCGAGTCCTTCAAGCGCGCCGACGTCTATTCCCTGGGCCTGGTGCTGTGGGAGATATCCCGGAGGTGTTCTGTGGGAGGTAGGCGGGCCTGGTGCTGTGGGAGATATCCCGGAGGTGTTCTGTGGGAGGTAGGCGGGCCTGGTGCTGTGGGAGATATCACGGAGGTGTTCTGTGGGAGGTATGTGGGCCTGGTGCTGTGGGAGATATCCCGGAGGTGTTCTGTGGGAGGTAGGCGGGCCTGGTGCTGTGGGAGATATCCCGGAGGTGTTCTGTGGGAGGTAGGCGGGCCTGGTGCTGTGGGAGATATCCCGGAGGTGTTCTGTGGGAGGTTGGCGGGCCTGGTGCTGTGGGAGATATCACGAAGGTGTTCTGTGGGAGGTAGGCGGGCCTGGTGCTGTGGGAGATATCCCGGAGGTGTTCTGTGGGAGGTAGGCGGGCCTGGTGCTGTGGGAGATATCACGGAGGTGTTCTGTGGGAGGTAGGCGGGCCTGGTGCTGTGGGAGATATCACGGAGGTGTTCTGTGGGAGGTAGGCGGGCCTGGTGCTGTGGGAGATATCCCGGAGGTGTTCTGTGGGAGGTAGGCGGGCCTGGTGCTGTGGGAGATATCCCGGAGGTGTTCTGTGGGAAGTAGGCGGGCCTGGTGCTGTGGGAGATATCCCGGAGGTGTTCTGTGGGAGGTAGGCGGGCCTGGTGCTGTGGGAGATATCACGGAGGTGTTCTGTGGGAGGTAGGCGGGCCTGGTGCTGTGGGAGATATCCCGGAGGTGTTCTGTGGGAGGTAGGCGGGCCTGGTGCTGTGGGAGATATCACGGAGGTGTTCTGTGGGAGGTAGGCGGGCCTGGTGCTGTGGGAGATATCCCGGAGGTGTTCTGTGGGAGGTAGGCGAGCCTGGTGCTGTGGGAGATATCCCGGAGGTGTTCTGTGGGAGGTAGGCGGGCCTGGTGCTGTGGGAGATATCACGGACGTGTTCCGTGGGAGGTAGGCGGGCCTAGTGCCAATGGTATTTTTGTCCCGTTTAAAAAAAATATTTTAAGCTTTCTTTCTGCAAATTAAATTGTAAGTTTAGCTGACTTGTCTGTTCCTATGATATAGCCATGTGCTCATTTTGTGCTCATGTAGGTATTGAATATGTAATAAAACTGGTTGATAAGTTGTATTGACCACTGTTTCTATTTTTTAATAGCAAACAAATCTTAACTGTTTCGCATTACATTTAATTAACCCACTTGTCCATATGCTCATTTGTAGGTATAGAATATGCAATAAAAGTGGTTGATCAGTTGATATTAATCATTATGTGCCAAGCAGAGCCTGCCAGATGCCTGGGGTAGCCGCCAGCCTTTCACACTGTCTCTGTCTGTAGGTATCCACGATGACTACATGCTGCCGTACGGAGACATGACTCAGTCAGACCCCAGCCTGGAAGACATGCTGAGGATTGTATGCGTAGAGCGCAAGCGACCAGTCATCCCCAACCGCTGGCACAGTCACGAGGTAGGGGTCACACCGCCCACACTAACACAAACGGCCAGTCATCCCCAACCGTTGGCACAGTGACGAGGTAGGGGTCACACCGCCCACACTAATACAAGCGACCAGTCATCCCCAACCGCTGGCGCAGTCACGAGGTAGGGGTCACACCGCCCACACTAATACAAACGGCCAGTCGTCCCCAACCGCTGACACAGTCACGAGGTAGGGGTCACACCGCCCACACTAATACAAACGGCCAGTCGTCCCCAACCGCTGGCATAGTCACGAGGTAGGGGTCACACCGCCCACACTAATACAAACGGCCAGTCGTCCCCAACCGCTGGCACAGTCACGAGGTAGGGGTCACACCGCCCACACTAATACAAGCGACCAGTCATCCCCAACCGCTGACACAGTCACGAGGTAGGGGTCACACCGCCCACACTAACACAAACGGCCAGTCGTCCCCAACCGCTGGCACAGTCACGAGGTAGGGGTCACACCGCCCACACTAATACAAACGGCCAGTCATCCCCAACCGCTGGCACAGTCACGAGGTAGGGGTCACACCGCCCACACTAACACAAACGGCCAGTCGTCCCCAACCGCTGACACAGTCACGAGGTAGGGGTCACACCGCCCACACTAATACAAGCGACCAGTCGTCCCCAACCGCTGACACAGTCACGAGGTAGGGGTCACACCGCCCACACTAATACAAACGGCCAGTCATCCCCAACCGCTGGCACAGTCACGAGGTAGGGGTCACACCGCCCACACTAATACAAACGGCCAGTCATCGCCAACCGCTGGCACAGTCACGAGGTAGGGGTCACACCGCCCACACTAATACAAACGGCCAGTCATCGCCAACCGCTGACACAGTCACGAGGTAGGGGTCACACCGCCCACACTAATACAAGCGACCAGTCGTCCCCAACCGTTGGCACAGTCACGAGGTAGGGGTCACACCGCCCACACTAATACAAACGGCCAGTCGTCCCCAACCGCTGGCACAGTCACGAGGTAGGGGTCACACCGCCCACACTAATACAAACGGCCAGTCATCCCCAACCGCTGACACAGTCACGAGGTAGGGGTCACACCGCCCACACTAATACAAACGGCCAGTCGTCCCCAACCGCTGACACAGTCACGAGGTAGGGGTCACACCGCCCACACTAATACAAACGGCCAGTCGTCCCCAACCGCTGACACAGTCACGAGGTAGGGGTCACACCGCCCACACTAATACAAACGGCCAGTCGTCCCCAACCGCTGACACAGTCACGAGGTAGGGGTCACACCGCCCACACTAACACAAACGGCCAGTCATCCCCAACCGCTGGCACAGTCACGAGGTAGGGGTCACACCGCCCACACTAATACAAGCGACCAGTCGTCCCCAACCGCTGACACAGTCACGAGGTAGGGGTCACACCGCCCACACTAACACAAACGGCCAGTCGTCCCCAACCGCTGGCACAGTCACGAGGTAGGGGTCACACCGCCCACACTAATACAAACGGCCAGTCATCCCCAACCGCTGGCACAGTCACGAGGTAGGGGTCACACCGCCCACACTAACACAAACGGCCAGTCGTCCCCAACCGCTGGCACAGTCACGAGGTAGGGGTCACACCGCCCACACTAATACAAACGGCCAGTCATCCCCAACCGTTGGCGCAGTCACGAGGTAGGGGTCACACCGCCCACACTAATACAAACGGCCAGTCGTCCCCAACCGCTGGCACAGTCACGAGGTAGGGGTCACACCGCCCACACTAATACAAACGGCCAGTCGTCCCCAACCGCTGACACAGTCACGAGGTAGGGGTCACACCGCCCACACTAATACAAACGGCCAGTCATCCCCAACCGCTGGCACAGTCACGAGGTAGGGGTCACACCGCCCACACTAATACAAACGGCCAGTCATCGCCAACCGCTGGCACAGTCACGAGGTAGGGGTCACACCGCCCACACTAACACAAACGGCCAGTCATCCCCAACCGCTGGCACAGTCACGAGGTAGGGGTCACACCGCCCACACTAATACAAGCGACCAGTCGTCCCCAACCGCTGACACAGTCACGAGGTAGGGGTCACACCGCCCACACTAATACAAGCGACCAGTCATCCCCAACCGCTGGCACAGTCACGAGGTAGGGGTCACACCGCCCACACTAATACAAACGGCCAGTCATCGCCAACCGCTGGCACAGTCACGAGGTAGGGGTCACACCGCCCACACTAACACAAACGGCCAGTCATCCCCAACCGCTGACACAGTCACGAGGTAGGGGTCACACCGCCCACACTAATACAAACGGCCAGTCATCCCCAACCGTTGGCACAGTCACGAGGTAGGGGTCACACCGCCCACACTAATACAAGCGACCAGTCATCCCCAACCGTTGGCACAGTCACGAGGTAGGGGTCACACCGCCCACACTAATACAAGCGACCAGTCAACCCCAACCGCTGGCACAGTCACGAGGTAGGGGTCACACCGCCCACACTAATACAAACGGCCAGTCGTCCCCAACCGCTGGCACAGTCACGAGGTAGGGGTCACACCGCCCACACTAATACAAACGGCCAGTCATCCCCAACCGCTGGCACAGTCACGAGGTAGGGGTCACACCGCCCACACTAATACAAGCGACCAGTCATCCCCAACCGCTGGCACAGTCACGAGGTAGGGGTCACACCGCCCACACTAATACAAACGGCCAGTCATCCCCAACCGCTGGCACAGTCACGAGGTAGGGGTCACACCGCCCACACTAATACAAGCGACCAGTCATCCCCAACCGCTGGCACAGTCACGAGGTAGGGGTCACACCGCCCACACTAATACAAGCGACCAGTCATTCCCAACCGCTGGCACAGTCACGAGGTAGGGGTCACACCGCCCACACTAATACAAACGGCCAGTCGTCCCCAACCGCTGGCACAGTCACGAGGTAGGGGTCACACCGCCCACACTAATACAAACGGCCAGTCGTCCCCAACCGCTGGCACAGTCACGAGGTAGGTGTCACACCGCCCACACTAATACAAACGGCCAGTCGTCCCCAACCGCTGGCACAGTCACGAGGTAGGGGTCACACCGCCCACACTAATACAAACGGCCAGTCATCCCCAACCGCTGGCACAGTCACGAGGTAGGGGTCACACCGCCCACACTAATACAAACGGCCAGTCATCCCCAACCGCTGGCACAGTCACGAGGTAGGGGTCACACCGCCCACACTAATACAAACGGCCAGTCGTCCCCAACCGCTGACACAGTCACGAGGTAGGGGTCACACCGCCCACACTAATACAAGCGACCAGTCATCCCCAACCGCTGGCACAGTCACGAGGTAGGGTTCACACCGCCCACACTAATACAAACGGCCAGTCGTCCCCAACCGCTGGCACAGTCACGAGGTAGGGGTCACACCGCCCACACTAATACAAGCGACCAGTCGTCCCCAACCGCTGACACAGTCACGAGGTAGGGGTCACACCGGCCACACTAACACAAACGGCCAGTCATCCCCAACCGCTGACACAGTCACGAGGTAGGGGTCACACCGCCCACACTAACACAAACGACCAGTCATCCCCAACCGCTGGCACAGTCACGAGGTAGGGGTCACACCGCCCACACTAATACAAACGGCCAGTCATCCCCAACCGCTGGCACAGTCACGAGGTAGGGGTCACACCGCCCACACTAATACAAGCGACCAGTCATCCCCAACCGCTGACACAGTCACGAGGTAGGGGTCACACCGCCCACACTAACACAAACGGCCAGTCATCCCCAACCGCTGGCACAGTCACGAGGTAGGGGTCACACCGCCCACACTAATACAAACGGCCAGTCGTCCCCAACCGCTGACACAGTCACGAGGTAGGGGTCACACCGCCCACACTAATACAAACGGCCAGTCGTCCCCAACCGCTGGCACAGTCACGAGGTAGGGGTCACACCGCCCACACTAATACAAGCGACCAGTCATCCCCAACCGCTGGCACAGTCACGAGGTAGGGGTCACACCGCCCACACTAACACAAACGGCCAGTCATCCCCAACCGCTGGCACAGTCACGAGGTAGGGGTCACACCGCCCACACTAATACAAACGGCCAGTCGTCCCCAACCGCTGACACAGTCACGAGGTAGGGGTCACACCGCCCACACTAATACAAACGGCCAGTCGTCCCCAACCGCTGACACAGTCACGAGGTAGGGGTCACACCGCCCACACTAATACAAGCGGCCAGTCGTCCCCAACCGCTGGCACAGTCACGAGGTAGGGGTCACACCGCCCACACTAATACAAACGGCCAGTCATCCCCAACCGCTGGCACAGTCACGAGGTAGGGGTCACACCGCCCACACTAATACAAACGGCCAGTCATCCCCAACCGCTGGCACAGTCACGAGGTAGGGGTCACACCGCCCACACTAATACAAACGACCAGTCGTCCCCAACCGCTGGCACAGTCACGAGGTAGGGGTCACACCGCCCACACTAATACAAACGGCCAGTCGTCCCCAACCGCTGGCACAGTCACGAGGTAGGGGTCACACCGCCCACACTAATACAAGCGACCAGTCATCCCCAACCGCTGGCACAGTCACGAGGTAGGGGTCACACCGCCCACACTAACACAAACGGCCAGTCATCCCCAACCGCTGGCACAGTCACGAGGTAGGGGTCACACCGCCCACACTAATACAAACGGCCAGTCGTCCCCAACCGCTGACACAGTCACGAGGTAGGGGTCACACCGCCCACACTAATACAAACGGCCAGTCGTCCCCAACCGCTGACACAGTCACGAGGTAGGGGTCACACCGCCCACACTAATACAAGCGGCCAGTCGTCCCCAACCGCTGGCACAGTCACGAGGTAGGGGTCACACCGCCCACACTAATACAAACGGCCAGTCATCCCCAACCGCTGGCACAGTCACGAGGTAGGGGTCACACCGCCCACACTAATACAAACGGCCAGTCATCCCCAACCGCTGGCACAGTCACGAGGTAGGGGTCACACCGCCCACACTAATACAAACGACCAGTCGTCCCCAACCGCTGGCACAGTCACGAGGTAGGGGTCACACCGCCCACACTAATACAAGCGACCAGTCATCCCCAACCGCTGGCACAGTCACGAGGTAGGGGTCACACCGCCCACACTAATACAAACGGCCAGTCGTCCCCAACCGCTGGCACAGTCACGAGGTAGGGTTCACACCGCTCACACTAATAAAAGCGACCAGTCATTCCCAACCGCTGACACAGTCACGAGGTAGGGGTCACACCGCCCACACTAATACAAACGGCCAGTCATCCCCAACCGCTGGCACAGTCACGAGGTAGGGGTCACACCGCCCACACTAATACAAACGGCCAGTCATCCCCAACCGCTGGCACAGTCACGAGGTAGGGGTCACACCGCCCACACTAATACAAACGGCCAGTCAACCCCAACCGCTGACACAGTCACGAGGTAGGGGTCACACCGCCCACACTAATACAAACGGCCAGTCAACCCCAACCGCTGGCATAGTCACGAGGTAGGGGTCACACCGCCCACACTAATACAAACGACCAGTCATCCCCAACCGCTGGCACAGTCACGAGGTAGGGGTCACACCGCCCACACTAATACAAACGGCCAGTCGTCCCCAACCGCTGACACAGTCACGAGGTAGGGGTCACACCGCCCACACTAATACAAACGGCCAGTCGTCCCCAACCGTTGGCACAGTCACGAGGTAGGGGTCACACCGCCCACACTAATACAAGCGGCCAGTCGTCCCCAACCGCTGGCACAGTCACGAGGTAGGGGTCACACCGCCCACACTAATACAAACGGCCAGTCGTCCCCAACCGCTGACGCAGTCACGAGGTAGGGGTCACACCGCCCACACAAACACAAACGGCCAGTCATCGCCAACCGTTGGCACAGTCACGAGGTAGGGGTCACACCGCCCACACTAATACAAGCGACCAGTCATCCCCAACCGCTGGCGCAGTCACGAGGTAGGGGTCACACCGCCCACACTAATACAAACGGCCAGTCGTCCCCAACCGCTGGCACAGTCACGAGGTAGGGGTCACACCGCCCACACTAATACAAACGGCCAGTCGTCCCCAACCGCTGACACAGTCACGAGGTAGGGGTCACACCGCCCACACTAATACAAACGGCCAGTCGTCCCCAACCGCTGACACAGTCACGAGGTAGGGGTCACACCGCCCACACTAATACAAACGGCCAGTCGTCCCCAACCGCTGGCACAGTCACGAGGTAGGGGTCACACCGCCCACACTAATACAAACGGCCAGTCGTCCCCAACCGCTGACACAGTCACGAGGTAGGGGTCACACCGCCCACACTAACACAAACGGCCAGTCATCCCCAACCGCTGGCACAGTCACGAGGTAGGGGTCACACCGCCCACACTAATACAAGCGACCAGTCATCCCCAACCGTTGGCGCAGTCACGAGGTAGGGGTCACACCGCCCACACTAATACAAACGGCCAGTCGTCCCCAACCGCTGACACAGTCACGAGGTAGGGGTCACACCGCCCACACTAATACAAACGGCCAGTCGTCCCCAACCGTTGGCACAGTCACGAGGTAGGGGTCACACCGCCCACACTAATACAAGCGACCAGTCGTCCCCAACCGCTGGCACAGTCACGAGGTAGGGGTCACACCGCCCACACTAACACAAACGGCCAGTCATCCCCAACCGCTGGCACAGTCACGAGGTAGGGGTCACACCGCCCACACTAATACAAGCGACCAGTCATCCCCAACCGCTGGCACAGTCACGAGGTAGGGGTCACACCGCCCACACTAACACAAACGGCCAGTCATCCCCAACCGTTGGCACAGTCACGAGGTAGGGGTCACACCGCCCACACTAATACAAGCGACCAGTCATCCCCAACCGCTGGCGCAGTCACGAGGTAGGGGTCACACCGCCCACACTAATACAAACGGCCAGTCGTCCCCAACCGCTGACACAGTCACGAGGTAGGGGTCACACCGCCCACACTAATACAAACGGCCAGTCGTCCCCAACCGCTGACACAGTCACGAGGTAGGGGTCACACCGCCCACACTAATACAAGCGACCAGTCATCCCCAACCGCTGGCACAGTCACGAGGTAGGGGTCACACCGCCCACACTAACACAAACGGCCAGTCATCCCCAACCGTTGGCACAGTCACGAGGTAGGGGTCACACCGCCCACACTAATACAAGCGACCAGTCATCCCCAACCGCTGGCACAGTCACGAGGTAGGGGTCACACCGCCCACACTAACACAAACGGCCAGTCATCCCCAACCGCTGGCACAGTCACGAGGTAGGGGTCACACCGCCCACACTAATACAAGCGACCAGTCATCCCCAACCGCTGACACAGTCACGAGGTAGGGGTCACACCGCCCACACTAACACAAACGGCCAGTCATCCCCAACCGTTGGCACAGTCACGAGGTAGGGGTCACACCGCCCACACTAATACAAGCGACCAGTCATCCCCAACCGCTGGCGCAGTCACGAGGTAGGGGTCACACCGCCCACACTAATACAAACGGCCAGTCGTCCCCAACCGCTGACACAGTCACGAGGTAGGGGTCACACCGCCCACACTAATACAAACGGCCAGTCGTCCCCAACCGCTGACACAGTCACGAGGTAGGGGTCACACCGCCCACACTAACACAAACGGCCAGTCATCCCCAACCGTTGGCACAGTCACGAGGTAGGGGTCACACCGCCCACACTAATACAAGCGACCAGTCATCCCCAACCGCTGGCACAGTCACGAGGTAGGGGTCACACCGCCCACACTAACACAAACGGCCAGTCATCCCCAACCGCTGGCACAGTCACGAGGTAGGGGTCACACCGCCCACACTAATACAAGCGACCAGTCATCCCCAACCGTTGGCACAGTCACGAGGTAGGGGTCACACCGCCCACACTAATACAAACGGCCAGTCGTCCCCAACCGCTGGCACAGTCACGAGGTAGGGGTCACACCGCCCACACTAATACAAACGGCCAGTCGTCCCCAACCGCTGACACAGTCACGAGGTAGGGGTCACACCGCCCACACTAATACAAGCGACCAGTCATCCCCAACCGCTGGCGCAGTCACGAGGTAGGGGTCACACCGCCCACACTAATACAAACGGCCAGTCGTCCCCAACCGCTGACACAGTCACGAGGTAGGGGTCACACCGCCCACACTAATACAAACGGCCAGTCGTCCCCAACCGCTGACACAGTCACGAGGTAGGGGTCACACCGCCCACACTAACACAAACGGCCAGTCATCCCCAACCGTTGGCACAGTCACGAGGTAGGGGTCACACCGCCCACACTAATACAAACGGCCAGTCATCCCCAACCGCTGGCACAGTCACGAGGTAGGGGTCACACCGCCCACACTAATACAAACGGCCAGTCGTCCCCAACCGCTGACACAGTCACGAGGTAGGGGTCACACCGCCCACACTAATACAAACGGCCAGTCGTCCCCAACCGCTGACACAGTCACGAGGTAGGGGTCACACCGCCCACACTAATACAAGCGACCAGTCATCCCCAACCGCTGACACAGTCACGAGGTAGGGGTCACACCGCCCACACTAATACAAACGGCCAGTCGTCCCCAACCGCTGGCACAGTCACGAGGTAGGGGTCACACCGCCCACACTAATACAAGCGACCAGTCATCCCCAACCGCTGGCGCAGTCACGAGGTAGGGGTCACACCGCCCACACTAATACAAACGGCCAGTCGTCCCCAACCGCTGGCACAGTCACGAGGTAGGGGTCACACCGCCCACACTAACACAAACGGCCAGTCATCCCCAACCGTTGGCACAGTCACGAGGTAGGGGTCACACCGCCCACACTAATACAAACGGCCAGTCATCCCCAACCGCTGGCACAGTCACGAGGTAGGGGTCACACCGCCCACACTAATACAAACGGCCAGTCGTCCCCAACCGCTGGCACAGTCACGAGGTAGGGGTCACACCGCCCACACTAATACAAGCGACCAGTCATCCCCAACCGTTGGCACAGTCACGAGGTAGGGGTCACACCGCCCACACTAACACAAGCGACCAGTCATCCCCAACCGTTGGCACAGTCACGAGGTAGGGGTCACACCGCCCACACTAACACAAGCGACCAGTCATCCCCAACCGCTGACACAGTCACGAGGTAGGGGTCACACCGCCCACACTAATACAAACGGCCAGTCGTCCCCAACCGCTGGCACAGTCACGAGGTAGGGGTCACACCGCCCACACTAATACAAACGGCCAGTCGTCCCCAACCGCTGGCACAGTCACGAGGTAGGGGTCACACCGCTCACACTAATACAAACGGCCAGTCATCCCCAACCGCTGGCACAGTCACGAGGTAGGGGTCACACCGCCCACACTAACACAAACGGCCAGTCATCCCCAACCGCTGGCACAGTCACGAGGTAGGGGTCACACCGCCCACACTAACACAAACGGCCAGTCATCCCCAACCGTTGGCACAGTCACGAGGTAGGGGTCACACCGCCCACACTAATACAAGCGACCAGTCATCCCCAACCGCTGACACAGTCACGAGGTAGGGGTCACACCGCCCACACTAGTACAAACGACCAGTCATCCCCAACCGCTGGCACAGTCACGAGGTAGGGGTCACACCGCCCACACTAATACAAACGGCCAGTCATCCCCAACCGCTGGCACAGTCACGAGGTAGGGGTCACACCGCCCACACTAATACAAACGGCCAGTCATCCCCAACCGCTGGCACAGTCACGAGGTAGGGGTCACACCGCCCACACTAATACAAACGGCCAGTCGTCCCCAACCGCTGACACAGTCACGAGGTAGGGGTCACACCGCCCACACTAATACAAGCGACCAGTCATCCCCAACCGCTGGCACAGTCACGAGGTAGGGGTCACACCGCCCACACTAACACAAACGGCCAGTCATCCCCAACCGTTGGCACAGTCACGAGGTAGGGGTCACACCGCCCACACTAATACAAACGGCCAGTCGTCCCCAACCGCTGACACAGTCACGAGGTAGGGGTCACACCGCCCACACTAACACAAACGGCCAGTCATCCCCAACCGTTGGCACAGTCACGAGGTAGGGGTCACACCGCCCACACTAACACAAGCGACCAGTCATCCCCAACCGTTGGCACAGTCACGAGGTAGGGGTCACACCGCCCACACTAATACAAGCGGCCAGTCGTCCCCAACCGCTGGCACAGTCACGAGGTAGGGGTCACACCGCCCACACTAACACAAACGGCCAGTCGTCCCCAACCGCTGGCACAGTCACGAGGTAGGGGTCACACCGCCCACACTAATACAAACGGCCAGTCATCCCCAACCGCTGGCACAGTCACGAGGTAGGGGTCACACCGCCCACACTAACACAAACGGCCAGTCATCCCCAACCGTTGGCACAGTCACGAGGTAGGGGTCACACCGCCCACACTAATACAAACGGCCAGTCGTCCCCAACCGCTGGCACAGTCACGAGGTAGGGGTCACACCGCCCACACTAATACAAACGGCCAGTCAACCCCAACCGCTGGCACAGTCACGAGGTAGGGGTCACACCGCCCACACTAACACAAGCGACCAGTCATCCCCAACCGTTGGCACAGTCACGAGGTAGGGGTCACACCGCCCACACTAACACAAGCGACCAGTCATCCCCAACCGCTGACACAGTCACGAGGTAGGGGTCACACCGCCCACACTAATACAAACGGCCAGTCGTCCCCAACCGCTGGCACAGTCACGAGGTAGGGGTCACACCGCCCACACTAACACAAACGGCCAGTCGTCCCCAACCGCTGACACAGTCACGAGGTAGGGGTCACACCGCCCACACTAACACAAACGGCCAGTCATCCCCAACCGTTGGCACAGTCACGAGGTAGGGGTCACACCGCCCACACAAACACAAACGACCAGTCATCCCCAACCGCTAGCACAGTCACGAGGTAGGGGTCACACCGCCCACACTAATACAAACGGCCAGTCGTCCCCAACCGCTGGCACAGTCACGAGGTAGGGGTCACACCGCCCACACTAACACAAACGGCCAGTCGTCCCCAACCGCTGACACAGTCACGAGGTAGGGGTCACACCGCCCACACTAACACAAACGGCCAGTCATCCCCAACCGTTGGCACAGTCACGAGGTAGGGGTCACACCGCCCACACTAATACAAGCGACCAGTCGTCCCCAACCGCTGGCACAGTCACGAGGTAGGGGTCACACCGCCCACACTAATACAAACGGCCAGTCGTCCCCAACCGCTGGCACAGTCACGAGGTAGGGGTCACACCGCCCACACTAATACAAGCGACCAGTCATCCCCAACCGCTGGCACAGTCACGAGGTAGGGGTCACACCGCCCACACTAATACAAACGGCCAGTCATCCCCAACCGCTGGCACAGTCACGAGGTAGGGGTCACACCGCTCACACTAATACAAACGGCCAGTCATCCCCAACCGTTGGCACAGTCACGAGGTAGGGGTCACACCGCCCACACTAATACAAACGGCCAGTCGTCCCCAACCGCTGACACAGTCACGAGGTAGGGGTCACACCGCCCACACTAACACAAACGGCCAGTCGTCCCCAACCGCTGGCACAGTCACGAGGTAGGGGTCACACCGCCCACACTAATACAAGCGACCAGTCATCCCCAACCGCTGGCACAGTCACGAGGTAGGGGTCACACCGCCCACACTAATACAAACGGCCAGTCGTCCCCAACCGCTGGCACAGTCACGAGGTAGGGGTCACACCGCCCACACTAACACAAACGGCCAGTCATCCCCAACCGCTGGCGCAGTCACGAGGTAGGGGTCACACCGCCCACACTAATACAAACGGCCAGTCATCCCCAACCGCTGGCACAGTCACGAGGTAGGGGTCACACCGCCCACACTAATACAAACGACCAGTCGTCCCCAACCGCTGACACAGTCACGAGGTAGGGGTCACACCGCCCACACTAACACAAACGGCCAGTCGTCCCCAACCGTTGGCACAGTCACGAGGTAGGGGTCACACCGCTCACACTAATACAAACGGCCAGTCATCCCCAACCGCTGACACAGTCACGAGGTAGGGGTCACACCGCCCACACTAATACAAGCGACCAGTCATCCCCAACCGCTGGCACAGTCACGAGGTAGGGGTCACACCGCCCACACTAATACAAGCGACCAGTCATCCCCAACCGCTGGCACAGTCACGAGGTAGGGGTCACACCGCCCACACTAATACAAACGGCCAGTCATCCCCAACCGCTGGCACAGTCACGAGGTAGGGGTCACACCGCCCACACTAATACAAACGGCCAGTCATCCCCAACCGCTGGCACAGTCACGAGGTAGGGGTCACACCGCCCACACTAACACAAACGGCCAGTCATCCCCAACCGTTGGCACAGTGACGAGGTAGGGGTCACACCGCCCACACTGATACAAGCGACCAGTCATCCACAACCGCTGGCGCAGTCACGAGGTAGGGGTCACACCGCCCACACTAATACAAACGGCCAGTCGTCCCCAACCGCTGACACAGTCACGAGGTAGGGGTCACACCGCCCACACTAATACAAACGGCCAGTCGTCCCCAACCGCTGGCATAGTCACGAGGTAGGGGTCACACCGCCCACACTAATACAAGCGACCAGTCATCCCCAACCGCTGGCGCAGTCACGAGGTAGGGGTCACACCGCCCACACTAATACAAACGGCCAGTCATCCCCAACCGCTGGCACAGTCACGAGGTAGGGGTCACACCGCCCACACTAATACAAACGGCCAGTCGTCCCCAACCGCTGACACAGTCACGAGGTAGGGGTCACACCGCCCACACTAATACAAGCGACCAGTCATCCCCAACCGCTGACACAGTCACGAGGTAGGGGTCACACCGCCCACACTAATACAAACGGCCAGTCATCCCCAACCGCTGGCACAGTCACGAGGTAGGGGTCACACCGCCCACACTAATACAAGCGGCCAGTCATCCCCAACCGCTGGCACAGTCACGAGGTAGGGGTCACACCGCCCACACTAATACAAACGGCCAGTCGTCCCCAACCGCTGACACAGTCACGAGGTAGGGGTCACACCGCCCACACTAATACAAACGGCCAGTCATCCCCAACCGCTGGCACAGTCACGAGGTAGGGGTCACACCGCCCACACTAATACAAACGACCAGTCATCCCCAACCGCTGGCACAGTCACGAGGTAGGGGTCACACCGCCCACACTAATACAAACGACCAGTCATCCCCAACCGCTGGCACAGTCACGAGGTAGGGGTCACACCGCCCACACTAATACAAGCGGCCAGTCATCCCCAACCGCTGACACAGTCACGAGGTAGGGGTCACACCGCCCACACTAATACAAACGGCCAGTCATCCCCAACCGCTGGCACAGTCACGAGGTAGGAGTCACACCGCCCACACTAATACAAACGGCCAGTCAACCCCAACCGCTGGCGCAGTCACGAGGTAGGGGTCACACCGCCCACACTAATACAAACGGCCAGTCATCCCCAACCGTTGGCGCAGTCACGAGGTAGGGGTCACATCGCCCACACTAATACAAACGGCCAGTCATCCCCAACCGCTGACACAGTCACGAGGTAGGGGTCACACCGCCCACACTAATACAAACGGCCAGTCATCCCCAACCGCTGGCACAGTCACGAGGTAGGAGTCACACCGCCCACACTAATACAAACGGCCAGTCATCCCCAACCGCTGACACAGTCACGAGGTAGGGGTCACACCGCCCACACTAATACAAACGGCCAGTCATCCCCAACCGTTGGCGCAGTCACGAGGTAGGGGTCACATCGCCCACACTAATACAAACGGCCAGTCATCCCCAACCGCTGACACAGTCACGAGGTAGGGGTCACACCGCCCACACTAATACAAACGGCCAGTCATCCCCAACCGCTGGCACAGTCACGAGGTAGGAGTCACACCGCCCACACTAATACAAACGGCCAGTCATCCCCAACCGCTGACACAGTCACGAGGTAGGGGTCACACCGCCCACACTAATACAAACGGCCAGTCATCCCCAACCGCTGGCACAGTCACGAGGTAGGAGTCACACCGCCCACACTAATACAAACGGCCAGTCAACCCCAACCGCTGGCGCAGTCACGAGGTAGGGGTCACACCGCCCACACTAATACAAACGGCCAGTCAACCCCAACCGCTGGCGCAGTCACGAGGTAGGGGTCACATCGCCCACACTAATACAAACGGCCAGTCGTCCCCAACCGCTGACACAGTCACGAGGTAGGAGTCACACCGCCCACACTAATACAAACGGCCAGTCAACCCCAACCGCTGGCATAGTCACGAGGTAGGGGTCACACCGCCCACACTAATACAAACGGCCAGTCAACCCCAACCGCTGGCATAGTCACGAGGTAGGGGTCACACCGCCCACACTAATACAAACGGCCAGTCAACCCCAACCGCTGGCACAGTCACGAGGTAGGGGTCACACCGCCCACACTAATACAAACGGCCAGTCGTCCCCAACCGCTGACACAGTCACGAGGTAGGGGTCACACCGCCCACACTAATAAAAGCGACCAGTCATTCCCAACCGCTGACACAGTCACGAGGTAGGGGTCACACCGCCCACACTAATACAAACGGCCATTCAACCCCAACCGCTGGCATAGTCACGAGGTAGGGGTCACACCGCCCACACTAATACAAACGGCCAGTCAACCCCAACCGCTGGCACAGTCACGAGGTAGGGGTCACACCGCCCACACTAATACAAACGGCCAGTCAACCCCAACCGCTGGCACAGTCACGAGGTAGGGGTCACACCGCCCACACTAATACAAACGGCCAGTCGTCCCCAACCGCTGGCACAGTCACGAGGTAGGGGTCACACCGCCCACACTAATACAAACGGCCAGTCAACCCCAACCGCTGGCATAGTCACGAGGTAGGGGTCACACCGCCCACACTAATACAAACGGCCAGTCAACCCCAACCGCTGGCACAGTCACGAGGTAGGGGTCACACCGCCCACACTAATAAAAGCGACCAGTCATTCCCAACCGCTGACACAGTCACGAGGTAGGGGTCACACCGCCCACACTAATACAAACGGCCAGTCAACCCCAACCGCTGGCACAGTCACGAGGTAGGGGTCACACCGCCCACACTAATAAAAGCGACCAGTCATTCCCAACCGCTGACACAGTCACGAGGTAGGGGTCACACCGCCCACACTAATACAAACGGCCAGTCGTCCCCAACCGCTGGCACAGTCACGAGGTAGGGGTCACACCGCCCACACTAATACAAACGGCCAGTCATCCCCAACCGCTGGCACAGTCACGAGGTAGGGGTCACACCGCCCACACTAATACAAACGACCAGTCGTCCCCAACCGCTGGCACAGTCACGAGGTAGGGGTCACACCGCCCACACTAATACAAACGGCCAGTCGTCCCCAACCGCTGGCACAGTCACGAGGTAGGGGTCACACCGCCCACACTAATACAAGCGACCAGTCATCCCCAACCGCTGGCACAGTCACGAGGTAGGGGTCACACCGCCCACACTAACACAAACGGCCAGTCATCCCCAACCGCTGGCACAGTCACGAGGTAGGGGTCACACCGCCCACACTAATACAAACGGCCAGTCGTCCCCAACCGCTGACACAGTCACGAGGTAGGGGTCACACCGCCCACACTAATACAAACGGCCAGTCGTCCCCAACCGCTGACACAGTCACGAGGTAGGGGTCACACCGCCCACACTAATACAAGCGGCCAGTCGTCCCCAACCGCTGGCACAGTCACGAGGTAGGGGTCACACCGCCCACACTAATACAAACGGCCAGTCATCCCCAACCGCTGGCACAGTCACGAGGTAGGGGTCACACCGCCCACACTAATACAAACGGCCAGTCATCCCCAACCGCTGGCACAGTCACGAGGTAGGGGTCACACCGCCCACACTAATACAAACGACCAGTCGTCCCCAACCGCTGGCACAGTCACGAGGTAGGGGTCACACCGCCCACACTAATACAAGCGACCAGTCATCCCCAACCGCTGGCACAGTCACGAGGTAGGGGTCACACCGCCCACACTAATACAAACGGCCAGTCGTCCCCAACCGCTGGCACAGTCACGAGGTAGGGTTCACACCGCTCACACTAATAAAAGCGACCAGTCATTCCCAACCGCTGACACAGTCACGAGGTAGGGGTCACACCGCCCACACTAATACAAACGGCCAGTCATCCCCAACCGCTGGCACAGTCACGAGGTAGGGGTCACACCGCCCACACTAATACAAACGGCCAGTCATCCCCAACCGCTGGCACAGTCACGAGGTAGGGGTCACACCGCCCACACTAATACAAACGGCCAGTCAACCCCAACCGCTGACACAGTCACGAGGTAGGAGTCACACCGCCCACACTAATACAAACGGCCAGTCAACCCCAACCGCTGGCATAGTCACGAGGTAGGGGTCACACCGCCCACACTAATACAAACGACCAGTCATCCCCAACCGCTGGCACAGTCACGAGGTAGGGGTCACACCGCCCACACTAATACAAACGGCCAGTCGTCCCCAACCGCTGACACAGTCACGAGGTAGGGGTCACACCGCCCACACTAATACAAACGGCCAGTCGTCCCCAACCGTTGGCACAGTCACGAGGTAGGGGTCACACCGCCCACACTAATACAAGCGGCCAGTCGTCCCCAACCGCTGGCACAGTCACGAGGTAGGGGTCACACCGCCCACACTAATACAAACGGCCAGTCGTCCCCAACCGCTGACGCAGTCACGAGGTAGGGGTCACACCGCCCACACAAACACAAACGGCCAGTCATCGCCAACCGTTGGCACAGTCACGAGGTAGGGGTCACACCGCCCACACTAATACAAGCGACCAGTCATCCCCAACCGCTGGCGCAGTCACGAGGTAGGGGTCACACCGCCCACACTAATACAAACGGCCAGTCGTCCCCAACCGCTGGCACAGTCACGAGGTAGGGGTCACACCGCCCACACTAATACAAACGGCCAGTCGTCCCCAACCGCTGACACAGTCACGAGGTAGGGGTCACACCGCCCACACTAATACAAACGGCCAGTCGTCCCCAACCGCTGACACAGTCACGAGGTAGGGGTCACACCGCCCACACTAATACAAACGGCCAGTCGTCCCCAACCGCTGGCACAGTCACGAGGTAGGGGTCACACCGCCCACACTAATACAAACGGCCAGTCGTCCCCAACCGCTGACACAGTCACGAGGTAGGGGTCACACCGCCCACACTAACACAAACGGCCAGTCATCCCCAACCGCTGGCACAGTCACGAGGTAGGGGTCACACCGCCCACACTAATACAAGCGACCAGTCATCCCCAACCGTTGGCGCAGTCACGAGGTAGGGGTCACACCGCCCACACTAATACAAACGGCCAGTCGTCCCCAACCGCTGACACAGTCACGAGGTAGGGGTCACACCGCCCACACTAATACAAACGGCCAGTCGTCCCCAACCGTTGGCACAGTCACGAGGTAGGGGTCACACCGCCCACACTAATACAAGCGACCAGTCGTCCCCAACCGCTGGCACAGTCACGAGGTAGGGGTCACACCGCCCACACTAACACAAACGGCCAGTCATCCCCAACCGCTGGCACAGTCACGAGGTAGGGGTCACACCGCCCACACTAATACAAGCGACCAGTCATCCCCAACCGCTGGCACAGTCACGAGGTAGGGGTCACACCGCCCACACTAACACAAACGGCCAGTCATCCCCAACCGTTGGCACAGTCACGAGGTAGGGGTCACACCGCCCACACTAATACAAGCGACCAGTCATCCCCAACCGCTGGCGCAGTCACGAGGTAGGGGTCACACCGCCCACACTAATACAAACGGCCAGTCGTCCCCAACCGCTGACACAGTCACGAGGTAGGGGTCACACCGCCCACACTAATACAAACGGCCAGTCGTCCCCAACCGCTGACACAGTCACGAGGTAGGGGTCACACCGCCCACACTAATACAAGCGACCAGTCATCCCCAACCGCTGGCACAGTCACGAGGTAGGGGTCACACCGCCCACACTAACACAAACGGCCAGTCATCCCCAACCGTTGGCACAGTCACGAGGTAGGGGTCACACCGCCCACACTAATACAAGCGACCAGTCATCCCCAACCGCTGGCACAGTCACGAGGTAGGGGTCACACCGCCCACACTAACACAAACGGCCAGTCATCCCCAACCGCTGGCACAGTCACGAGGTAGGGGTCACACCGCCCACACTAATACAAGCGACCAGTCATCCCCAACCGCTGACACAGTCACGAGGTAGGGGTCACACCGCCCACACTAACACAAACGGCCAGTCATCCCCAACCGTTGGCACAGTCACGAGGTAGGGGTCACACCGCCCACACTAATACAAGCGACCAGTCATCCCCAACCGCTGGCGCAGTCACGAGGTAGGGGTCACACCGCCCACACTAATACAAACGGCCAGTCGTCCCCAACCGCTGACACAGTCACGAGGTAGGGGTCACACCGCCCACACTAATACAAACGGCCAGTCGTCCCCAACCGCTGACACAGTCACGAGGTAGGGGTCACACCGCCCACACTAACACAAACGGCCAGTCATCCCCAACCGTTGGCACAGTCACGAGGTAGGGGTCACACCGCCCACACTAATACAAGCGACCAGTCATCCCCAACCGCTGGCACAGTCACGAGGTAGGGGTCACACCGCCCACACTAACACAAACGGCCAGTCATCCCCAACCGCTGGCACAGTCACGAGGTAGGGGTCACACCGCCCACACTAATACAAGCGACCAGTCATCCCCAACCGTTGGCACAGTCACGAGGTAGGGGTCACACCGCCCACACTAATACAAACGGCCAGTCGTCCCCAACCGCTGGCACAGTCACGAGGTAGGGGTCACACCGCCCACACTAATACAAACGGCCAGTCGTCCCCAACCGCTGACACAGTCACGAGGTAGGGGTCACACCGCCCACACTAATACAAGCGACCAGTCATCCCCAACCGCTGGCGCAGTCACGAGGTAGGGGTCACACCGCCCACACTAATACAAACGGCCAGTCGTCCCCAACCGCTGACACAGTCACGAGGTAGGGGTCACACCGCCCACACTAATACAAACGGCCAGTCGTCCCCAACCGCTGACACAGTCACGAGGTAGGGGTCACACCGCCCACACTAACACAAACGGCCAGTCATCCCCAACCGTTGGCACAGTCACGAGGTAGGGGTCACACCGCCCACACTAATACAAACGGCCAGTCATCCCCAACCGCTGGCACAGTCACGAGGTAGGGGTCACACCGCCCACACTAATACAAACGGCCAGTCGTCCCCAACCGCTGACACAGTCACGAGGTAGGGGTCACACCGCCCACACTAATACAAACGGCCAGTCGTCCCCAACCGCTGACACAGTCACGAGGTAGGGGTCACACCGCCCACACTAATACAAGCGACCAGTCATCCCCAACCGCTGACACAGTCACGAGGTAGGGGTCACACCGCCCACACTAATACAAACGGCCAGTCGTCCCCAACCGCTGGCACAGTCACGAGGTAGGGGTCACACCGCCCACACTAATACAAGCGACCAGTCATCCCCAACCGCTGGCGCAGTCACGAGGTAGGGGTCACACCGCCCACACTAATACAAACGGCCAGTCGTCCCCAACCGCTGGCACAGTCACGAGGTAGGGGTCACACCGCCCACACTAACACAAACGGCCAGTCATCCCCAACCGTTGGCACAGTCACGAGGTAGGGGTCACACCGCCCACACTAATACAAACGGCCAGTCATCCCCAACCGCTGGCACAGTCACGAGGTAGGGGTCACACCGCCCACACTAATACAAACGGCCAGTCGTCCCCAACCGCTGGCACAGTCACGAGGTAGGGGTCACACCGCCCACACTAATACAAGCGACCAGTCATCCCCAACCGTTGGCACAGTCACGAGGTAGGGGTCACACCGCCCACACTAACACAAGCGACCAGTCATCCCCAACCGTTGGCACAGTCACGAGGTAGGGGTCACACCGCCCACACTAACACAAGCGACCAGTCATCCCCAACCGCTGACACAGTCACGAGGTAGGGGTCACACCGCCCACACTAATACAAACGGCCAGTCGTCCCCAACCGCTGGCACAGTCACGAGGTAGGGGTCACACCGCCCACACTAATACAAACGGCCAGTCGTCCCCAACCGCTGGCACAGTCACGAGGTAGGGGTCACACCGCTCACACTAATACAAACGGCCAGTCATCCCCAACCGCTGGCACAGTCACGAGGTAGGGGTCACACCGCCCACACTAACACAAACGGCCAGTCATCCCCAACCGCTGGCACAGTCACGAGGTAGGGGTCACACCGCCCACACTAACACAAACGGCCAGTCATCCCCAACCGTTGGCACAGTCACGAGGTAGGGGTCACACCGCCCACACTAATACAAGCGACCAGTCATCCCCAACCGCTGACACAGTCACGAGGTAGGGGTCACACCGCCCACACTAGTACAAACGACCAGTCATCCCCAACCGCTGGCACAGTCACGAGGTAGGGGTCACACCGCCCACACTAATACAAACGGCCAGTCATCCCCAACCGCTGGCACAGTCACGAGGTAGGGGTCACACCGCCCACACTAATACAAACGGCCAGTCATCCCCAACCGCTGGCACAGTCACGAGGTAGGGGTCACACCGCCCACACTAATACAAACGGCCAGTCGTCCCCAACCGCTGACACAGTCACGAGGTAGGGGTCACACCGCCCACACTAATACAAGCGACCAGTCATCCCCAACCGCTGGCACAGTCACGAGGTAGGGGTCACACCGCCCACACTAACACAAACGGCCAGTCATCCCCAACCGTTGGCACAGTCACGAGGTAGGGGTCACACCGCCCACACTAATACAAACGGCCAGTCGTCCCCAACCGCTGACACAGTCACGAGGTAGGGGTCACACCGCCCACACTAACACAAACGGCCAGTCATCCCCAACCGTTGGCACAGTCACGAGGTAGGGGTCACACCGCCCACACTAACACAAGCGACCAGTCATCCCCAACCGTTGGCACAGTCACGAGGTAGGGGTCACACCGCCCACACTAATACAAGCGGCCAGTCGTCCCCAACCGCTGGCACAGTCACGAGGTAGGGGTCACACCGCCCACACTAACACAAACGGCCAGTCGTCCCCAACCGCTGGCACAGTCACGAGGTAGGGGTCACACCGCCCACACTAATACAAACGGCCAGTCATCCCCAACCGCTGGCACAGTCACGAGGTAGGGGTCACACCGCCCACACTAACACAAACGGCCAGTCATCCCCAACCGTTGGCACAGTCACGAGGTAGGGGTCACACCGCCCACACTAATACAAACGGCCAGTCGTCCCCAACCGCTGGCACAGTCACGAGGTAGGGGTCACACCGCCCACACTAATACAAACGGCCAGTCAACCCCAACCGCTGGCACAGTCACGAGGTAGGGGTCACACCGCCCACACTAACACAAGCGACCAGTCATCCCCAACCGTTGGCACAGTCACGAGGTAGGGGTCACACCGCCCACACTAACACAAGCGACCAGTCATCCCCAACCGCTGACACAGTCACGAGGTAGGGGTCACACCGCCCACACTAATACAAACGGCCAGTCGTCCCCAACCGCTGGCACAGTCACGAGGTAGGGGTCACACCGCCCACACTAACACAAACGGCCAGTCGTCCCCAACCGCTGACACAGTCACGAGGTAGGGGTCACACCGCCCACACTAACACAAACGGCCAGTCATCCCCAACCGTTGGCACAGTCACGAGGTAGGGGTCACACCGCCCACACAAACACAAACGACCAGTCATCCCCAACCGCTAGCACAGTCACGAGGTAGGGGTCACACCGCCCACACTAATACAAACGGCCAGTCGTCCCCAACCGCTGGCACAGTCACGAGGTAGGGGTCACACCGCCCACACTAACACAAACGGCCAGTCGTCCCCAACCGCTGACACAGTCACGAGGTAGGGGTCACACCGCCCACACTAACACAAACGGCCAGTCATCCCCAACCGTTGGCACAGTCACGAGGTAGGGGTCACACCGCCCACACTAATACAAGCGACCAGTCGTCCCCAACCGCTGGCACAGTCACGAGGTAGGGGTCACACCGCCCACACTAATACAAACGGCCAGTCGTCCCCAACCGCTGGCACAGTCACGAGGTAGGGGTCACACCGCCCACACTAATACAAGCGACCAGTCATCCCCAACCGCTGGCACAGTCACGAGGTAGGGGTCACACCGCCCACACTAATACAAACGGCCAGTCATCCCCAACCGCTGGCACAGTCACGAGGTAGGGGTCACACCGCTCACACTAATACAAACGGCCAGTCATCCCCAACCGTTGGCACAGTCACGAGGTAGGGGTCACACCGCCCACACTAATACAAACGGCCAGTCGTCCCCAACCGCTGACACAGTCACGAGGTAGGGGTCACACCGCCCACACTAACACAAACGGCCAGTCGTCCCCAACCGCTGGCACAGTCACGAGGTAGGGGTCACACCGCCCACACTAATACAAGCGACCAGTCATCCCCAACCGCTGGCACAGTCACGAGGTAGGGGTCACACCGCCCACACTAATACAAACGGCCAGTCGTCCCCAACCGCTGGCACAGTCACGAGGTAGGGGTCACACCGCCCACACTAACACAAACGGCCAGTCATCCCCAACCGCTGGCGCAGTCACGAGGTAGGGGTCACACCGCCCACACTAATACAAACGGCCAGTCATCCCCAACCGCTGGCACAGTCACGAGGTAGGGGTCACACCGCCCACACTAATACAAACGACCAGTCGTCCCCAACCGCTGACACAGTCACGAGGTAGGGGTCACACCGCCCACACTAACACAAACGGCCAGTCGTCCCCAACCGTTGGCACAGTCACGAGGTAGGGGTCACACCGCTCACACTAATACAAACGGCCAGTCATCCCCAACCGCTGACACAGTCACGAGGTAGGGGTCACACCGCCCACACTAATACAAGCGACCAGTCATCCCCAACCGCTGGCACAGTCACGAGGTAGGGGTCACACCGCCCACACTAATACAAGCGACCAGTCATCCCCAACCGCTGGCACAGTCACGAGGTAGGGGTCACACCGCCCACACTAATACAAACGGCCAGTCATCCCCAACCGCTGGCACAGTCACGAGGTAGGGGTCACACCGCCCACACTAATACAAACGGCCAGTCATCCCCAACCGCTGGCACAGTCACGAGGTAGGGGTCACACCGCCCACACTAACACAAACGGCCAGTCATCCCCAACCGTTGGCACAGTGACGAGGTAGGGGTCACACCGCCCACACTGATACAAGCGACCAGTCATCCACAACCGCTGGCGCAGTCACGAGGTAGGGGTCACACCGCCCACACTAATACAAACGGCCAGTCGTCCCCAACCGCTGACACAGTCACGAGGTAGGGGTCACACCGCCCACACTAATACAAACGGCCAGTCGTCCCCAACCGCTGGCATAGTCACGAGGTAGGGGTCACACCGCCCACACTAATACAAGCGACCAGTCATCCCCAACCGCTGGCGCAGTCACGAGGTAGGGGTCACACCGCCCACACTAATACAAACGGCCAGTCATCCCCAACCGCTGGCACAGTCACGAGGTAGGGGTCACACCGCCCACACTAATACAAACGGCCAGTCGTCCCCAACCGCTGACACAGTCACGAGGTAGGGGTCACACCGCCCACACTAATACAAGCGACCAGTCATCCCCAACCGCTGACACAGTCACGAGGTAGGGGTCACACCGCCCACACTAATACAAACGGCCAGTCATCCCCAACCGCTGGCACAGTCACGAGGTAGGGGTCACACCGCCCACACTAATACAAGCGGCCAGTCATCCCCAACCGCTGGCACAGTCACGAGGTAGGGGTCACACCGCCCACACTAATACAAACGGCCAGTCGTCCCCAACCGCTGACACAGTCACGAGGTAGGGGTCACACCGCCCACACTAATACAAACGGCCAGTCATCCCCAACCGCTGGCACAGTCACGAGGTAGGGGTCACACCGCCCACACTAATACAAACGACCAGTCATCCCCAACCGCTGGCACAGTCACGAGGTAGGGGTCACACCGCCCACACTAATACAAACGACCAGTCATCCCCAACCGCTGGCACAGTCACGAGGTAGGGGTCACACCGCCCACACTAATACAAGCGGCCAGTCATCCCCAACCGCTGACACAGTCACGAGGTAGGGGTCACACCGCCCACACTAATACAAACGGCCAGTCATCCCCAACCGCTGGCACAGTCACGAGGTAGGAGTCACACCGCCCACACTAATACAAACGGCCAGTCAACCCCAACCGCTGGCGCAGTCACGAGGTAGGGGTCACACCGCCCACACTAATACAAACGGCCAGTCATCCCCAACCGTTGGCGCAGTCACGAGGTAGGGGTCACATCGCCCACACTAATACAAACGGCCAGTCATCCCCAACCGCTGACACAGTCACGAGGTAGGGGTCACACCGCCCACACTAATACAAACGGCCAGTCATCCCCAACCGCTGGCACAGTCACGAGGTAGGAGTCACACCGCCCACACTAATACAAACGGCCAGTCATCCCCAACCGCTGACACAGTCACGAGGTAGGGGTCACACCGCCCACACTAATACAAACGGCCAGTCATCCCCAACCGTTGGCGCAGTCACGAGGTAGGGGTCACATCGCCCACACTAATACAAACGGCCAGTCATCCCCAACCGCTGACACAGTCACGAGGTAGGGGTCACACCGCCCACACTAATACAAACGGCCAGTCATCCCCAACCGCTGGCACAGTCACGAGGTAGGAGTCACACCGCCCACACTAATACAAACGGCCAGTCATCCCCAACCGCTGACACAGTCACGAGGTAGGGGTCACACCGCCCACACTAATACAAACGGCCAGTCATCCCCAACCGCTGGCACAGTCACGAGGTAGGAGTCACACCGCCCACACTAATACAAACGGCCAGTCAACCCCAACCGCTGGCGCAGTCACGAGGTAGGGGTCACACCGCCCACACTAATACAAACGGCCAGTCAACCCCAACCGCAGGCGCAGTCACGAGGTAGGGGTCACATCGCCCACACTAATACAAACGGCCAGTCGTCCCCAACCGCTGACACAGTCACGAGGTAGGAGTCACACCGCCCACACTAATACAAACGGCCAGTCAACCCCAACCGCTGGCATAGTCACGAGGTAGGGGTCACACCGCCCACACTAATACAAACGGCCAGTCAACCCCAACCGCTGGCATAGTCACGAGGTAGGGGTCACACCGCCCACACTAATACAAACGGCCAGTCAACCCCAACCGCTGGCACAGTCACGAGGTAGGGGTCACACCGCCCACACTAATACAAACGGCCAGTCGTCCCCAACCGCTGACACAGTCACGAGGTAGGGGTCACACCGCCCACACTAATAAAAGCGACCAGTCATTCCCAACCGCTGACACAGTCACGAGGTAGGGGTCACACCGCCCACACTAATACAAACGGCCATTCAACCCCAACCGCTGGCATAGTCACGAGGTAGGGGTCACACCGCCCACACTAATACAAACGGCCAGTCAACCCCAACCGCTGGCACAGTGACGAGGTAGGGGTCACACCGCCCACACTAATACAAACGGCCAGTCAACCCCAACCGCTGGCACAGTCACGAGGTAGGGGTCACACCGCCCACACTAATACAAACGGCCAGTCGTCCCCAACCGCTGGCACAGTCACGAGGTAGGGGTCACACCGCCCACACTAATACAAACGGCCAGTCAACCCCAACCGCTGGCATAGTCACGAGGTAGGGGTCACACCGCCCACACTAATACAAACGGCCAGTCAACCCCAACCGCTGGCACAGTCACGAGGTAGGGGTCACACCGCCCACACTAATAAAAGCGACCAGTCATTCCCAACCGCTGACACAGTCACGAGGTAGGGGTCACACCGCCCACACTAATACAAACGGCCAGTCAACCCCAACCGCTGGCACAGTCACGAGGTAGGGGTCACACCGCCCACACTAATAAAAGCGACCAGTCATTCCCAACCGCTGACACAGTCACGAGGTAGGGGTCACACCGCCCACACTAATACAAACGGCCAGTCGTCCCCAACCGCTGGCACAGTCACGAGGTAGGGGTCACACCGCCCACACTAATACAAACGGCCAGTCATCCCCAACCGCTGGCACAGTCACGAGGTAGGGGTCACACCGCCCACACTAATACAAACGGCCAGTCGTCCCCAACCGCTGGCACAGTCACGAGGTAGGGGTCACACCGCCCACACTAATACAAACGGCCAGTCGTCCCCAACCGCTAGCACAGTCACGAGGTAGGGGTCACACCGCCCACACTAATACAAACGGCCAGTCGTCCCCAACCGCTGACACAGTCACGAGGTAGGGGTCACACCGCCCACACTAATACAAACGGCCAGTCATCCCCAACCGCTGACACAGTCACGAGGTAGGGGTCACACCGCCCACACTAATACAAACGGCCAGTCGTCCCCAACCGCTGGCACAGTCACGAGGTAGGGGTCACACCGCCCACACTAATACAAACGGCCAGTCGTCCCCAACCGCTGGCACAGTCACGAGGTAGGGGTCACACCGCCCACACTAATACAAACGGCCAGTCATCCCCAACCGCTGGCACAGTCACGAGGTAGGGGTCACACCGCCCACACTAATACAAACGGCCAGTCATCCCCAACCGCTGACACAGTCACGAGGTAGGGGTCACACCGCCCACACTAATACAAACGGCCAGTCGTCCCCAACCGCTGACACAGTCACGAGGTAGGGGTCACACCGCCCACACTAATACAAACGGCCAGTCATCCCCAACCGCTGGCGCAGTCACGAGGTAGGGGTCACACCGCCCACACTAACACAAACGGCCAGTCGTCCCCAACCGCTGGCGCAGTCACGAGGTAGGGGTCACACCGCCCACACTAATACAAACGGCCAGTCGTCCCCAACCGCTGGCACAGTCACGAGGTAGGGGTCACACCGCCCACACTAATACAAGCGACCAGTCATCCCCAACCGCTGGCACAGTCACGAGGTAGGGGTCACACCGCCCACACTAATACAAACGGCCAGTCGTCCCCAACCGTTGGCGCAGTCACGAGGTAGGGGTCACACCGCCCACACTAATACAAACGGCCAGTCGTCCCCAACCGCTGGCACAGTCACGAGGTAGGGGTCACACCGCCCACACTAATACAAACGGCCAGTCGTCCCCAACCGCTGACACAGTCACGAGGTAGGGGTCACACCGCCCACACTAATACAAACGGCCAGTCGTCCCCAACCGCTGACACAGTCACGAGGTAGGGGTCACACCGCCCACACTAATACAAGCGACCAGTCATCCCCAACCCCTGACACAGTCACGAGGTAGGGGTCACACCGCCCACACTAATACAAACGGCCAGTCATCCCCAACCGCTGGCACAGTCACGAGGTAGGGGTCACACCGCCCACACTAATACAAGCGACCAGTCATCCCCAACCGCTGGCGCAGTCACGAGGTAGGGGTCACACCGCCCACACTAATACAAACGGCCAGTCGTCCCCAACCGCTGGCACAGTGACGAGGTAGGGGTCACACCGCCCACACTAATACAAACGGCCAGTCATCCCCAACCGCTGGCACAGTCACGAGGTAGGAGTCACACCGCCCACACTAATACAAACGGCCAGTCGTCCCCAACCGCTGACACAGTCACGAGGTAGGGGTCACACCGCCCACACTAATACAAGCGACCAGTCATCCCCAACCGCTGGCACAGTCACGAGGTAGGGGTCACACCGCCCACACTAATACAAACGGCCAGTCATCCCCAACCGCTGGCACAGAGGTTGAAACTAGACAGACCGACATAAGGCGAAAATCTCAAGATTTTCAACTTAAAAAGGATTTTCGTCTTAAAGAAATCTAAAGATTCTCGTCTTAACAACAACCCGAACACAGCCAGCTGAGCGTAGGTTTATTAATCATTTGGTGATTAGTGACTAGTTACAGATTCCGTTACCCTCATGAAACTTAATTCACTTACAACCAAAGCCAGCGGCGCGAGCTTGACTGAGATTTGTAAGCTTCTCCATGTTGAAGAGTTTTATTAACCTGTCTACGGACTGTTGGTCATCTGAACAAAATCTTTCACACACCCACTGCAAGTGGTCACACCCATCTCTAATAGATTAATCCCTGCACTCCAGCCCCCTCAACGGCTGTTCCTCCGTCATGCATAACACACTATTCAAAAGTACAGGTTGGCATAGGATACAAGTTCCTGTACAATTGCATAACAAATATGTGGTGATTTTAATTGCCGACTTTGGTCCTTGGTCCATTGTGAGCACTGAAACAAAGCGGCCTAACACACCTGTTGCTTTCCTGGCAGGCGCTGTCCGTGATGCTGCGGCTGATGAAGGAGTGCTGGCACCAGAACGGCGGGGCCCGGCTGACGGCGCTGCGGGTGAAGAAAACTCTGTCCGGCATGGTGGGGCAGGAGGACGTCAAGATATAGTGCCCCCCCCCCCACCCACCCACCCCCACCAGGGACCTCGCGCGCCCACTCTGGACACCTCTCTGCCTTCGTGCCTGCCGCCGCCCTGACATCGGCGACGGATATGACGTCATCGACGCGCGGCGGATGGGACGTCATTATGACGTCAAACGCGCCGGGCCTGGGACTGTCCCGCTTGCTCGGTGACGTCACGATATGCGACGCCTTGCAACCTCATCGCGATGACGTCACAGTATTAGACAGCCGCCGCGTGGTGACGTCACGGAATTGGGGACCCACAACGAGGTGACGTCATAGTATTAGGACGCTGCCTCGCGGTGAAGTCACAGTATTGGACAGCCATGGCGTGGTGACGTCACAGTATTTGGACGCCGCCTCGTGCTGACGTCACAGAATCGCACGACAGTGGTGACGTCACAGAATTCAAACAGCTACAACGTGATGACGTCACGGAATTCCACAGCTACAGCGTGATGACGTCACGGAATTCAAACAGCTACAGCGTGATGACGTCACGGTATCGGAAGCCACATAGCGCGGTGTAGCGGGCGTCCCTCCCATGGGGACGACTCGGTTAACATGTGATAACCCCAAGGGACGAGAATAAATACTCCTGTAGCCTAGCGTAGTCTGACCGCAGCCCGGCCGGACAAACCTGTATATGTATCTATATATATATATACCTGACAGAGTACGTGTTTGGTCCTTACTTCCTCAAGGAGGGACCTTGAGGGTTTGGCTCCGTTGTGTGTGATAGATAACCTACCTGCTACCCCCACCCGCCACCAACCCTCGTCTGCCGCAAAGACTGCGGCACATGGTCGGTAGGTGGCTCCCCCTCACGGCTCCTACCGGACAAGATCCTTATTGATCAGCTGGTATACCCGAGCGGGACTTGTTTAAAGGCGTCGATCGGATGGTGGAGAATCCGGCTCCAGCAAAGATTGAACTATGGTGTCCGGATCGCTCTCGGGATCGGCTCGTACAGGACTCCCCCTGCCGCTGGATGGGAGGGCCGGGGATGTCCTGTGTGTTGTCGGGGCGGCCAGTCAAGGCAGTCGGGCCGCCCGCCTCCTGTGTAGTAAAGGTGCTTATTTCCTTGTTGACTGTGGTGCGAGAGAGAGAGATAGATCGGTCGGTGGTTGTTGACGCTGATCCCCGCTGACTCGCTGACCAGTGCGGGTGTCCGGTGTCAGTAAGCGGCCACTGTTGACGCTGATTCCCGCTGACTCGCTGACCAGTGCGGGTGTCCGGTGTCAGTAAGCGGCCACTGTTGACGCTGATTCCCGATGACTCGCTGACCAGTGCGGGTGTCCGGTGTCAGTAAGCGGCCACTGTTGACGCTGATCCCCGCTGACTCGCTGACCAGTGCGGGTGTCCGGTGTCAGTAAGCGGCCACTCTTGACGCTGATTCCCGATGACTCGCTGACCAGTGCGGGTGTCCGGTGTCAGTAAGCGGCCACTGTTGACGCTGACTCGCTGACCAGTGCGGGTGTCCGGTGTCAGTTAGCGGCCACTGTTGACGCTGACTCGCTGACCAGTGCGGGTGTGCGGTGTCAGTAAGCGGCCACTGTTGACGCTGATCCCCGCTGACTCGCTGACCAGTGCGGGTGTCCGGGGTCAGTTAGCGGCCACTGTTGACGCTGATCCCCGCTGACTCGCTGACCAGTGCGGGTGTCCGGTGTCAGTAAGCGGCCACTGTTGACGCTGATCCCCGCTGTCTCGCTGACCAGTGCGGGTGTCCGGTGTCAGTTAGCGGCCACTGTTGACGCTGATCCCCGCTGACTCGCTGACCAGTGCGGGTGTCCGGTGTCAGTAAGCGGCCACTGTTGACGCTGATCCCCGCTGTCTCGCTGACCAGTGCGGGTGTCCGGTGTCAGTTAGCGGCCACTGTTGACGCTGATCCCCGCTGACTCGCTGACCAGTGCGGGTGTCCGGTGTCAGTAAGCGGCCACTGTTGACGCTGATCCCCGCTGACTCGCTGACCAGTGCGGGTGTCCGGTGTCAGTTAGCGGCCACTGTTGACGCTGATCCCCGCTGACTCGCTGACCAGTGCGGGTGTCCGGTGTCAGTTAGCGGCCACTGTTGACGCTGATCCCCGCTGACTCGCTGACCAGTGCGGGTGTCCGGTGTCAGTTAGCGGCCACTGTTGACGCTGATCCCCGCTGACTCGCTGACTCGCTGACCAGTGCGGGTGTCCGGTGTCAGTTAGCGGCCACTGTTGACGCTGATCCCCGCTGACTCGCTGACCAGTGCGGGTGTCCGGTGTCAGTAAGCGGCCACTGTTGACGCTGATCCCCGCTGACTCGCTGACCAGTGCGGGTGTCCGGTGTCAGTTAGCGGCCACTGTTGACGCTGATCCCCGCTGACTCGCTGACCAGTGCGGGTGTCCGGTGTCAGTAAGCGGCCACTGTTGACGCTGATCCCCGCTGACTCGCTGACCAGTGCGGGTGTCCGGTGTCAGTTAGCGGCCACTGTTGACGCTGATCCCCGCTGACTCGCTGACCAGTGCGGGTGTCCGGTGTCAGTAAGCGGCCACTGTTGACGCTGATCCCCGCTGACTCGCTGACCAGTGCGGGTGTCCGGTGTCAGTTAGCGGCCACTGTTGACGCTGATCCCCGCTGACTCGCTGACTCGCTGACCAGTGCGGGTGTCCGGTGTCAGTTAGCGGCCACTGTTGACGCTGATCCCCGCTGACTCGCTGACCAGTGCGGGTGTCCGGTGTCAGTTAGCGGCCACTGTTGACGCTGATCCCCGCTGACTCGCTGACTCGCTGACCAGTGCGGGTGTCCGGTGTCAGTTAGCGGCCACTGTTGACGCTGATCCCCGCTGACTCGCTGACCAGTGCGGGTGTCCGGTGTCAGTTAGCGGCCACTGTTGACGCTGATCCCCGCTGACTCGCTGACCAGTGCGGGTGTCCGGTGTCAGTTAGCGGCCACTGTTGACGCTGATCCCCGCTGACTCGCTGACTCGCTGACCAGTGCGGGTGTCCGGTGTCAGTTAGCGGCCACTGTTGACGCTGATCCCCGCTGACTCGCTGACCAGTGCGGGTGTCCGGTGTCAGTAAGCGGCCACTGTTGACGCTGATCCCCGCTGACTCGCTGACCAGTGCGGGTGTCCGGTGTCAGTTAGCGGCCACTGTTGACGCTGATCCCCGCTGACTCGCTGACCAGTGCGGGTGTCCGGTGTCAGTAAGCGGCCACTGTTGACGCTGATCCCCGCTGACTCGCTGACCAGTGCGGGTGTCCGGTGTCAGTTAGCGGCCACTGTTGACGCTGATCCCCGCTGACTCGCTGACCAGTGCGGGTGTCCGGTGTCAGTAAGCGGCCACTGTTGACGCTGATCCCCGCTGACTCGCTGACCAGTGCGGGTGTCCGGTGTCAGTTAGCGGCCACTGTTGACGCTGATCCCCGCTGACTCGCTGACCAGTGCGGGTGTCCGGTGTCAGTAAGCGGCCACTGTTGACGCTGATCCCCGCTGACTCGCTGACCAGTGCGGGTGTCCGGTGTCAGTTAGCGGCCACTGTTGACGCTGATCCCCGCTGACTCGCTGACCAGTGCGGGTGTCCGGTGTCAGTAAGCGGCCACTGTTGACGCTGATCCCCGCTGACTCGCTGACCAGTGCGGGTGTCCGGTGTCAGTAAGCGGCCACTGTTGACGCTGATCCCCGCTGACTCGCTGACCAGTGCGGGTGTCCGGTGTCAGTAAGCGGTCACTGTTGACGCTGATCCCCGCTGACTCGCTGACCAGTGCGGGTGTCCGGTGTCAGTTAGCGGCCACTGTTGACGCTGATCCCCGCTGACTCGCTGACCAGTGCGGGTGTCCGGTGTCAGTAAGCCCTTACGATGAAGTGATTTCTGTCTGTTTTATTTAAATGTGCTCCGTGAATATTATTGAATGGCGGAAGCGTGCCAGGAAGGTGTTAGGATTGAGAGAGTTGGATGCGGAGGGCTGTCGGGTGTTAGGATAGGGAGAGTTGGCGTGTGGGGGGGCGCCGGGCGTTAGGATGGGGAGAGTTTGGGGGGGGGGGCGCCGGGTGTTAGGATGGGGAGAGTTTGGAGGGGGGCAGCCGGGTGAGCGCCTAGCCGGGTATTAGGATAGGGGGGGGGGGTGTCAGGTGGGTGTTAGGATAGGGGGGGCGGGGTGCCAGGCGGGTGTGTGGGGGGGGGAGCGGGGGGCCTGTGATGCCTGTTACACCACTGTCACGCAGTACATGCTGTGGTGTTATTTATATGACGTTTTCTTTGACTGATCGCCAGTACAATAGCGGAAGGTTATCCCGCATACACTTTATTAACAGTCCGTACCTCATATTAACCTTTTTATTAACGTGTTAACTCCCTCGCCGCTTGAAATTGTGGTATACCATATGATTACTAATAGAGTATGTTCGTGTTTTTCTTGGATTTGGCTTAGCTTAAGGTTTAATTCGCCAGTTTAATTCCCTGGTTGCCGCGTGCGATGCCGTGCCAACTTTGAAGTCTAAAGTAATAACACCAAATGTTTATTGGACATTAATTCGTGTTATTTATAACAAGGTACAACAGTATGTAGCTCTCTTCATTTCAAAATTGCAGAAAACTTTTATATTTTGACGTCCTACCCTTGAAAGGCCCTTTTCCGCGTACCCGGGCCGCCTCGATAGCTCAGTTGGTTAGAGCGCTCGCCTTGAGTGCTCTGGTCACCTGAGAGCCTAACGGCACGAGGTCAGTGGTTCCAGCCCTGCTGTGGCCATGTCTGTGTGGTCGCAGGATAAAGATCCCATGTTCTTCTTTGCAGAGAGTAGGGGGTTACCCCCGGGGACATGGCTCAACTCTCCCTTTGTTCTCTCATTGACGCGATATAACCAAAAATGGGTAAAGCGTCCTGACTATACAACCAGCCAACCCACGTACTTGTGTGCCATATTAGTAGTCTTCAGCATCATGTCCTTCTCGGTCTTAGGGAAGCTTTATTATGGACCTCAAGTGGATTGATCAGAGTGTAAGACGCTATGGGGGTGCTTACCTTAGGCGTCTTTTAACCCTTAGCCAATGTTCTCTACGTGCTGAACCACGCGGAATGCTGCTAAGGTAATCATAGGGCACCCTCTAGCGATTCAACTGGTATAGTCATAAAGCGCCCCCTGACGAAAGACTGCGAGTCCAGAAACCTTGTTGCTATACGACGTGAACGCATTTAATCGCGTCTCATGGAAAACGAAACTAACATCAGAAAGACTGCTTTCGCTATGATTTGTTGAATATTTATACTGCCTAGGTTTCATCTTAAATTATATTTATATTTTTCAAAAGGTTGTGTATAAAAACCAAAGAAGTACATGTCTCTTGTCTTTGTATGTATACGATGGCGGAGTAATCGTTAAATGGCTTCGTGCTTTTTGGTCTTGTTTCAGACGTTGCCATGGTAACCGAACACCTCATCGCACATTTTAGTGAGATTGTTATTAGTTTGTGGCCTTTCTGTACATGTGTACACATTATGTTCATGTGTACACTTTGTGTATATGTGTACACTTTCTGTACATGTATACACATTATGTTCATGTGTACACTTTGTGTATATGTGTACACTTTCTGTACATGTATACACATTGTGTTCATGTGTACACTTTGTGTATATGTGTACACTTTCTATACATGTATACACTTTGTGTACATGTATACACATTGTTTATATGTTTACACTTTGTGTACATGTATACACTTTGTGTACACGTGGGCTAGAATATTACATGCAATCATGACCTTACCTCAGATAACAGATAAATAGTGTTACATTTTATATATATTTTCAAACCCTTTGATTCACAGTGTGGTGGTCAAGGACCTTTTATTATTTAAAGTAATCTTTAAATCATTGGCTTTATGTGACTTTAGTCCATTATGACACATAGGTGCCCCCCCACCCCCCCCCTGGATATGTTAGTAGTAGTAATGTTCAGAAACCAGCCTTTGCCTCTCCCTGCGCCACGGGGTCAGTTACCCCCCCGTCTGGGAGGGGGCAGGGTTACCCAGGTAGTCGCTCCCAGACATTACACACCGCACGCTGCGCGTTGTGCTTTGAAGGAGATTTAATTGGAATTCAGTTATGGGGTAAATGACAAAGTGTGACTTGGTATCCACGTCACACTGGTAGAACAATAACCTTAGCAAGTCACTATGTCTCTGTACTGCAATGAATGGTCCTGATGTGTTTTCATACCCCCCCCCCCCACCCCCCACCCACATGCTTTACGGACGGTGTCCTCCTTCAGCCCGTCTTTTTCTATTTGCCCAGCGAATTTAATCGATTTCGACTTGACCTTTCGAAAGGAAAATTTATCAACCAATTATAATGATTAACTGTTAGCGTGTTTCCTCATAACTCACGCGCTGCTCAGCCCGTACTGATTGCAAGAACCATGTTCGCCTACGCTTACACAGAATCGAGATCCAATGTTACGCCGGTGTAAATGCGAAACTGGAATGCAAGTTGTTCTGAATTGAACATGTTAACCAATGTTAAACCCGACAGCATTGACCGAGAGACATTTACGTTCTTTGAAATCCTGTGCAAATGTTGACAATCCAAGTTGGAGTTGCTTTAAGAGGGTCGGTTTCGCCGCTGGCTCCGATGACCGGTGTACTGTCTGCTTGGTGTGCCGTGTTCGGTATTCCCACTGCGTATGGTGTGTATGGAACCAGGCTGTACATAGAGCCATGTTGTTGGTAGAGTCTCCGTACATGGCTTGTGTGGAACCCGCGAACCCTGTACATGGTTGACCAGCTCGCTCGCTTATCATAATGACGCAATCATGTGCATAACTGTGGTCGAAAAATAAATACGAACAAATGTATATGTTTGTTTTCGTCGTTATTAGCAACCGTCTGTTCAAATGCAGGACCAATCAGAGTGCTTGGACAACAACATTAAATATCGATTTCCATAAGAACCAATCCGAGCGCTGCAACAACCATCTTTGAGATGAACCAATCAGAACGCTGCAACAACCATCTTTGAGATGAACCAATCAGAACGCTGCAACAACATCTTTGAGATGAACCAATCCGAACGCTTCAACAACCATCTTTGAGATGAACCACTTTAACAACCCTTGAAATGAACTAATTCAAAGGCTTCAATGATCCTTGAAATGAACCAATTCAAAGGCTTCAATGACCCTTGAAATGAACCAATTGGAGGGCTTCAACGAAGCTGGAATTAAACCAATTAGAGGGCTTCATCAACTCTCGGTAAATAACCCAATCTGAACAGTTTCAACAAGTGTCTCAAAACATAAGGAATGACGACTAGCTGTTAGTAAGTTGTTTATACCATATTGTAGCCAATGAAATAGGAGGGTTAACGTGCTATTACAGAAAAAGGTAACAACTGCATGAATCCTGGAATGCCACGAGCTGAAGGTTAATATCACGCCTGACTTTGAACAATATTTGGAAAGCCTTTCGCCAAAACCGAGATGTACGTTAATGTACCACACATCTCCCCATGTTGATAACCGGTGACTAGTTAATATTGAACATATAAAACGTTTTTGTAAATAGGTTTAACCCATGTCTACAAAAAGGCGGCCAAGACACAAATCCCTCCATCCATCTTCACAAGGCCTGAGATATGCACCATAAAGTACACTTGTACTTCAGCTACTGATGTCACCATGTAGCGCAAGAATGAAGTTGTTTTGTTCCTCGTTCCACAGCACAGTACCCGTTCAAATAACGAACCATTCAGAAACCTGTGTTTGCGGGCTACTGAGGGAGTTTTTTTAACAGTCTTTACACCCTTAAGTCCTATTTTTGGACAACACCAATGGGCTTCGCGCGCTCAGCTTTGTCCAGCGAACTCTGCCAGGCCAGCCATCTTGCCAAGGTTCGCGCCCACTGCGCCAATGCCTCTCTTCATGCCGGCTTAAAATGCCACGTCAAAAAGTGTCGGAGGTTATCTCCGGGTACATGGTTCAGTATGACGTCACATTTACAGGTTAAAATGACCTTTCCAAACAACCAACTAACCAAGATCATATCCTTTCGAGCAAACTGTCGATTACTATGTCACAATATACCATATATATGTGGTCTTTTCTAACCTGATCTGACCTACTCCCCTCCCCACCTCCCCGCCCACACCCGGGGGGCACTAGACCGCCTGACCGCCTATACCACCCAGCCCCCGCCCCCCCCCCCCCACACCCGGGGGGCACTAGGCCGCCTGACCGCCTACACACCCACCCCACACCTACACCCCCACCCCCGCCCACATCCCCCCTCCACGGCCCCCCCCATCCCCCCACGCACAACCGGGGGTCACTGGGCGGCCTGACCGCCTAGACCCCACCCCCCCCGCCCACACCCGGGGGTCATCGGGCCGTCCACACCCCCCTCCCACCGTCCACACCGGGGGGGCACTGGGCCGCCTGAGCGCCTGCACGCCTCGGCCCACTGAGCACTGAGCCACCCACCAGACGTACCTGACACCCCCTAAAACTTGACGCCCTCCACCCTTCCCCGTGGCGCCATGGCGACCCACCTGTGGAGACCATCAACATTCACTCCCAAGTGAAACCAAGTGGCCAAGGAGGAAGGGAGGGAGGAGGTGGGGCGGGGCGGAGGTAGTGAGGGTGACACGCGTCTGTCTGTCCTGGTCATACATACCCTGGTCTTCAGGGGGTAAGACCAATCCCCTGTCCCTCACCTGAAGACCCCGGGTTACCCGCAACTCCTCCGAGTTCGCTAGGGTTGTAGGGGGAGTGGGTGGTGGGGGGGGGGGGGGGGCTCCACGCGCTTGACACCCTCTTTGTGTCCGAAGAACACGGACCAATGAGGCAACAGTCAGTGCATGCAGTGAAAGCACGACAGCGCTGGGTGTCTGTGTGTGTGGGGGCGGGGGGGGGGGGGGCGATGTAGTTGAGCATGCCATGAAACCTGGCCGTCATAAACCTGAATACACCCCCTGGCGGCAGCCAATGCTATGTAATCATATCTTTGACGTCACATAGTTCATAACGGGGTCAAGGGTTTAATGTAATATGGTCAGTAACTGTTGTGTCACCAACCTCTTCTTCAGGTCAAATAAGTATATTCTGTCTTGAATTTAAATCCTGAAAGCCTCTGGGCTATCCGGAGAGAAGCAAATTTGTTCACCGTAGTAGAAGTTAGTCGCCGGCTTTTTATCACTGCGCGCCTGTTCGCTGTTTCGTATTCTTTGTGATGTCAACCGCGGCTCGCTAGGAGGTCCGCGCGCGATAAAATACGAGCAGTTTTATGTTGAAATTGTTGTTTTACAGACTCAACGAGATATATGCATCATAATGTTGAGATACTTTTAGTCTTGATTCTAAAATGTAAAAGATATAAGATGGCGCATTTGAGTAGGCTACTTTAATGGCACTTCCTGTCCTAGGTTCTTCGGCCGTATTCACTGCTCACTCGGTGATAAAAAGAAAAAAAATGATGGAATGTGTGTGCTGGGATTTAGGATTGGTCGATACCACGAAATTGTACCGCAAAGTTAAAAAAAATCGACACGCGACACTGGCATCCAAATTCCGACTCGGACACATTTCAAATTCGACACTTCTTCAGTGGTTTCCCGAAAATACGACAGCGACGCCTTTGTTCGTAAAATCGACAGTGGATACTGTGAAGTTTAAAAAAATGGACATCGGATAATAAATCTCGTTCCAGACCTACAGAAGGACACAACAGAGATTACATGCTCGGCCTCTCGTTTAGAAATTGAAATAAGTCGAAATCTCAAAATAGAATCAAGATCAAAACACTGATGCTTTATTCTCCCACAACAACCGATGCACAACATGTGGACGTCCCTCAGTACATTGTCAACGTCTGAATCCGCTTTCAAGTTTAAAGTCTTGAGTCTCAAACCCCGGGTCACACCTTTGACCTGTCCCAGAGAAGAAATCAATGAAAGCGCTGTCTCACATCTTGAACATTGACGCCGCGTCTGCTCAAGTGGACAACTGCTGCTCTCGACCCTGTAATAGATGGCTGTGGGTTGACTGTGACATGGATATACCCTGCCCTGCACACCCCGAGGAAAACACACTGCACATATAGGGCGTCAAGCTATTGTTGAGGAAATAGCCTCCTCACCCTGGTCCTCATAGCTTTTTAATGATATCTCCGCCGCGGAGAATGGGCAGCGCCCCCACCCCCCACCCCCACCCCCTGTGTGGGCTCGGCCGTGACACCCACCCTCCTTGACTCGCTCCGTTGGCGCCCTCTCCCGCCCACCTCCGCCTGCCCCTCGCCCCACCCCAATCCCCCGCCCCAATCCCCGCTACCCTGGACGAGACAAATGGGACAACCGTCGGCGGGGACTTCAACGCATACGCTGGAGTCAGCCGAGTGTGTCTGTCATAGGGTGTCTCGCATGGCAGCACGGGCCAGGGGGGGGGGGGGAGGGCGTGCAGCAGGGGTGCGGGGGTGGGGGGGGGGGCGAGGGGTGATGGGTGCGCCAGGGGTGCGGCCCCCGGAATGCATGTCGCGCGCGGGGGCGGGACCAGAGTGGGGTGAGATCCGAACAAGGGTGAGGCCCCCCAGGGTGGGGAGTGTGTGTTGATGGGGGTGCCAACTAACGGGTTGCCTCTGCAGACGCCCCCCCCCCCCACCCCCGAAACCCCTCCCGCCACAAGGATGTGCCTCCCCGTCGCCTGGCTGTCGTCCTGCCCAATAGACGTAGCGCCTCACGCCGCTAGCTGCTTCCAGATGGCTTTGTCCCTGTGCCCCAATGTGATTTAACACTGCACCCCGGACCTGGCTAGGCGCGCAGTGATACACCACAGTGTGAAGAGGACGTATCATGTCACCTGCGGCGTCCGCGGCCCTTATTGTCCTGTTAACCGGTGAGTGAAGCCCAGACTTCGTCCATGTGTCAAGGTCAAAAGAAAATAACAGATGTAAACAAAATAAATCAGGAATATTTTATATTTGGAAGTTAGTGGGGCATTTTAATATAAATCCACATGCCATGGTCATAAGAAGATATACCAAGACAGACACATATGAGATAATATAATACAAGATTTATTTAATTTGTGTCATTTGTATTTGTGCATATGTGTCGTTCTAATATCTGGCCAATCTAGGCTTGTGTAGGGTACCAGGCCTGACCAGTGGTTTTCTCTATATCCAAGAGCCGAAGGCCTGAGCTGGTGGTGGTTGTTGTGTGAAACGAAATCATTGGTGATTCTAAACAGAACCATCGATGGTTCCATCGTGAAAACGGACCACCGGTCGTTGTATCGTGAACAGAACCATTGGCGTTTCTATCGTGAAACAAAGCCGTTAGTGTTTCTATTGTGAAACAAAACCATTAATGCTTCTTTCGTGAAACAGAACCATCGGTGATTCCATTGTGAAACAGAACCATCGGTGGTTCTAACGTAAAACAGGACCATTGGTGTTTCTATCGTAAAACAGAACTATTGGTTCTTCTATCGTGAACAGAACCATTAGTTTTTCTATCGTAAAACAGAACCATTGGCGTTTCTTTCGTGAAACAAACCCATTAGTGTTTCTTTCGTGAACCAGAACCATTGGTAGTCCCATTGTGAAACAGAACCATCGGTGGTTCCATCGTGAAACAAAACCATTTGTGTTTCTATCGTGAAACAAAACCATCGGTGGTTCCATTGTGAAACAGAACCATCGGTGGCTCAATCGTGAAACAGAAACATCGGTGTTTCTATCGTATTACAGAACCATTGGTTCTTCTATCGTGAACAGAACCATTAGTGTTTCTATCGTGAAACAGAACCATTGGTGGTTCCATCGTGAAACAGAAACATCGGTGGTTCCATCGCGAAACAACCATTTATGTTTCTATCGTGAAACAAACCCATTAGTGTTTCTTTCGTGAAACAGAACCATTGGTAGTCCAATTGTCAAACAGAACCATTGGTGTTTCTATCGTGAACAGAATCATTGGTGTGTCCAACAGGTCAGTCGGTAGTGTTAGCATGAACTCATTACCGGTGGTGTATCAATCAGTGCTATGTCATTGTTTCCTGGAAATGTACACACATGTAAATGTGAATATGTGGCAATAACTACAACCAGGAGATCAGTGTGTAGGTCTGGAAGCCCAGTCCGCCATTCGGATCCGAGAATCGAGGCGTCAGTCAGTCAGTCAGTCAGTCAGTCAGTCAGCAGTTCGTCGTGTGCGGACCCAGTCAGACCCTTATTGTTATTACTATTTATGTGAAAGAAACTTTTCAAAAGGAACTCCAACAAGAAATAGCTAAAAACCTGAAACTACTCTCTCCATTTATTCGCACTCGTTCATGTGATGTTTTGCGTGTCTAATTAGCCTTCAATGCGCGGTTGTAACGCCTCGATAACTCGCCAGTGATTTCTGGACTCCTGGAGCACGTGTTTACTGACGGTGCGCGGGTTTTTTGTCAGTTCTATGGAAAATATTCGTCGCACTCTCGCGATCTCTCGTCATGCAAACTGTGGGGACCTGTACCGGTTTACTGTATCGCATGCTGTTGTGCATTATAAAAGGCGTCCAGGCTCAAAGTGGGCATCATACTTGAACAAATAATGCCATGTTCTCGTCCCATGTCTTTTGTGCAGGGGTAGGGGGGGGGGTGATATATGGAGGTAGGGGCGGTGAGATATAGGGGGGGGGGGGTGATAGCCACAGTAGATAGCAAATTGGGCAGTACAGGTACTGCGGGGGTATGCCAACTTGTAGTCAAATCACGATCACCAGTTCGAGAGCGCCCCCAACGTACCGTAAAACTCACTAACGGAGTAGGTAGTACAGGGAAAGGAATGCCGTGCCACCAGAACCAGAGCCGCGGGATTTCACTGAAGTAGTTTTAGATCTGGCCTTGTAAGGAGATATTTTGATTCTTGGAAGAGGTAGTGACGCAGGTCACATTATGCAATCACGGTTTTCACGCGACACCAAGCGGTCGGCGCTCCGTTCGTGAGAGCGTGGCTGGCCGAGGGGAAGCAGCCCCGGCACACAGCTCACAGAGGTTGACCTACCACACCACGCCTATAACGAGAGATGGACAATTGCCATGGCCGTTGAGGACCTCCAGGAATGTCCGGAGTTCCTTTCTCGCCAAACATGAGCACCAAAATAGATACTAACGTCCATTCCGGTGCGGCTAGCCACGCTATTGGCTGCCGCAACCAACGCAGGGTTTGGGAAATGATATCCCCTGTGAATACGAGTTGAAGTCAAGGCGGGGAGTTCATATTTTGAATTAGGCAACGAATAAACAGATACACAGCATGGGGACCAGTGCAGTAGTACAGAATCTGTATGCTCGCGATACAATCCATGTTCTCCCCGGTTTCCATTTCCCTTTTCGTCCCGGTAGAATCTTGCCTGAAGGTGGCCGTATGGCCTCCAAATACGCAACAAGTCCAGTTTCACGTAACGGTATTGGTCTATAAAATGCCAGTTTTATAAGTGTAGTTCAACGTTCCACTAAATAGGCGGACTGACAACTCTGACATATCGCGATTGTTCGGCGCCTACGAGCTGTCACCAAGGGGGGGGGGGGGGGAGAAGGGGAGGTCGGGTGGAGAGGGGGGGGGGGGGTGGGGGTGAAGACCGCGGCGTAAAACTTCTTGGCAAGTCATTAGATTTATAGGTGTCGGAAATAAAAAGTACAAAAAGTGCAAGGCAACGCTACGATGGGACGATGTTGTTGTTTTCATCAAATAGTTTATACCCAGGCTTAGATCTACCAGTGACTCATGGTTACATACGCGAGTGAACCATACATATGTCAGTTTTACTTCCCTTGTTCCACTTCTTCTTCATGGGTTTCAAAAGTCGACCGTGCTTCTTAATTGAGCCTCACAGTTCTTACAAGACTTCCTTGTAGCTATTATCAGGCCTGGGGTTTTCAGCGATGTACCAATACTGGGACCAATAAAATAAATTGCATTTGCGTATCTAAGGCAAGATTTGCTGTCGGAAAGGAAACATTATTCGTGCTGAAAAACTCATGACCGGGACATCATCTTTACACGGCCATTTCTTTGGTGTGGGACAATTAACGCCAGTCTTTTATGAAAGGTTTTGGTCATGATGTTAGTACTCATCGCATTAATAACACAGAGCTGTCTTTGTGTGGCATGTCACATCGCACGGTGTACCGATACATGTTGCTCTGCACGCCTCTAGTGACAAACACGCTAACTAGAGCTATGCCAGCGTAAGCTACGGGCGTGCGTGGCGGCTTGTGTTTAGCACGCCATAGATGTTTAGATCTCTCACTCCAAGAGCTCATTAAAGGTCTGTGGTGGAGATAGTTAACTAGTCGTGTCGGGAGATGTCAAGATAAAATAAGATTTTATTTAACGTCGGTACGATTGAAAGTGTAACATTAATAGTTGCGCACTGTTAACTAACCGCCAAAACATGTCACGATCTAAAATTGTACGATTTTATGGCCTGATTAATGCAAGAATATCCTTTCTTGTTATTCAAATGCATTCCTGCATAGCACCCCTAAAACTGTGCAATAAATTAGTGGACTGCACACAGAACTGTGACGTAATACGTTATTTATTTTTAAATTGGCGGATTATATCTGTATAAATAACTTTAAGATGCCGGTACCATTGATATCGTCATTTAACAACGTTGCTGCCGTAACCGATGCCCCATATGACGTCACTGAAGACTCCCACCAGGTGTCGCTTCGACCCAAGCGGTCAGAATTAGCGCTCTTGATTTAGTGCTTTGCTTACTTGTATATGTAACGCCCCAACGTTCAGGCACTACCGGCACCTTACTGACCGCAAAGTCATACCTTGTTTTATTATCTGACATGACCTAATATCGTTTCCCGGCCCCCACGCAGTAGGTACTTGGCGTGGTGACTTCTCTCGCTTAGTGACGTCAGAGCGTGGACGGGTGGGCGGCGCGGCATACAGACCCAGACCCCCAGACATGTGTGACGGGGGATAGCGCCGTGTTACTGGTGAACAACAAACACACTCGGGGCGGGTCAATAGGACCCGTCACTGTCAGGCGTCAGGGGCTCCAAACGCACGGAGCGGCGGGGTACACCCCCCACCCCACCCCATCCCCACCCCTTCTTGCGAAACCCACATGATGCGGTCGTGAATTTGTCTAAGAGCCTTTCGAGGCAAGAGTCGCCCCTCCCCCCCCCCACCTCCCACCCCCATATCATGCTTTAATGGGGGTTCATTCGGACAAAAGCAGCGACCGATGTCATCCTTGTTTGTTTGTGACATCTTTTATCCGGGATATAAAAATGCTAATGATTGTCTGGAGGACGTGAAGCGAGCGGGAACGTGACATGAGTATAGAGCCTGTGCGAGTTCTGGAAGGCCCCCGGTTTGACTAATATATATTATGCGGACTATACCCGGCGAACATGCAACCCGGCAACATAGTGCGCTGTGTGACTTACTGCGACTCATTCTAGTTCATTTGATAAATAAATGGGTGAGGTCTGAGGGACTCACTGCTGTACTAGACCACAGATCAATATGTGCTGGGTTCGATTCCTGACCCGAGCACCTATAATCTGGGGCATGTTTCATCCATCCATCCGTCATCGTCCTGGGAGATTCCTCGGCCCACTGTAGCCCCTGTGTGCACAAAAGCGGCCAAAACGTCATTTCATTTCATATCATATCATTTCGTAAATTGTGTGCGAGAGCCGATCAAAAACAGATCGATGATATGAGTATGTAATAAGCGGCTTACAAGTGGTGGTCGGGTGACTCACAGAGCACTATGGATCACTGCACACGGGGAACCAAGTCTGTGGTGTATAGGCCTATACACGGATATTGACGTATATACATACATATAGCGCCATATCTACATATGGAAGGGCGGATCCCTGGGGGTCCGGACCCCCTGGACCCCCCCCCCCCTTTTGAGGAAGAACGCTATCTGAGGCCGTGTGGACCCTCGCCCCCCACCTGTCACAAGTTTGGACCCCCCTCCCCTGTTCAAATTCCTGGATACGCACCTGTCATATGATATACAACATAATTATTATATATAAATTAGACAGATGTCATCCCGTTGCCTAGTAGGCCGCGATGTGGAGGAATTATTGTGACCCAAACCTTGGCCCATATTCAACCCTACCCTAACGCGCAAAACGGTAATATGGATAGGTGCTACCTAAAAAATGCGAGCGTATATTTATTAATTCAGATATTCCGAGGGGATACATCTAGGATAATATTCAAAATTAATCTCACTTCGGCTTGCCATAAAGAATATCTTTAGCGGGATGACGTATACCATGCACGTGCTTGTGGCATATCAATTGGTTGCTTAGGAACTCCCATTGTGAAGTCATGTTTATAACATTTTGACGTCACAACTCACTATGACAGCAGCCGATGGGCGGTTACCGAGAGCGCTCTGCTTGGCAACAGACCTTTAGCGCGTCGCTTATAAATTAACTTTAATTTGAAGTATACATCCAGCGTTAACATTGAAAAATTTATTCGTTAATTTTGTGGGGCAACTGATTTAATTATTAATAATAATAATAATAATCAGTTTATTGTGCACTGTAGGCTCACAGCCTCAAAGTACAAATATATGTATATACAAATAACATCAAGTAAATAAGGTAACATTTTGAAACAGTTTTTCCCTTAATTTGTACGCATCGCGGAGAAATAGCACGATGTTATATAGGGTGGGGGTATCTATTGACATCATCAAAAAGGTAAATTCCCAACTCAAGTTCTGCTTCTGGTCTGTGACTTCAGGTAGGTATTTTTTTTCGTGACGCTTGATACAAAGGGCAAAAACAGATTAGGTGTATCTCATCTTCTATAACACTTTCACCATTATTTTTACAATACATACACAGTCTTTCTTCCCTTGGGATTCCTAAATGTCAGCCTTTCTCTATGTTTAGTGGGTGTGTGGAACATCGAAATTGGGCCAAGAGTATTAAATCTGTAAATAACAAATGTGGTGGGTTAGAACCTAAGATCCAATTCGAATTATTTGATAAAATGGTATTGCCGATTCTAACATATGGAGCAGAGATTTGGGGATATAGGGTGAAGGACGGTATAGAGAGTGTCAAAGTGAAATATTGCAAATGGATATTAAAACTAACTGCATCGACATCAAATGCAGCTGTTATGGGAGAAGTTGGAACGTACCCAGTCCAAATAATGTGTGTTATGAAGATGCTAAAGTTCTGGATGAAGCTCGTCAGGAATGAGGACCAGTCCCTCCCGAGAGAAACATATACTATGCTATTTGAATTAGATTATAGGGGGAGGCGCACATGGGCCACTGAAGTAAAAATAATATTGTTAGATCTCGGATTTGAAGAAGCCTGGACGCATCAGCAAATAGGAGATGAGGATCTATTTTTAAAAACAACTAAGGGTGAACTGATGTATAGAGCACATACAAATTGGCTCAACTGCCTAGAGGAAAATAACCGACTCGACACATATAGAAAGTATAAAAGAACCTTGACAACAGAACCGTATTTAATTATTAAAGACATGACATAACAGGCCTCGACCTCTCTTCGCTTGAATATATTTATGTTCAGCTGATATTTACCCCGAATCCGAAAACGTCTCATGGGGGCTGTTACGCGAAATGAAAGTCATAAGGCTATGCTTGAAATGGACTTTGAATACGCATGCATGTTACCTTAAGAGCTCGCTTACGCTCGCTATTAAGAATTCTGTGGCGACTTCCGCACGAAGTCTCAATCTTTAACATCAAGATGCTAGTGTTCATTATCGCAATGTGTTATAAGAGATGTTTCTTATTCTAAAAATGGTGTTAGCTTATATGTCTTTTCGTGGGAAAACGTTTTTCAGATTTTGCTAATTTGGACTTTATATTGATAAGTAGTGTTTAGGAATATGGGTTCAATGCCTGTGCTGAAGCCGTACCCATATTCTCTATGAAACGCTACGCGACCCTTCTGAACGCTATGTTAAGCATTTACTGGCATTTTTGTTTTTAGAAAACGTCCGTTTCATTGATTCAAATTGTTGACAAAACACAGTTGCAGAACAAGCCACGTGCGTCGGACATGCATTGTTCACACGCACGTTACAAGCGCTTTATTAAAACTGAATTATGAATCACTACTGTCCCAGAGCTACTGTCCCTGTAGTCATAACAACGGAGAAGGTTACCACGACTAGTGCATTGTCTTCGCCGCCTCTCAGGCTCATACTGTCATAGCGGATTTATCCACAATCCAAACGTTCTTCTTTACTTAAGATCTGGCATGCTTTGCGTTCCGAAAATGCTTTTGTTGAATGGCGTGTTTATGTTCTCTGCCGAGAAAACAGTTTCAAAGTACTCCACTTAGCGTTAAAGCGGGTCAAAACGTTAATAAAATCGTGAGGCCTTAATAATGTTTGGGTCCTGAAAGCAACTTTGCAAAACACGACACGTCTTAAAGAACAACGGCTTGAAAAACAAAAATTTGCAATCCTGTCCACAGTAAATTCAAGCGCCGCGCCATTTTGCCAAAGAGCGTGACGTCATGGATGATCATACATGTGGCGCCCACATGCGGTTGAATTTGGGTTTATCTCGCTTGTCCAGGGGCGAGCGGAAACGCGTAAAAAAGATATACCATGGCCTCGCTTCGCGCTGGAATTGTTACAATTCTTGTAACTGTTACAATGGATAGCAAATAAACGCTTGGGTCAGCTACAAGGGCTAATATTTTTTATTTCCATTAAGTAGATTTGCATAGCGTAAGTTTCAGTGGTGTATGACAGGGGCGCGTGCAGGACTTGTTGAAAGGTTGGGCACAATAAGTTGTTCCACAAAAACCTTAAAAGTGTGTGCAAAAGCCTGAGACGTAGGTGACCGAGGTGCGCATGATTTGAAAAGGAGAGGTAGGGGTGTAGGGGTCAAAGTACATCTTAGGGTATGAAAAGGAAGGGGGGGCGGGGGGGGTGGGCACGTGTCCCTGTGCCCCCCTAGCCCTGGACAGGGGGCACAGAATTTTAATAGAGGGTAGGGAAGGGGGCACTTATTTACTTTAGGGTCTGAAAGGGAGGGGGGGGGGCACGACGTGCCCCTTGTGCCCCCCCCCCGCCCCCACCCCAGACACACCCATGTATGAAAATGCCGCCAGAGATGTTATGGTCGAAGCAGGATCTGTTCCACACAGACTAACTACCAAGTAGGTCATCTCCACGCATTGTGTTAAAGTTGTTTACCTGTCTCACCTCTTCCATGGGTAACAGCCACCACCAATGCATTAGAGTTAGTTTTCCGGGCCCCTGGAGTGTTTGGCATCCAGGGTGTGACGGCCCCTGTTGTATGTTTATGGCAGTCTATACGTCAACCCACCCACACCGCTGATTTAGTGACCAATAAGCGCGTCAGTCGCGAAAAAATATCAGAGTGATTTACGTGTTGATGATTGCCTCTAATAATATTTTAGGGGGAGAAGTAATGGGCAAAGGCCACGCGAGGACCGTTGTAAAGTAATATTTTGTTGCGCAGTGGCCACATACATATCAATGTACATTATACGAAATGTAGGCCCACGCTAATGTGCTTTGTCGTTCTCTTGGAAGGATTGATGTTACGAAATCATAAAACTTAATTGCATTTAAATACTTCCGATCCATTTAGACCATTTTAAAGGTATTACTATCATCACCATGTGTAGTTCTTTATAAACGAGTCATTGGTCATTAGGCGTAGATGCAAACCAAACCAAATCGTGATGGTGGGTTCATTCGGTAAGCATGAAAGGCGGTCCTTCTTCAGTAAAGGTCATTTGATGCAATAAATTAAAGTGCTTATCTTATATTTACACGTTATCACCAAGCGCCATGTTTTTATTGTATCCACCGCGGGTCCTATACCCCCCCCCCCCACCACCCCGTCCCCCCCAACCCCGGTTTAAAATCTTGGATATCCAAAATATGCATTGCTTCAACCAGGTGGAAGAATTTATCATAACCCGGTCCGCTCAACCAAATATATAAATCTAGAGTATAAAGTAGAATATGTGGCATGCTTCAGGGCCACCAGACATCTATGTGGACCCCACGTGGCGGCCAGAACCCGCTTTATCGCCCATCAAAATGGCAATAGTTCCCGTTTTCTCGCCCGAATTACACGCCGCGCCAGAACCGGGGGCTCTCTTTCCAATGATATTCCGTAAGCGTGATTTAGACACCGCGCTTAGAGCCCGCGGCACCTTTTCTACACAAACTGTACATCCGGGCCTTTCTATCATGAGGGAAAAACAAGACGAGAGCAGGTTTGCGTGAAGTCTCATTGAGGTTATTTCGGGCGGAAATATTTCAAAACTAGCGACTAGCGACAATTGAAAGACAAGTGTCATTCCATATCGCGATATAAAAGGCCAATGGCGAACCGGGTCGTGATGTAATGTCTGGGACGGCAGTGACGGACACGTGCGGGAATTCCTTTATTTGGAGGTCGTCTGTCCAAGAAACGCACATTGCTAGCGTCTTTGCAGGTTTTACTGTATGAGCAATGGGGCAATGTGCTGATGGGAGGCCTCACGCTACCCGTTTGATTGACAATGACATCAAGGCGAAGGGCGAGTCCGTAGCTCATTCAGCTACTGAGCATGATGAGTTGCAGATCAACGGGTTGTGGGTGCTTTCGACATCCTTCCAATATATCCCGGGGACCTCCCTGGTGTGGTGGTTAGCGTTTTAGACCGCAAATCAGATCAGGTTCTGGGTGGTTCGAATGCATGTCCTGGAGGCTGTTACATTGATTCATCCTTTATCGTCCCGGGAGGTTCCTTGACTCAGTTTAGCCATTGTGTGCACAAAAGCGGCCTAAAACACTTCATTTCATTTCACATTAAGATCGTCCTGTGGATCATATGTAGAGTCAGTATCATGAAGATGGGCGCACACTGCACCCCCCCGCCCCCCTGCCACTTAGTCTCTTCCACAGCCCCCCGCTGCGTGGCCCGCTCACTCAGATTGCTGTGGAAGAGCTTAACGTGGTATGCATATGTATAAGTTCGTGTCTTTGTTAATCTCTGTAAGGCTATTGGACGTCTTTGTTGTTTGTTGCAGTGATTCCGGCCGCGCTGACCCAGGGACAGAATGCCGCCATAGACACCACTATCACAATGAACGGCGGCACCACCGAGTCGTCTAACGTCACCACGGCACCACCGGGCGCCACCACGGCGCCACCGGACGCCACCCCGACTGTGCGCAACCCGAGGGTGCCCGACCCGGGGGCGGTGGGGGCCACGGGGGCCACGGGGCCGGCAGGGGAGCCGGGGGAGGACGGGGCGACAGGGGCGTTTGGCTGGCCTGGGCGGACCGGGGGGACTGGGGCCTCGGGGCTCACCGGCGCCACGGGGGCCCCCGGGGATTCGGGAGCGGGGGGTCCGACGGGCGCCACCGGGGAAATTGGTGCACCGGGCCGGGTCGGGGCCACAGGGTATGACGGGGTGGACGGCACCCCGGGGAGGGTGGGGGCCACCGGGGAGATCGGGCCCTCCGGATCGGATGGGGGGGTAGGGCCGGCTGGGCAGCCAGGTTTGGACGGGCCGCCGGGTCCCCAGGGTGACCCGGGGGAGCAGGGTGAGCGGGGTGAGGTTGGGGCGGAGGGGCCGGAGGGGCCGGTGGGGGCCACGGGGCTGATGGGGCCGGCGGGGGCGGACGGGCAGCCAGGGAATCCCGGAGAACCCGGCATTGACGGAGACCAAGGCCCCAGCGGCCCCCCGGGGTCGGACGGGGCGGCGGGACCCCCGGGCCGGGTGGGCGCGGCAGGAAGCACTGGCCCGCAGGGGCCTAGGGGTCGTACTGGGACAAGGGGGACCACCGGGTCAGTCGGGCCCAAGGGGGCGGAGGGACCCGCGGGGAGGGAGGGTCCAGTGGGCCCCGCTGGGGAAGGGGGACCCCAGGGAGTTCCGGGGGAGCCTGGTGATGTGGGGGCCACCGGTGTGCCGGGAGCGCCCGGTCCTGAGGGGTCAGAAGGCTCCCCGGGGTCTGACGGGGACCCCGGCCCCCAGGGCCCTGCCGGCCCTCCCGGAGACCAAGGCGACCCGGGGTCCCCGGGGGTGAACGGGACCGCGGGGTCCGAGGGTGCCCCCGGACCCCAGGGGTCTCCGGGGCCGTCAGGTGAGGTCGGGGCGGCCGGTGTCCCTGGTGACCCTGGGGCGACGGGGGCCACTGGTGCGGAGGGCTACACGGGGGCCACTGGGGATGAGGGGGAGCGGGGGCCCGAGGGGTCGACGGGAAGCACGGGCCCCGAGGGTCTGACCGGGGCCACCGGACAGAGGGGGATGCAGGGTAACAGGGGGGGCACGGGGGCTACCGGACCCCTGGGGCTGACCGGGGCCACGGGGAGCCAGGGTCCCGTTGGTCAGCTGGGCGGCACCGGCCACACGGGGCCGGAGGGTCCCCAGGGGGCCACAGGGGGCCTGGGCTCCCGGGGACCAGCCGGCGGCACGGGGTTCACCGGCCCGGACGGCCTGACGGGGTCCACCGGGGCGCGGGGGTCGCGGGGTGACGCCGGCGCCACGGGGGACACCGGCCAGCGGGGGCGGTCGGGCGCCACGGGCAGGATGGGCCCGCTTGGGATGGCCGGAGCCACGGGATTTACAGGGTCAGGGGGCGGGACGGGGGCCACTGGGCTGTCAGGCCAGGTCGGTGATCCCGGGGCCACTGGGTCCACAGGCCCCGTTGGGTCCACCGGCCTGACCGGGGAGGCGGGCCCCAAGGGAGACCCCGGCACCGTGGGACCCCCCGGACCCCCCGGACCCACCGGGCCAGCGGGACCGCCCGGACCCAGCCCTCTAGACAGCGGTAAGAAACATACACTGTATGTAATACCATAGTATACGGTAATGTGCATGAATATAATGTTATATAATACGATAATAGCATATAATATGTTTATATTTAAAAGAGGAATTTTTAATTAAATTAAATATTTATTAAGGAGTAATTAATTGTTTTCGTTACACACGTGGTCTTAAAACAACGTTTTTTTTTTAGAGTATGAGCCATAACATTTGTAATGATGCATGTGACACATCGGTAAACACTGTTATAACCTGCTATAAATGCCCCCCCCCCCTCTTCCCCTCCCTACAGACGTGGTGCCCCGTCTGCAGCAGAACGTGGCGACCATCAACGCCACCTTGTGGCAAGTGAAGCAGCACGACATCTCGGGTCTGGACACCAACATCGACCACATCCACGAGGAGGTTCTCAGCTTCAAGGAGACCCATCTGGAGCCGCTCCAGAGCCAGGTCGGCGACAACGCGGCCAGCCTCCACTCCCTGGGGGCCTCCCTGGTCCAGCTGGCCACCGCACTTGACGCCCTCAACAACTCCCAGAGCAGGCACATGGCCGGCCAGGTCACTGACCTGACCCAGATCATCGACGCGCTGTCGGGTTCCCAGAACGAGAGCGCTGGGCGGACGGCGAGGCGTCTGGAGCAGCTGGGGGAAGCCTTGGGTCAGGTGAACAGGACGGTGTATGGGGAGCTGGCCGCCGTCTACGACACCCTGGGGGGGTTCAGGGGGGATGTCTCGGCCGCCAACGCCACCCTCCACAGGTCTCTCGCCAGCACGGAGCGTCACCTTGAGATGTTCAGTCAGGCGCTGTATCAGTTAAATCTCACCGTTGGTGACATTGCCGGGGATTACGGCCATGAACTACGCCATGTCAACGCAACGGTGACTGAAAATGCGCTTGACGTGGAAATGGTTCAGGAAGGTATGACGTCATTACGTAGCCAACTCGGTGAGGTCAACGTGACTCTCTATGATCAGCTGGACTGCTGTTCCCGCAGCGCAGTCGAGGTGAAGGTGCTTCAGGAGAACGTCACGGCGACGTGGACAATGCTAGCGGATCTCAGCGGTGCGGTGGGAGAGCACGAAGACGCCTTGCAGGAGCTGAACGTCAGCCTGGCGGCGGCCGTGGTGGAGGTGGGGGAGGCGGTGGAGGGGCTGCGGGGGCGAGAAGATACGCTGGCCAATCTCTCAGTCCAGCTGGACCGGATCGATGCCACTCTCCAGGGCGACCACCGCCAGGTGGCAGGCCTCATAGCGGATGTGGTATCTGTCAATGACGCCATTAAGCAGTACGGGGACCGCCTGGTTGACGTGGTCAGCATCGTGCAGGGAGTCAATGAGACGTTGCGGGGCGGTGTCCTCAGAGCCGAGATGGCCGTCCAGAGCCTCCGAGCTGAGCTCTTGGATCACGCCAGGGCCTACAACGCGTCCGGGGTTTCTGAGCGGCTTGACGCGGTGGAGGAGGACGTGGGGGGCCTGGCCGTGGCGCTGGGGGAGCAGACAGCCCGGGTTGATGCTCTCACCCAGGCGGTCGGGGGGCTGGAGCCCGCGGCCATACGCGACAACGTCACCAGCATCATGGCAACCGCCGACGTCATTTCCGCTCTGGCTGACACGAACCGGGCCAACATCGCGGCGGCCGAGACCACGTTGCGAGAACACAACGAGACCTTGGACGAGGTGCGCGCCAAGGTGTCTGAGAACACGGCGGCCGTGGGGGCCCTGGGGATGTCGGTGGGGGAGGTGACCACCAGCCTGGAGAGGGTTGAGGGTGCGGTGAGTAACCATGACGACTGGCTGGCGCGTCTCGCGGCCAGTGTGCAGGTCAACAACGTGACGACGGCCCGCCACGAGGGTGTGATCCAGGAGATGCGCGGTGACCTCCTGCACATCACCGGCAACCAGCTGGCCCACCTCCTCACCCGCATCCGGCAGCTGGAAGAGAAGGTAAAGGCGCTGGAGGAGGGGGCCACCTGATCGCACCCCCCCCCCCACGCACAGCCAAGGACGGAGACAGCCACGTCAAAGTTCTCTCAGGATTACAGAGAAACACGTGCAGTAGGTAGACCCTGCGGCTACTCTTGTGTTGACGCGAGGCAGTCCAATGGGGTCAGTGTCTGGAGACGGAACACATCGTATGCGTGTCCAATTTGACCTTGTCTACACACGAAGGTCATTCAGGCCCAGTCCGGAAGTGACGCGGGATACGCATGCGCCGCTTCCAAGCGAAAATAAAGTGTCGCCCCCGATGTATAGCTATGAGGACGCCTTCAATCGGGTTAAGGTGGACATGCACCAGCGATGTACTGGCTCACGCCGTTTGTACATACTGTTTATATATTGCCCAGCAAGACTCACTAAGGAAGGGCATATCTTCGGGTCAAGGTCATACTCAAGGGTGTTAATCTTCCACTCACTCACTCCTAAACCTGAATGCTTGACACTCACAACAAAAATAACAGTTTTGAAGAATGCGAAATAAACGTATATTTGGCCAAGCCACAAACCTTTATAATTATAAATGTGGCGCAATGGCTATAATGATATTGGGTTTGTTGTCCGATTACATTTGAATAACCATGAGTTCACCCGGAACGATCGATCGGCTCGGCGTAAGGGATGCACCATGATTAGATAGGTGTGAATGGAGGTTCCACCACGGCATCACCCCGCCTTGTCAAGGTGTGCCTACGGCTTGCCCCGGTTTACCAAAGTTATGCTACTGTTCACCAGTATGTTACTACGGTGATCCCCCGCGGTGCCACGGTTTCACTACGGTCTCACTGCGGTGGAGCCACGGCTCGTCAAAGTTTGTCACGTGATGGTCAATCTAACCACAATCATAACCAAGCAATGCGCACAACAATACATATCAGAAACAAACATAGTGACGCTTAGCATCAACACATATTTCATTACCTACATAATATCACAACATAATGCACGTCAAAATCAAAATGCCATAATATTACCAATTTAAACTTTTCACAAACGCATTGATCCGGTTCAAAGTAGTTCAGATCTTGCCCATTTGCCAGGGCACGGCTCCTACTCCTCCTAGGTGAGTTGTAGTGGGCACTGAGATACAATCTTTGAGTTTTGGCTGCTCTGGTTAGTGTGTTCCCACCAATATTGCCCCTTGCTCAATCTCATCACAGGATTCTGAAAGCGTTCTCAACTATCCTTCGACCCTGGACAGTCGATAATTATAGATTCTCTCATCATCAGTAAGTTGCCTTTTGGAGGACGGTTTCATGAATGAGCCAGGTCCTCAAGGCGAAAGCGTCATCAGCAGCTATGAAGTATGGTATGTCCTTGTAATTATTACCAGGTAGAGGGCCCCAGAGGGCCTTTTTCGACACGGCGACACGGCGATTTTTATCGACAAAGCGACATTGGGGTTGCCGTAAAATCGACATGCGACATAAGACTTAACGACACGCGACATGGACCTTTTCTTAAAATCGACACGCGACATGGACCTTTCCTTAAAATCGACACGCGACATGGCTACCCCCCTCAGGAGCCCTAGGTAGTGCATTGGGAGGGTGGTTTTTTTTTTGGGGGGGGGGGGGTGGTCCTATGGTTCCTTCCTCAATGGCCTCCTTCATGTCAGTGTTGCTGAATACCTGGGCATCTCCGGAAGATCCATTGGCACCAACGTCCACCCAGGTGAATTTGTAGTCTGCGTCCACCAGAGCCATGAGGGTGATCGCGCGGAAGCCCTTTTAGTTGTAGTAGAATGACCCCTCTTTGTTTGGACAGCTAATGGCTATATGTTTGCCATCCAGAGCACCGATACAATTATGGAACTGCCATTTCGGCCCGAATTTCTCAGCTATAGATGTCCATTCTTGTGGGGTGGTTGGACATTCTATAACTTTTTCAGTCATCTATGATTGCTTTGCACACTTCACGAATTAGCAGTTAAAGGTACCCGGAAATCATACTTGAGTGAATGGTAGTTATCACCTGAGGGGGGCGCAAGGGGGGGGGGGGGGGGTCGTATTCCCAGATCACGATGTATAAATGTCTTTATTCACAGGTCACGATGCATTAAAAAGGATAACGCCCACTATACATAGAACGAGCCGACACATGATATAAATTAGCGATTTCCCGATTCACGGTTATTTAATATTAAAATTCCCAGTTCACGATTAATAAAAAATCTTTGATCACGACGTTCGTCTAATACCCTATTCCCAGTTCACGAAGAATTATTTGCCTCATTCCCAGTTCACGGTGAAATAAAAAACCCATTCCCGAGGAACGTAAATACCCCTTGCCCACCCCCCCCCCCCCCCCCTCCACACACACACACCACTTAAGGCTAGGTATTGCACCTCAGTGTGATGGCCAACTTCAACCCAGGTTTTAGAGCTTTGCGGAATCATGTGTCTTGCTTCGTGCTTCTGTTCTCCAGTCGCAGGAGTATTTCTTTAAACTACTCTAGCTTTAGTGCTGCCGTGACTCACCGTGGCCCCATAACGCCATGTTTACCCCCAGTTGGCTACGGATGGCCCCGGTAGCTTGCACGGGGGCACTACGGTGAAGCCCGGTTTTGCTACGGTGAGGCCCGGTTGTACTACGGGGAGGCCCGGTTGTACTACGTAATTGCTCATTGGGTTACTTTAGGGATACGTTCAATAGGGCTATAAAGTCTCGTTCGCCTAGACTTCCGGTTTATTCATTTTGGGGACAAACAAACGAAGCACGTGTTCGGAACGAGTTTAGAATCTCTGCGCACACAGGTATCCTGACTATATGTGACGTAGGCCTGACGTGTATGTTACGCAAAGAGTGAGACTGGGAACCAGACTACCTGCGCAAGAGCCAGGCGCCGAAGGGTGGGTCCATTGCGGAAGGCCTTGCGATATAATTAAGAATATTTAAGATATATAGCTGCACAAAACGGATAGACGACATATGTTCATTCATTTGCGCCACCACAATGACTAATATTTGTTACGACGGGACAACACGGCTAAGAAACTAACGTTTTTTTGCATTTCCCACGAAAACGAGACATTCAGACGTCACATGGATTCTCCCTGAGTGACAATGTTGGCGCAACGCTTCAAACAGAAAACAAAGAATGAAGAACTTTGTCTTTCGTAATCCAAAAGTGATACGAAAACATCCAACTGGTCTTATTTTACCTTTACCATGTGGTTTAATGACGCGTCCGTGTGTTGTTACTCCATGCGCTGCACATTTGGACAGCAGAATGGTAAAGGCGATCACTTGCTCTCGCCGTCGTTACCGCGGAGGCACGTGAAACTCTGTGACGTCACTCGCAGTTTGGAGAACTCGCGAAAGCCTGGGTGCAGGGCTAAATTTAGAACTTTTTAGCTTTCGAGTGTTGTGAAGACGGATTTTTCCTTGTATATTCCCAAAGTTTTGCGCTCCATCGCCTCCAAATATTTTAACGTCTATCTCCCATAGCCATGTTTAGTGAAATGGTACTCAAAGTCTTTAGAGTAAACCTGGAACGAAATTGACTTATAGCTGCCCATAGTTTAACATGGAGCACGTGTGTTTGTTTGTCCCCAAAATTGAAGTCTCGCGGCCCGATCGCGAGAACTGTATAGTCCTATCGAAAACGAACTCTCTAATAACTGACGTCACAAGGTTTAGGAAATTATTAAAATCATAACGTGTTCCTCACGTCATTGCAGTCCAGGCAGTCATAACTTTCCACAGCAACACAATCAAATCGCTTATATTCTAGCAGACGCCTTTGGAAGCACCTAACGAATAAACAGCTATGACAACGTAATGACTGCCATACAGACTGGTCAGATCCAGTAGTGTAGTGACAGTGGTACCATTGTAGTAATACTTACCAGTGTAGCGACATGGCCACCAGCGTAGTGGTACCGCTACCAGAGTAGCAACACGGATTTGTGCAGTGACACGATTACCTTATTGGTGACACGGTTTCCAGATTAGTGACACGGTTACCAGAATATTGGCACGGCAACAAGAGTAGTGGCACAGTTACCGGGGTAGTTGCACGGTTACCATAGTAGTGACACGGTTAACAGAGTAGTGATACGGTGAACAGGGGGGTGACAAGGTTACCTTAGTTATGGCACGGTTAGCAGATTGGTGACACAGTTACCAGATTGGTAACACGGTTACCAGAGTAGTAACACGGCTACCAGAGTAGTGGCACAGTTACCGGGGTAGTCGCATGGTTATCATAGTAGTGACACGGTTAACAGAGTAGTGATACGGTTAACAGGGGAGTGATAAGGCTACCTTAGTAGTGGCACGGTTACCAGATTGGTAACACGGTTACCAGATTGGTGACACGGTTACCAGAGTAGTAACAAGATTACCGGTGTATTGACACGATTATCAGAGTCGTAACACGGCTACCTATGTAGTGGCACGGTTACCCGGGTAGTGGCACGGTTAACAAGGTAGGGCACGGTTACCTATGTAGTGACACCGTTAACAGGGTAGTGACATGGTTACCAGGTTACCGACAAGGTATTATTGACATGGTTAACAGAGTAATGACCCGGTTACGGGGGTAGTGTGACGGTTACCGAGGTAGTGACACGGTTAACAAAGTAGTGACACGGTTAACAGAGTGCTGACAAGGTTACCGGTGTATTGACAAGGTTACTGGTGTATTGACACGGATACCAGACTACTGACACGGTTAAAAGAGTCGTGACATGATTACTTTAATAGTGACACGATTACCTTAATAGTGACACGTTACCTGGATAGTGACATGGTTAACAGAGTCGTAACACGATTACTTTAATAGTGACACGATTACCTTAATAGTGACACGATTACCTTAATAGTGACACGTTACCTGGATAGTGACATGGTTAACAGAGTCGTGACACGGTTACCAGAGTACTGACACGGTTACCGAAGTAATGACACGGTTAACTGAGTCATGAAATGGTTACCAGAGTAGTGACACGGTTAACACTGGTGACACGGTTACCTGAGTAGTGACACAGTTACCAGAGTAGTGACGCGGTTAACTGAGTCGGGAAACGGCTACAAGAATAGTGACACGGTTACTAGCCTAGTGACACAGTTACAGTTACACAGTTTCGTAGGAAATGCAAAAGAAACGTTAGTTTCTCAGTCGTATTGTCCCGTCGTAACAAATATTCGTCATTGTGATGGCGCAAACGAATAAAAAATATGTCATCTATCCGTTTTGTGACGCTATATTTCTTAAATATTCTTAATCATATCGCTGGGCCTTCCGCAATGGACCCACCCCTCGGCGCCTGGCTTTTGCGCAGGTAGTCTGGTTCCCAGTCTCTCTCTTTGCGTAAGATACACGTCACCCCTACGTCACAGATAGTCAGGATACCAGTGTGCGCAGAGAATATAAACTCGTTCCGAACACGTGCTTCGTTTGTTTGTCCCCAAAATGAGTAAACCGGAAGTCTAGGCGAACGAGACTTTATAGCCCTATTGTCTCTCAGAATCAGTGTTTGGCAAGCGAGCTATATAAATATGGAAATTATCTGTGATGTTTGCGGTAAAGGGCTAATACAACCTTATGAGATTACAACAGCCGCCGACGTCTAGCGTTCGTAGTAACAAGCGAAAGAAATAACAGTATGACAGTATTTAGGTTTATACGTCAAATAGTAGCAGGCAGAAGGTAGACATTGGGCAGAAATAATATTGACCGGGAGCTACGGAATAATGGGACATAAATGTTAAGGATAATTTCAACATATATGATAATTAGAATTGTTTCTGTACGTCGGTCTTTAACGACACGCGTCCGCCCAGTCATTTTGCGCATGTTTGTTGATTACAAATGAATGTTATAATTTCAACATATACGATACTTAGAATTGTTAACTGAGATACATATACGCCATGTACACATTTTTGTCAGCGTGCTTTAGCTGCAATTTGCGTATTCTGTACTGGATACAATAATACTTGAAAATTGTAGAGGCTCGGACATGCCACATTTCGATAAAAGTTAGTGAACGATAGCTGTTGTCGTTAAGTCAGTAGAGGGTACGAACAAAAACAGAAGTGCATAAAGCTTAAGTCTAGTGGGTGCCGGTGGGCGGGGGGGGGCGGGCCAGTAAAGCCGGAGTCTGATGAATGTCGACGGGGCGCGGGGCTGCAGGAGTCGGGTGGATGGGTGTGGGGGATGAGCAGAGAGGAGTCCATTAACCCTGGTTGGCGTGGGTGGAATTGGATACTGCCGTGACTGATGTTAAGAGCAGCGTATTATAGGTTTCCCGGGCAGAGTTTCCCGGGCGGAGTTCGTTCTCTTGCTACTAATGGGAAGTTGTGGAAGCGAGACAGTACGGGATTTGTTTGTTTTGATGACGGTTCGGGCGATAAGGCGTTGGGAGAAATATTATTACTGTTGGCACCAAGCCAGGTAGCCCGCCGCAGGCCGCGGGATAAGGTGAGCACCCAGCGGTTGTGTTGACACATGTGATAGCTTTGACACATCTAAGAGCGACGGCTGGATATTAATAGGTTCTCATGGCGTAGGTTCTCAAGGCGGCTGCTTGTGCCAATGGGCTCTTGCATGCCGCGGCATAGTGGGACAGACAGCTTCATTTTATTAGTATAGCTTAGCAACATGAATCCAGCGGCTGCTGTGGGGAGTATCAGTAGCTCAGTGAATCAGCCGGCCGAGCTGCACATCAACAGGTCACAGGTTCGCGCCCTCGCACATTAAATATGCGAGTTTTGCCTTCATGTCCACATATGTGGCCTAAAATAAAGGTTTTTGTGGCCGTTATGGAACGCTGTATCATCCATTCTTTATTCACGCAGAATGAGGGTGGCAAGCACAAGATTATCTCAAGCAGACTAGTGTCATTTAGTTGCCATAATCCGTCAGTTTAAGTAGTTTGGCGCCACGGTAAAATAGAAAGATCTCACTGGCACCCACTTGATCTTGCTCTAGGTCAAGCGAATAACTACTCTGTCAATATGTGGCACAGTATGTATTACCGAAGACGGAGTATACTGACCAGTGCCACCCGGTTTCCGTACTCCCTCAGTTTGGGCAGTAACGCCTGAGTGACCGACAGGTTGGTGAGGAAGGCGACGTCAGGCAGAGGGCTCTTCATGGTGTCCTAGTGGTGGGCTCAATGCTACTGGAAACCAAATCTACAGAGCAGCCATTATTATGTAATTGAAATCACCGCGGATATTAATTACCACAGACGAGAACAAAACACAGCTTGGACTCTTGTTGGGGCCGAATTCGAAACGACGAAACGGGGATAATGTCATGTAGGACAAAATGCACAGTTTGTTATTCATGGACAAGGTCTGGATCCTTGGCTTCTGAGTAAACGCGACATTGACAATTCTTAATGGCAGCATCGTTATTCGATTTTAGGAATTTACTATGCATACAAATAAGGAGTCACAGCTACTCATTCAACTAATTAAAACACTTTCTCATTTTTTTTCATTTTTTGTCGCTTATATGTAAGTAAAAAAGGCAAGAAACTCTGCTTGGACTTTTCTTGTTATGTGATCACTCTTTCGGGCGCTATTTGAATTCATCCCTGGCGATTTTACCGACTATTGAATGTGGGCCTTATCTGCCCTCCTGGCCTTATGTATCTCTCACCGCCGTTTCACTTCCCAGATTATTGTTAGGTTCGGAAATTAAGGGTTAGGGGTAAGGGATTGGGCATTAGGGGCGGATCCAGGAATTTAAAACAAACGCCGCCTGGCAGCGAGTGCTCACGCTAAGTTTGTTTACTTCCGGCGAGCGGCGGAACATTCAAAACGAAGCGAGAGGTGAAAAAAATCGCCCGGATTACAAAAAAATACGTTACCAAGCAAAGAAATGAAAGTGCGACGAAAGTCCAAAAAGCTTTAGGAACGTCGTGGCCCACATTGGCGGGTAGGCACTGTATATTTTTCTGTTATGAACTTCAACTTGAGCCACCGGTCCGCGATTTCTGCCGATTTCTTGTTTTCGGCCGTGTCAACGGCATGGCTCTCACACTAGCTCCGTTTACGGGCGTGGTAGAGAGGCATGTACCAGGGCTGGTGCATAGGCGGAGGAACCGTGGCCCCCCTAACAAAATATTGGGGGGGGCACAGGTATCTTTGTGCCCCCCGCAATAATTCACATGAACCTGAACAGACACTGCTAAAGTCCGTTTGTCCGACCCCCCGCCCCCCCCACGGTCGCAAATTTTCCGCCCCGCCCCCCCCCCCCCTTGGCAAAGTCCTAGATCCGCCCCTGAAATCTCACGATAAAGTTAAAACATCTTTGTATGGGTGAGTCATATCAGGTCTTATATAGGACCTGGTACGTATTGGTTGTGCCCCCGCAATCGTAACAATTTTCCTACGCCCATGGTGTGAAACAGATAGAAGACAATGATGACGAATACACAGCAGCAACGAAAAACAAAGCTAGTCACATCGGCCCAAGTCACCAAGAATGCGATCCTTAAAATTACAGAAAGTCTATGCCTCTCTAACGCATGTCGTTGCCGTGGGTAATAACTAGGGCACCTGTATCGTCGGCACAAAGGGCGAAGGCATCCGGTTCGCTGCAATTAACAAAGCCCTCTCGAAGGCATAAACCCCGTCAATGTGGGTCGCGATTTATATTAATGTCGAAAACCGTTATGCAGTATCACCGCGGATCCTTTATACGATACAAAGGCTGTAGGGTTGAGGGAAGGGGGGTTGGGGGGGGGGGGGGGGTGGCGCTGCTGAGGGAGGTGCGTACATACTCATGGCATATATACATAAATAGTTACCGTCCTCCGTTCTTGGTACACTGACTTTTATGGCAAGCCGCTAAAATATAAAAAAAGTCACCGGTTGAGCATATCTCAAAGATATGGCTGCACGCTGTACCGAGTATGGAACTGGAGGTGCTTAGGGTCCAGTGTGGCCATCGCTACAAGTGGGTCACACATAGGTCGCACATTACTGGCGTGACCACTTTTACTCTTCTGTCCTCTGTCTCCTCCTTTGAGACCTACCTCTATTTCTAAGATGAGTCTGCATCTTCACAACAGGAAGGCACAGCTAGAACATTATCTGAATCACTGCCAAACTAAACCACTATACTACATCTGGTAAATCACAGAGCTATTAGTATCAAACACATGGTGCTCCACTTATGAGCTAGTCGGTTAATCACATAGAGCGCGTTTGTTTATTCTCAACAGGTTTAAGTTTGAACGAACCTTAAACGTAAACCTGCTCAAACGCGTGTTTTTATTCTCAACAAATATGAAACCTCAACAAGTTTACTTCAACATGGTCAACAAGTTCAACCTTGTTGACACATTGGTTGACATCATGACGATCAGATCTAAGTATTGCGTCTTTATCACACTTTATTGATGTCAGATGGTAGAACATAGTATATAGAATATGTAAACACTATGACTGTTCGAGCACACATTATAATAAAAGATACAGTCGATTACTAACCTTCCAAGCACTGCCTAAATTACACCTCCAGTGATGTAGCCTGAACACATTTTACAGCTACACACGCACAAAACAGGCCCCCTTGGTGCAAGTACCAACATAGACATCTTATTAGGGCCTACACTGCAGGCTACACATTTTTCTTAATGCCATTTAAGAAAAATAAGACTGGAGGGGAGGGTCCACTGAAAAACTTGCCGTGGGAAACTTGGGGTGGGGAAAGGGGGGGGGGGAGATACCTCAGTCTTAGATAGCATTCTTGTTCAAAACGGAGGGGTCCACGCCTTTTACTCACCCCCTCCCCCCTCCCACCTAGATCCACAAAATGTAGTGACAATTCAAATCTTAGTGTCACCTGGTCACTATCACTGTCAGTGTAACTGTAAGCGACTGTGACTCGAGTCTTGATTGAGGCTGTCAGTGTCTGTCAATGACAATGTGTCAGTCTCAGTGACAGTGAGGGTCAGTGTCATTTGTGTCAGCGACAGCGTCGCTACAATTTATCGTTTACAGTTACTAGCAATGGACATTCATCACAACCACTGTTACTGACTGTCCTCTCTGACCACCAGTCGCTAAAGCAGTGGCAGTGCCCGTTTCACACTGGCGCTGCACCACGCAACGTATATGAAGTGCATCGCTTGTTATATTACACTCTTTGGCTCAACTACGACATGTACAATAAAACTCCACGTACTTGGGTTGGCTGGCTGGTTTTAAGTAGGGAGCTTCAAGTAATGCATATCTTGATAAAAACAAATGGGGAAGGGTTGGGGGGAGGGGGGGGGGTCAAGCTATGGAGCCAGTCGAACCGTGAGATTTGCTGTTCTTATACATGGTATCGTAACGCCTCGACCAAATCGTCAGCGCCCCCGCCCCTCGCCCCACCGTGACAAATGGTCAAAGGCGCCACCTATTAGGCAGAATGATTCGGCCTAGGGAGGTTCTACTATTGAAGTGAATGCGCTGTGTTTCAGCTTAAGGACAAATACTTATGGAACAATTGCGTCCCAAGTACGGTTGAAGCGAACCCTGATATAACGTTGGGGGTGAAGGCGGGGTGGTCTACTTTGCCCAGGTAAGGATAAGGATAACATTTTATTTAACGTCGGTATAAACGGTTAAAAGGGTAACATGAACAATTGCGCGCTATTAGCCGACAATGACATCCGGATGAATAGTTATGGACACGCTTCTGTACAATGGATACTACAGCAATAGCGCGAGTTAGCGGGGCGTTAGGAAATTTTATTGGCCTGACATCAAGCTGTAGCAGCCCGCCAATTTTCATTATCCGCCCGAGGCCGCGTAGAGGCCCAGGGCGGATAATGAAAGTGAAGGGCTGCTACATCAATTTGCGCAGCGCCGCCCTGGCGAGCGAGTGTAAAAATGCATTGAGGAGGTAGGCGACAACAGAGATATAATGGAGCCCTAGCGGAGTGAGTCGAAGGCAGAGAGTGCAGTCGTGCATGTGTAGCCAAAAATGTGAACATTTCTTGGTGATGCGTCACTGCAATCACTTCCTGGGCACAACCCTCTGGTGTGCGTCATTAGGCTATTTGTTGACAGGAGGGCGATAGTCTTCAACATTTGCTGGTCTGTCCCTAACAACCATGAAACGACAAACCCTAAACGCCGGGGCCCGTATTCCGTATGCAACTTAAGTCTAAGATTTTGGCCAAAACTTAGTTGTGGGGGGCTTTACGCTCTCTAAAAACTTGCGACGGAGGGGGGGGGGGCGCACATCAGATGACTTTGATTTTGCGAGGAAAAATTGGCATTCTTCTGCAATAAGCAATAATGGTCAGTGAAAAATTTCTTCTTGAACACCCATTGCTTGAGGGGGCTGGGTTAAAGCCCCCCTTCTGGATTCGCCAGTGGGGTGTACCTACAACATGTCACTTTGCGAAGCCAGACTTATAATTGCCAAAGAGGGGGGAGGGCGGGGAGGAGGGGGGGGGGGAGGGGGAGAGCAAAAGTAGATTATTTCCTTCATCCTTGAAGAGTTCCAAGATGAAGCGTCGGTATCCGGTAGCCGCGAGATGGCAGCACAACTCAAGGCAACATTTAGTCGTGACGCCTGGTGATTCAATGCGCTTTCGAGAATGAGTTGCGGACTTAGCCCGCCAGCCAAAACTCAGCTGAGATGCGCCTTAAGTTGTTTATAGAATAGCATTAAGTTTTGAATCTCAGCTAGACAAAATATTAAGATTAAGTCTAAATAAAACTTAACTTAAGTTTAAGATGCAATATAAAGAATACGGGCCAGGGTGTTGAATCCCAGAACCTTACAGCAAAACAACGATTTCGTACTTCAGTATAGGTTGCAGTACGTGACATGACATGGTTAATGTTCTCCTTAAAACGCACGTGTACCCAGAAATATATTTGCTCGGTACTCAAATATACCTTTATCATAACAAGGGCGTTGGATACGTATAATATATGGCTATGCATGTATTGCTGGATGGATTTATTCGTTCTCCAAGCCATTGAGGCCGGTAATGCAAAAGCAATTTCACTTAACAGTTAACAGGATGTACATAACAAAACTATGAAAACTATTTAACCGCGTTATTCATTTAATCAGTCTTAGGGCGTTCTTTAACTATATAAATAGAAACATGGTGACTTCGCGCTGAATGGGGAGATATATTATGAGGCTCGTCACAGTAATATACGTGACGCCATTTGCACCAAACCTTTCCTCGCGTCGCTCTTTACCAACTCAAACAAGACAAATGGTTAAAACCGCTCACTCAGGCATCAAGGGCAACAGAGCAAATCCGCCCCCACCCCCTCCCCTCACCAGATTTGTATCAAAGTGTTCCTCCCTCCCCCCGGGGCCACGACACTGCAACCGTCTCTTCGGTTGAGTATTCCTGTGACTTCCTACAGCCGGGTATCAAAATTACGCCCCTCTAAAATCATTTTGTAAAAGTTAATTTGTAAAAAATAAAAAAATAAATTCGCCATGCTGGCATGCATCAGCCCGGGCGTCTGTTGGTTTGTTTACCCGACATTTCAGAGCCGCACGCGTGTGCTAAAAATAGATATGAGGGCACCGGTTTGTGACGTCGGCAGACCCCTAAGTCTGATAGAGGCTATTCCTCGCCAGTTCACAGTGAGCAGCAGCGTGTGTGCTGCGGTATGCTTCCAGTCATTTGCCGTTTGGACTGCATTTAACCCGGACGTTTCACGTCTGAATTTACACAAAGTTAGACGGAACGATATTGCGGTTAGTCGGTAAGCGATTGCGTACTTGTAAGTCGGATATGCTACTCTTTAAAGATACAGGTTTTTGTTTTTGCGGAAATTAATTTAAATTTAATGTCGCATATCGACATATAGACTCCCATGATAAGATGACGGTTGAATATGACATAATATGAAGTTAGCAGCGCATTAGGCAATGCTTGGCCTGATAACGAAAGTGGTGGGCTGTTAAAAGGGTCTAACCACTGGCGGAACAGTTTGCAGCAATATGTTATTCAAAGACGTTCTTATTTGTTTTTAACTTCAACTGACAGATTTTACATTTAACATACAACGACGCGGCACAAACACTTTAAGCATGTCATTGAAACAAAATGTAAAGATCCGAACCGCGGAGCTCGCATCAACTTCCGAAAAGTCGGAGAATCATATATTACGATCAAGGACAAACTGACTAACGCGGGAGAGCCACATGGTTAAGAGAAAATAAAGTCAAAGTCGTCAGTGTCGTCGTTTCGGTTCATATTTTCACGCAATTACTGAGGTGAACTGAGGTGAATATGCAATACGACACCTTTTTAATGATACCAAATTACGAGTATATGAGATGTTATCATTTGTTATGATAATATTATGTTAACTTAATTGTTTCTGTCGGTCAAAGGAAAAAAATACTCGGGAGTACCACAACTATACAGTTTAAGGTCCGATGCTCTATAGGCTGAGCATGGCAACTGCATCTATCTATAATAATAATGTTTATTGTCCAGGTATTCTACGCATCTCAACATAACATATACAATAGCAGACGCCGAAGCTCATATGCTGACATAACGTGAAACCTTACAAGAAGATCTATGCTAAAACTCCCCCATCCCCTCCCCCCAACCCCAACTCCCCAGCCGCCCGCCCCCACCCCCCCCCCCCCCCAAAAAAAATAAATAAAATAAAAATAAAATAAAATATGCGGTACTCGCACATACAGTGAAGATTCCACCGCATGCGTTTTGTTGAAAAGCAGATTATGTGTTACGGGTTTCCTTTATTTTCTGAATGTTAAGTTCGAATGATTGATATTTTGTTTTTTTATCCTCAGATATTAGTAACGTCATCCGTGACGCCATCAGCATGACCGGAGGCGCGATGACGTCACAGAAGTCTAAGGCAGTGCCCTCAACTGAGCATTTATCTGACGAAGGACATGCAGTTCCCATTTACGTCAACATCAAGCAGGACAAACCGGGCAGCAACATTTTCTTCGTCTGTGAGGCGCTAATGATTGCACCTGTACGTCGTGTGCGGGATTCACTACCGACATGCATGACCCAGTGTTCTAGAGAGAGGCTGATTGTGGTTGGGATAGCCATGTCAGCCCTCGTCTTAGGACTTCTCCTGGGCTTTCTGCCGATGTATTTCGTTTGGGCATCAGGTGAGGTTATAGAGATAGCGACCTTTATGTATTTAGAGCCAAAAAAATACTCGTAATAAGCGTACCATTTGGAAGAAGTGACAGCTGAAGGCAAACTCTTTCTACGACAGAGATGTATGGGTCTGGAAGGGGTAAATGTCCAGATGCGACATTGTCGTTTCGGAAAATTCGACACCCGGCATTGGCATACAAAATCCGACACCGAACATTTGAAAATTCGACACCTACGCATATTTACAGTGATTCATCAAAAATGCAACGGCGACACAGTGGTTCGAAAAATCGACAGTGACCACCGTGGAAGTACATTTTGACAAATAGATGTTGGTAATGTTTTTCTGTTTTTCTTCACCGGCGACCGTCCCAAATTTTAATGACCAGGGAGATGGTGAAGTTGACATAACGACATTTTGTGCAACACCCTAGCTTCAACAAGTGACCTTTCTTTTATTCCCACAGGTCGTCCGGACACCCCATGTTCAACAAGTGGTCCGGAGATCCCATGTCGGCTAGGATTCACCCAGTCGCCCCTGGTGTCCAAGTGCTACCGCTTCGTGTGGATTCCGCTGCAGTGGGAGGAGGCGCGGGATCTCTGTCGGGCGGAGGGTGGAGTCCTACTGGAACTCACCAACCTCGCTGATCTAAACGGCTTCATCACTCTGGGTGAGTCGCCGGTATTTCACCTCAAATTGTGTTCAACGGTATGCCTTATGTGCAAATCATACCAATTAAGCACCTCCCATACGTTATGAGCGTTACAACACCGTATGAGGTTCAAATGATGAAATCAGCATTATTCATACGGCAGGTAGTCAGGTAAAGCCTTGCCCGCCCAATAACATAAACTGATGCAATTTCCCTTCATGGCATTTACTTCACGTTGAATGAATTCATTGAAAAAAATCAAAAAGTCTATACTTGAAATGTCATTGTATTATCTGCATTTAGATGCCGTACCATAGTGTGCGCCGATAAGCTCATTTCTTTACTTCATTATTATATTAATAACTATCAAATCTTGAAGCTCTGGACCCCTGCTGCCTTGTTAGGCTCGTAAGTTTATAGGTTACTGTATATGTTTCCCAAAATATGACAATTGTGTCAAATATCCAAAATATTATGACACACGTTACTTTGAGAGAAATCTAAAGGTTCATTTATGGCAGAATAAACCATAACGGTAAATGGCTGATGATCAGCAGCCATTTACCGTTCATTTTGTTCAACATTTAGGACCCAGTTAGGACCATTCGCCAGTTTTTCAGTACATTTCATCGTGTCCATCGCAGGTTTTATTTATTCTCACCCACGTCATGCATTTGCATTTCAGCCCGTCAGGATGCTGCTCACATGGAGGGCGCCTACCCCCATTTCTGGACTGGTGGGCTGAGAGTGGAACCGAACGTTCCCGGAAGTCAGTTCAGATGGGACGCCAGCGGCGAGGCCCTACCACGTGACTCTCCACTCTGGGCCGAGGTGGAGCCAAATTATTACCTAGGTGAACCTGAAAACTACGTGGAGCTCCTCATACAGGAAGATGAAGCATACCGTGGTTTGAACGACGTTTACCAGCGAGAGAGCTACTCCATCTGTGAATCACCTCCGCTGGTGTGAGAGGATTGGTGATCTCCCAGTCTAGATACATTAAAAACCTAATTCAGTAGTATATATTGCACAAAATACATAACTTGGAGCCCATGTGTACCGATTATAACTTGTTATAAACGGATGATATGGACCGGTATACCCGGCATTTTCAATGCGAATTTGAGTGGCTCAGGCGGCCTTGTTGCGTAGCAACCAGGAATGTCGAACCGGAAACCTAACAGATAGGACTGTTAAACTGTTCCTAATCTAGTGAAATATAAGTTGTGCTTCCATTATATAATGTAATACTTATATAAAAGCCTATAAAGACATCTCGTGTGTTTGTTCCGTGAGTAACAATGTCAAAGAACCAACCTACCCCTGACAAAAGAGACGTTGAAGCCGGGCACCTGAACAAACTCCATAGGCATGCATGGTAAACGCATGCGAGAATCTGTTTTCTAACCCGTAACACGCAGTATCTCTTTTTCACGGTAGATGTCGCCTGGGGTATCTGGAACGGTCTGTTTTGGTGTAATATTATTGCTATTACAAGCACTGCTTTGGAATTTCAGTTTTGGCCAATCATACTGTATTGTGCGTTTCACAAACTGAATATTAATAAAATAAGTACCAGCATGCAACAAATTTGTTTTTTTGTGGTGTACAGTGTTGTTTACTTTATATTACCGTATATATCTTTCAAGCGTAAGTTTCTCTTGTGAAAACATGATGGTTAGCGAGCGAAGCGAGCTTTTATAGCACCACACATGCATAAAGTTAACGTAGATAAAAACCGATTCAGTTAAGGGACTTCAAGCACATATGATTGAAGATTGTGACCCCTGGGCGATAATATAAATTTTTCACTAACGATTTCAATTTTAATTTCGAACGGTCTAGTATGACCCTTCGAATCAAGTTTAAATGACGATGAACGCCATTAAACCACAGCATATTGAAAAGTGAATAAGACAAGTGCCTAAGACAAGTGCCTAAGACAAGTGCCTAAGATACGTATAGGACAAAAGTCTTCTTCACCGCGAGGTACCATCCGCTTTTCGATTGACGTCCTGGTGTATTATCGTCAGTGACGTTTGTTGCCTTTCACAAACAAACATCAGTTGGTTTTTTTCCAAACTTTCATAGGTCTACCGACTTGTCATTGCAAATTTACTGCTGGTTCACCACACCGGATATTCTAGTACATTTACATTTTATCAGCCATAAAAGCCTGACCCTCGTTTTGTAACTTATAGTAAATGATATACAAAGCAATGCACTCATCAGTAAAGAATAAATATTTAATATATACCGGTAGGCAAAATGATGAATATTACAATGGAGCTTCAAAACCAGTGCGCGTAGCTTGTCTAATCCTGCAACAATCGGAATAGCACATTCACCGGTCGCGCATGCATTGCAATTAATGACTGCCTTCCAGACGCAATAAAACACTATCTAAGCTAGCTTTTGTAGCACAACCAATAACACTATGTAGGCTAAATGTAAACGGTTTTAAGTGAGAGATCCGTCATAACGTTAAGCCGACAAGGTTCCGTGACCCCTACGCATAGATGGCAACGCTATGACTTTGTCAACCAGCAGCCTCCGTCACGTGAACATAGCCTCGAGCCTGCCGAGGCGGTCGAGGAGAGCTTCATCAATGTAATTACCCCAGTTTCCTAGATCCCGATATGTATCCAAATATTTCTTGGTCTACCCTTCTGTGTACAAATTACATGGTATATAACATTACACACTTAAAGCGCCTTTAGACTCCATTCAAATCATAATGAACACTGCGCACACAAGAAACATATACTAACCTCGGCGACATATCTGTTTTGTATATATATATACGTTATGTGAGTCATTCACTCTGTAGTAAGTCGTCAGAGAGCATAACATGTGTTTGGCTTGAGTTGAGTCAGCAAGTTGGCACCATTCTCCACTCGTTCCGTTCTGATCGTTCGATAAAATGCCGGCGATGATGGTGATTGAGGTTGAGTTCTGATATGCGACAGGAATAATCGGCGCAGATATTTGGAGCATTCGCACTCATACTTTCCGCTCATGTGTGGATCAAGATAAACCGAACGCAAATTCCGCGGTACGCGTGAATGTTGCACTTTCTGAATTGCACAAATCATGAAGATCGTCAAACAGTGCCATAATATAAATCAACGGACACGTGTTGGGTTCATTGTTTTATTCTCGTTGTTATAATACTATTTACATAGATTTTTTGTGGGTCGAAATACTACTTTATACATCTTTTACGTATTGATGGGATTGGGCGCCATGTTGAAAATCCTCGTGATCCTCCACTGGGTGGGGAGTAAGTTCCTGTAGTAAAATGTACCACGTGATTTCGCTATCAAAACCCAATCTCCGCGTTCGGTTATGCTCTCCTCGGAGTCGGACAACTCTGCGGAGTCGGACAACTCCGCTCGCATACCCGAACTCTATTTGTATATAGGCCCCTTACAGCAATGTCTCGCCTTCGCTAGGTGGAGTTCCCTTCCTTCACTTACACCGATGTGAAGCATGATGTTAAGCAATCTTGCCGTACTTAATACAGCAAATTATTCCGTGTCACATGAAGAAGTAGCGATACATTGGAGAGACCTATTTCCTTTTGGGGAATGCTGTACACAGTCTATCTGCCACAGTAACTTTAATGATTACTTGGTTTGGCCTTGCTATAAGTTCCTTTCATTTGCAATGACGGACGGTATATTGGGGTTGTTATTGTTCTTCGATATTCCTTATTTAAGTAAAATGTTGACTACATTTTTGAAATGATGCTCCCTCCAGTTACTTTAGGGTGGGAAGGGAATTTTAAGATATCCCTGATTAGCATCCAGGAATTCTTGGAGATCAACTGTTGGCATTTCTGGGGGAACGTTATCCGTACCATTTCTGATTCAACGCGAAGATCCTTTGCCTATTTACCGAGCTCCGTCATAGCAGTATGTGAATTCCTCGATAGTCGCGATATCGCGTTTTTTTTCGCGCCAAGCTTTAAAGTGTCTTAGAGATTCGATATTGCTCTCCCTAATTTTGGGGGATTCGCGATTCAGAGAGGGTACCTCCCCTCCCCCCCCTCCGCCACACTTTATGCTAACAATAATACTTTACTTAATTCGCACACTTATATTATGCCCATGTTGGTATTTACAACCCTTTTAGCGCATGTATTTGATCCCTATGGACCACAACAATTGCGATCATCAAATGAAGAAACAGCTGAACAACTAAAATTTCATTCGGTATTTACCCCCACCTTTTCTATCGAATTTAAGGCAGATGCCTTTGAAAAGAGAACTGTGGTGAGATGATATGGGTTGGGCTCTCTGCAGAAAAAAGTCAAGCTTGAATGGAGCGGGGACTCACGACCAATGGGGTTGGTGGGGATGGGGGTGACCGAGATATCCGAAGAGGGCTCACCACTACAGCGGCCTAAGCCCCCGCACCCTGGTCAAGCCGCAGAAGCTCATCCGTCGACAGATTTAGTTCCCAAGAATTGTGTTTGATATGTAATAGCCCCAGAAATATCTGTTTATGAAAATGATAATGCATGACTGTCGAAGTGAATACTTGATTTGTCTTTACCAGGAGAGGGCTTGGTAGGCGATGTTAATGCTTGGTTGGCCGTCGCCTTGCCAGGGCTTGGCATGCGACATGAATGCTTCGTTTTTCATGATTGCGACAAACCTTGACAGGCGATTTGAATGATTGAGTTTTCACGGCCGAGAGAGCGATAGGGCTTGGTTGGAAGTGATGGAAGTGGTTGGAAGTCATGGCCGTGAGCAGTTTCAAATCAGGAAAATAACAATTCATAATCGATTCACGAGGATAATTAAACCGTAATCCCGATTCACGGGGAAAATACGATATCACGTTCTAGTCAGGTGACAATGAGTTATATATCACTAAGGGCCTACTGTGACCCCCTGGGATAGACAATAGATAACACTGAGTTTTACTTATAAACTACATACATAATCATAGAATTGAAAGGCCCGTTCAATTTGATCTATCCCCGTAAATACGTGATATCGTCACCCCCTGGACCAAATCGTCAGCGCCCCCTCCCCCCAATCCTGACAAATGGCCGAAGGCGCTGGTACGGAATATATGTTTATTATGACGTAAAATCTTCGATTTTACGGCATCTATCACTTCGTTCGTTTGTCTGTCTGTGTGTGTGTGCGCCCGCGCTTTGTAGGTCGCAAAACGCAAAATTTCGTTCTGTAACTTTACCCATCGATAGGTATCAGACAGAGAGACTGGGTATCAGATATGGCTCGGTCAAGTTCGTCAGCGGGGTATGTAGGTCAAAGGTCAAGGTTCACAGGATTTTTTTGTTTGTTCCTTAACCATTGGTAGATAGGATCAAAAATCGGGAAAGTCGCTATAACGTTCACAGTGTTTATTTAACGACGCTGTACATTATGTCACGTATTGAGCCTGTTGGAAACTTGTATCACGTCTTTACATTTTGAAAATCGCCTAATTAGTTTGTCTGCAAAAAATTGCTAAACTTTAGCATAGGACCCCACGAGAGCTATTAACTATTAAAAACAGCTGGTCGACATCCATGATGTGTCGCCGAAGACTCGTCACTTGGCTTATCGAGATGTCAACACAGCGCGACTCGCTAATCTTATCATAACAACACTGCAGCGAGGCTTATCACTGTCGCGAGCGGTGCCAGTGACCGCGGTGCCAGTGTAGGCATACTGTTGTGGGGGGCGGGGCGGGGAGGGGGTCGAGCTGGGGTGGTGGGATGATTCAGTTGGTTGCTATGAAACTAATGTGCATGGTAGGGATGTAGAAACTAAAAGTGTAGACCGAAACTAAATAAAAGTAAAGTCAGTCAAGTCAATTGTTAAGGTCAAGATCATTGTAGTGGACCGAAGACATAATCCGGATTTTACATTTTTTCAACCTACGGGTGACGCAATCTCGTAATTTTATATATGTTTATAGTGTTTGAATCATCAATGCAACTAGAATTCAAACAGGCAAATTGCGAAAGGACAATGTTATATATGTATTGTGTTAACAATATATCTCTAAATTACTTCAGCTCTTTTATATTCATATTTTGCACAGGCATTTTGACAAACACTTTTAGTTGTCATTATTAGTTCCTTCTCCTACATTTTACCACGGTGATGACAAAAGCGCCAAGATATGTTGCCTTGTTAATAAATCCTGTGAGTCTTAACAAATAAATTCATAACTTATCATAACTTTTTTTTAGAATTCTGCTCGGTTGCTATAATATATAATATAATGTGTTCCATTGTTTGAAAAGATGAGTTTACGACATTTAAAATTACAGTGACATTATTGTCAGTTCAATAGGCTGTAATAATAATCCTCAACTTTGTACTTTCCTATTTTTTTATGTAGTCTTTTTCAGTTGTTTAGAGATTTACCTGACCTTTGCAACAACGTACTTGTAGTCTTGTATAATTCATATTTACATAATTTGCAATATTTTATTGGTATGGTCACCTGACTGTTTACTTGCAAGAAACTCCGATATTATCAACAACAACAAAATATGTACCATCAATATTTATTCATCATAAGCTTAGATCTAGATCTATGTGTAATATATCTCAGGCAAACATATAAGTACAAACTATTTGATGTCAAATATTTGCTAAAGACAAAGGACATTCAGGATTTGTATAAATGCACGTAGGTCTCTAGACTGACACGTTACAGCACAAAGATCCAAGCTAACGTGAAAAGCGAGTTAAAAAATATAGGGGGCTATGGGGCGCCAAGTGTTACCCCTTTCTTTTCGTCGATGAAATGGTAATTACGTTGACGAAATACAATTTCCGTCGACGAAATAGCAATTACGTTGACGAAATACAAATTCCGTCGACGAAATAGCCATTACGTCGACGAAATAGCAATACGTAGACGAAATACAACTTTCATCGACGAAATGAAACTTTCAAAAGTTGCATTTCGTCGACGCAATTGCTATTTCGTCGATGTAATTGTATTTCGTCAACGAAAGTTATATTTCGTCGACGATAGTTGCATTTCGTCGAAGAAAAAAAGGGGGTAACACTTGGCGCCCCATAGCCCCCTATATTTTTTAACTCGCTTTTCACGTTAGCTTGGATCTTTGTGCTGTAACGTGTCAGTCTAGAGACCTACGATTGTTGCTTTGTTAATATGAGTATTTTTTATTGAGTAGGTCTATTGTGAATCTTATGACCCGGACATTCTTTGCCATTAGACCCCATCAGGCCCACTACCCATATGATAGATAGATCTACGTGAAAATGTGCGCACCCCAGCACTGCTGAATCCCTTTAACATATTTTGCCCGTAACCCTATTGTACAGTCCAGCGCGTTACGGAAACACGTCCGGTCGCCAGCGGGTCTTGGAGCTCTCATCTGTAGAGGTAAATGGACATTCTCACGTCTGGACGTATCAGCGTCTACGACGAAACCATCACATTTTCACGTCCGGACGCCGGGACGTCAGTGGGAAAACTATTGCATACATTCACGTCCGGACGTCTTCAAGTACCAACACGTTACAACTTGAAATGTGTATGGTGTTTTTCCTTTTGGACAAGCCGACAAGAGACATGTGTAAGGCGTCATTTAGTATTTTATTCTTGAGCTTAGCGTGCCCAAATTTGACTCCCTCTCGCATTCCCACACGATGAGGCGCCTGGAAGATAAAGAACATAACGATCATCAAATCATGGAATTGTCTGCCAGACACCCACCAGCCTCATGAACTCCTGTCCCTCCGCCCCACACCCATCTAACACTCCTGCATTCATCCCTCCCACCACCTTCACCCATACTCGCCAGATTCATACACTACTTTCCCTCCGCCGCCCATCCACACCCACCGTGCATGGGCGTGGGGGACACAGGGGGCACGTGCATCTCTTTCAGACCATAATGTATCTGGGCCCTGTGTGGAACAAATTGTTGTGCACCCCCCCCCCCCCCTTTAAGAATTCCTGCACACGCCCTATCGGCACCAATTTCATAGACTCATCGCCCGCCCCAGTCCACCCACACCAACCAGGCTTATGCATTCCTGCCCGCCCCCCTCCCGCCCAATGATACCCACCATACTCCTACACTGATGCACCGCCCGCCCCGCCCGCCCACCGACATCCGCCAGGCTGATGTACCTCTGCCTCCCCTCCCCCGCCCACCGTAACCCGACAAACTGATGTAACCCTTGCCCTTCCCCCACCGCTGCCCACCAACACCACCAGATTCCTGCCCCCTCCTCCCAACACCCACCCGTCTCATGCTCTCCTGTGCCCCCCCCCCCACCAATACCACTTGACTCATGCTCTCCTGTTCCGCCTCCTCCGCCCGCAGTCACCACCACTCCTGCCCCCCTTCTGGCATTCACCATACTCATGCTCCCCTGCCCCCCCTCCCCCCCCCCCGCCCTGCGCCCACCTACACCCACCAGACTCATGCTCTGCTGGCCTCTTAACTGTAACTGTAAAAGTGGATACTGCGTGTAGTCCGCTTAACTGTAAAGTTGGACGCTGCGGTAACCGATGGGTTGGGGTGGGGGGGGGGGGGTCGTGTTCCCAGGTCACGAAGAATACTTTTCTTTATTCCTAGGTCACGATGAATTAAAAGGAGAACTCCCCGCATACAAAGGAAAGGCGGATACATGATACTAAATTGGCGATTTCCCGACCTTTGGATATTACAATATTAAAATTCCCAGTTCAGGATTAATGAAAATCCTTGATCAAGGCGGTCAGTATACCCCAGTTTACCCCATTCTCAGTTCACGAAGAATTATTTTCCTTATTACCAATTCACGGTGAAATGAAAAGCCCGTTCCCGAGGAACGGAAATACCCCTTGCGATAAGCACCCAGCGACAATGTTGACACATTGAACATGTTCAAGGCGGCTGCTGATGCCACTGCGCTGGTGTACATCGGGTGCATAGTGGGACAGACAGAAATACAGACAGACGGACAGCTGCATTTTAGTATAGATTCTTCAGAACGAGGCAAAAATGTATCCTTGACTTAGATTTTACCTCACATTGATAGTTTTCGATTTATTGAGTGATCAACTTTTGACATTGCCAAAAGTGTAATCGCTCGAACTACACGACGGCAGATAGATGACCTATATATGGTGCAATATGTACCCTTATTAATGACATATGTTTGCCAAGTGGCATCAAAATCAAGCCATTATTTTCTACGCTGGAAAATAATGACACTTTAAAGCAGCCTACTTACATGCGCCATCTTAGATTTTTACATTTTAGAATCAAGACTAAAAGTATCTCAAAATTGTGATGCATATATTTTATATTTCATTGTGTCTGTAAAACCGCCATTTAAACATAAAACTGCGCGGATTATTTCAGCGAGTCGACATCACAAGCCAGGATTCAAATTCGTGTAGCCATAATGTTCTTATTTGACATGGAGAAGGTTGGTAATACAAAAATTACAGAATATATTGGAGTGATCTGAAGGGTCAAATTGGGATCTGAGCGTCAATCCGGATTCTAGGGGTCACATCGGGATCTGAAAGATTAAAGCGGGTTCTGAAGAATCAACGCGGGATATGAAGGATCAAAACGGGATATGAAGGATCAAAGCAAAATCTGAAGGATCAAAGTGGGATCTGAGGGGTCAATCTGGATCTTAAGGGTTAGTCTGAATCTTATGGGTTTAATCCGTATTCCCTGCTTTCGTGCGGCAGGCCGTAATCGGCAACCCGTGGTCCTCGGGTCCGCCCTGCGGCCGGTGGGCCATGTTACAGGGCTATCGTTCAGCCACATGACACAAGCATAATCTCTAAATAGGTCTAGGAGTGCGTAAAGTGTCGCGTACAGCGCTCGGCCACTCAGCACTGACGGCCATTTTCCGAGGATGAGCCGGGGGGTGGGGGTGGGGGCGAGGAGGGTCCCGCTAACTGAGTGTCTGTGCCGGATTTTGGACATATGGCTGTGTCGATGTCGCTTTTTCTGAGTGGGAATTTGAGGGTCGATGCCGTATGTCGATTTCAATTAAGACTGTCTGTGTGTTGCATGCCGGATGGAGGGACGCCTGAGCTAAAAAAAGGAACGGCTTTTTCCACTAAATTGAGCATGACATGAAGCCTGCGTGTTTGTCTTATTTTACCCAATCATATCCATCCATGGATATGGATATGGATGGAGATGGCTTTTACGGATGTTTAGGATTTTTACGCTTGACATTTTTCACCCGGAGGCATTTAAAAGTTACGCTGACAGCATGTGTTAAAACCTGTTACGTTATACGAGACACCGATATCCGGGTTATACAACAGCGGTCGGTAACTGAAAACAAAGTGGTCCAACTTTCTCGCGCAAAACAGTCGCTTGACCATTTTCACCCGGATTCATTTAAAGTTACGCAGAGAGCAGTGGCCCATAGCGTGCCATCCGGATATGGCAAAAATACTGTGAAACGATGGTGAATCGGATGACCGAACCGCCTCCGGCCTCGCTATATCCCCCACCCCCCGCCCGTGTCTACAGAGGTCGTGCTCTCCACTGCAGACCAACAAGCTCCGGGTTCAGACTCCATCCGTGTCTGGGTCCGTTTTATCTCATTGCCATGTGGGTTAGGCCGGTATAGCCCGATATGTCAACGAAGGTCGCCTGAACACCAATAGGGGTCCCAAATGGGTAAATGACGACACACGACATGGCCGGGTTAGTACCAAAATTGACACCCGGCATTGGCATTAAAATTCTGACATCAAAACTTTCAAAATTAGACGCCAACATAATTTTGCAGTTGTTTCTTGAAAAACGTACAAAAGAGCAGACAACGGACGCTGGACTCCCCTTCCATACCTCTACCGATCAATCTGTCCATATATCTCATCCGCGTCCTCCCAGTGTGACCCGTCGCGATGTGATAACTAATACCAGCGCAACCAACCGACCCAAAATAAAAAAAGAAGATCAGATAACTGCAAAACACTGTCCTTCGAAAACTTTGGGATGCATCTAATAGATCCAAACATGCGCAGTCTCTGTTTGACCGAGTTTTCAACGTTACCCGTCGAACGACTACTTAAGGCAGCCCTGCCTTGCCGCTTCTAACCAGATCTCCCCGCCAAACACCCCGGACAGCAAGAAGTCTCACGTTTTCGAGTCACAAAGTACTGTAGATCCATGATGCTGCATTCTAAGAAGATGGTCGGGATGGCCAAGTCAGCGCTGGTCTTCGAATTGCTGCTGGGTTTCCTGCTGATGTCTTTTGCTAGAGGAGACGGTGAGTAGGTCCTCTAAGTAAGCGCCGCGCTGTTATTCAAATTGAGTTGCGTCTTAAGTATAGAGTTAGAGTGTTAGCACTTGGCACAAATGACCAGGCAGTACGTAAACGGCAGGAAACGTCACGCCATAGAGTTATCCTGATTTCATCAGTCACGTTACACTATAAAAGTATAATCTTACCATTTCGCTGTGTTATATAGGTCATCCTGCACTATTCACTCTGAGAAACGTAATAAATTACGTATTTAATAACGATGTAATTATTGTACGCATTAAATAATACGACATGCCCTTATAAGCATCGTTTTAGGTCTAAACTGGTGCATTATGTGTAGGAAATGGGGCTTTCTATAAAAGATTTTTAAAGTCAAAGGGGACAGGCTTGTCTATGGTTTGTTTATCCGAGGACAAGTAATGCTGCGTTAACATTCGCATTCGCATGGCTTGCTTATCAACTTCAGTATCCAATGACCAGTAATGCATGGTCCATGGTGGCTTTAACAACAACACCTCCACCGAGACTAGATGGTATGCACTAAAGACGTTATTGCATCACAACCGGTCCTTTGAAGGGTGGTATATTCCTTTTTTTATTTCGTTATCTGTCCCAGTTTGTATTATGCACGTATCTCGTTCATTGTTAGTGCGATACGAGGACCCAATGTGAGACAAAGGCGAATAAGGAGCTTAATTATTATTTTTCTGTTGTTCGGTTTTTATTGTTTTTATGACCTTTTCTTTGACTCCGACAGTTAACCCGGGGAAATGTCAGCCAGGATTCGATCGGTCGCCCGTGGTGTTCAAGTGCTACCACTTTGTATTGGTTCCAATGTCATGGGAGGAAGCGCGAGAACACTGTCTGGTGGTGGGTGGAGTCCTTCTCGAAATCACCGACCCCGCTGAGATCGGCGGCCTCGTCGCTTTGGGTGAGTCACCAGCATTCCACGGTCTCTTCATCTCTAATTGTTTTCAAATGTCATGATTTATATGTGACTCATACCAAGCAAACCCATGGACGTTATGAGCGCCACAACACGGTCTGAGGCCCAGAGTATGTCACTCAGAATCAGCAGCACATTGAATTCACTTTACATAGAGGGAATCCATTGGAAGAAGTCAAATGCTTGAAATATTGTCGAAAGATAATTTTATTGCCTGCACTGGTAAGCTCGGTAAAATGTCCCCCCTTTGTGCATCGATAAGGTAATATATTTTCCCGAGTGCAATGGTCATAAGTTTTACACCTTGTTAGGGTCATAACGTTCATCGGTTACTGGTCAGGATTTGCTTCCCAAAACCTGACAAATGTGTCAAAAATGCAATATAATTTGACACCCGTTTCCCAGAGAGAAATCTAAATGCAGTGATGCTAAAGGTAACTTATTTCTTGAGGAGTGTATATAAAACCACTGCCCCGTGTGATTTTTCCGCATTTGGCATATGAATAAACCATAATCTGATCATCCCTTATTCACCATTCATGCTGTTCAACATGGGTTACAGTCAAGAACACGCGCCGGCTTTCCATTACATCTCGACTAACTTCAACCCGAACGCCATTTTTCTCTTTTTCAGGTAAACAGAAAACTCTTCCCACTGTGATCCCTCCGGGGGCAGGTTGACCCGTCACCCGCCTTCGCCAGCTGTATCTTATCGTGTTCATCTCGTGTTTTTTCCCAAATCTCACGAACGCCCTTTTTTTCCATTTCAGGTAACCAGAAAACTCATCCCGCTGCGATCCCTCCGTGGGGAGGTCGACCCTCCACCCGCTTCTGGACCGGAGGACAGCGCGTCGCAACAGGCTACAGTGGAAGTCCGTTCAGATAGGAAGCCAGCGGAAATCCCTTGCCACGTGATTCTCCACTCTGGAACAACAATGAGCCAAACAGTTACAGAAACAGAGCAAACTACGTGGAACTCAGTGTAACGGATGAGGTGGGAGACAGCAAGTTGAACGACGTCGGCCAGACAAACTTGTTCTCTATATGTGAAGCACCTCTTCTAGTGTGAGAGGCTTGGTGATCTCCCAGTCACGATCAGTGTCGTCAGGCAATAATTAATAACGCCCTTCAATAAATGACATTTATTCGTGGACTCTTTTGAAAGCACCATTGCTGCCGTTTTTTGACAGGGCACATCATCATTTCATCAGCGATACAGGGGTCTACAGTAAATGTTGATGTAACTTCGGTATTTCTGTCTTTGTTGCAGTTAAACATCAGACTGCATTGTTTTCGTTTGTAGAAAAGTCATTGCTATCGCATGAATAATTACTGAAATTAACAGCTAATACAAACACTGCTATGGAATTTCAGTATTGACCAATGATAATGTATTATGCTTGTTACTGAATATCAATGAAATAAATACAGTGCAGACAGGAAACTTCTTCTTTAGTGGTGTACAGTGTTCTGTTCTGTTCAAATTGACGTATATATGTCCTTCACGCGCACGCTTCTCCTGTCATCACATGAATTGTAGCGAGCGAAGCGAACTTCTGTTGGAACGAAAATGTGTATACGCCTGGGCGATAATACCCCTTTCTCACGCCTGGGCAATACTATCAATGTCTCACGCCAGTAGGCGAGTGGGAGTGGACGCGTCGTCCGCACAATTTATGACCCTTTGAATCCGATTTAGATGACAACGTGATTAAACCATATCATCTTAGAACAACTGCGTAAGATACGAATAGTAATAACACAAAGGTCTTTTTCACCGCAAGGCACCGTCTGCTTTTCGATTGACTCCTAGGAGATTGAGGCGGAGAAAATGTAGTTTGTTGACTTTTACAAACAAAGATCAGTGTTGTTTACCAAACTCTCCCAGACCTACCGAACTTGTCAGTGTCACATTTACTGCGGGTTCTCCAGGCCAGATATTCATGTTTATATAAAACATAAAATCCAGCAGCTGGAGTTTCCAACAAGCAATTCGGCATAAATATAGCTTCAAACGGTCGATTTGGGCGAAATAGAATTTTTAACGCCCATATTAACAGAAATAAATAAAATTAGTTACTAACAAAATGTTGGTTAAAAAGGCATGTAAAATTGACCTTGACACAAATGTGTGATTAAATAGGCATCTAAAACAGACACTGACAAAAATGTGTGGTGCAAAATGCATCTAAAATAGACACTGACATTCATGACAAAGTGTCTAGAGGATACTTTCGATACCAATTAGACTATATAGTCTATAGCTGCAAGTTTGAAAAAAACTTGGTGTAGCTGCTGTCTTAGAAACTCACCGTCACTGAAGAGTGTATGAACAGAATTTCCGTACTACAGAACGGCCGTATGGGTTACGGTGGATGGGGGGTGAGGGGGGGGGGGGGGTAGGCAGGGATGGGGGGAGGAGTGGTGCGTGAATCTACCAGTCGGGTCGAATCAAAGCAATGTTTCTCAAAGTGGTCGGAACATACTCTTGAATGTTTGGTGGGTTTTTCAAACTCACACGCCTAGCCACTGCCGCAAAAGCTGCTGGTCACCTAGTGGGCAGCGGTAGAAAGATATCCTGTTTTCGCTGCCCTCATTTGCACTTGAATTGTTACAGCCAACAGCTGAACAGTGCACCATTTTGTTCTAAATGCATCGATGTTTCAAATTCGCTTGTCACTATTCATGAGAGGTGTTAGGCCGACAGCTTGTTCCAAAGACGCACCGCTCGCATGTAAACAAAGTTTTGGTTCAGCGGAAGGTAGTCGTCAGCGACGTCAACAGTGATTGGCTAACTCTGGTCACGTGTTCAGTACATGTCGACACCCGCCTGATGGACGAAAATCTGTATTTTGTATTGTTGATGTGCGATGTTCTCGATAATGCTTTTTTTAAACAGAACAATTGATGGCAAATAGATTTTATACCAACAGAGTTTTATTTTCATATCACTTTGCAGCCCCCCGGCATTTTCTTTTTAATGCACATTAACGCTTTAGAGGGGGCAATTTAAGGTAGTTTGGCAGCTGCTGGCCCCGGTGCAGGTAAATTACCCATTATAAGCCATATTTAGCGTTCAAATAACAGGATGCCATCGTAAAAAGGTGATTACGGACCTACATACCATTTTAAAGCATATTTCAATGCGAATCCGAATGCAATCGACTGACATGAGCCTTGTGGGGTTGTAACCTGGCAACTGCTCTTAATCTAGTGATATATAAGACAACTTCCATATAAAAGGGTACCATTAACTCCTATGTGATTTCAATATAAAAGATGTACCAATTCAGTTCTTCTTCCTTAAGTCAATAGAAAAGTAGCATAGAGACCAATATTATTCAAAACATTATCAAGGTATGCAAGAATTTAAACATAAAAAACATTAATTTAATTTTGTTGTTGCTAAGGTCATATTTAGACGGAAATTTGAAAGAATATGTATGACGTTAGCACAACATTAGGCTGTTTAATCACCTGTTAAAAACAACTTTACAGCTAACATGTCATTTATTCTAAAGTTACTACTCAAAAGGATACATTATGTTTTTTTTATGTTAGTTACGCAAGATATGAAGCACAAAATCTTATATTTGAATTTTGCTAAGGCCATCATTTTGACAGAAATGATGTTTCGAAGGTCATCATTTTGACAGAAATTGGACAGACATATTCTAAAATGGACTCTAAATAGTGTTCCAGACTGATATTCTCTTACAAACAAAAGACAAAAAGACGGACAAACTAAAGATACTTTTTATATCAGGCTATCAATCAGTGTGACAGGTTACCTCAATTACCAAATTTTGCATTTAAATATCTTCAACATTCCCTGGTGTAATAAAGCGATACACTTCAAAATCTTAATCATATACATACGAATAAAAATTATTGTTATTATTATTATGTGGTCTGTGCTATTCTCTCTTTGATTGCCTTACGATCTATCCCCTGGTCTGGACCTAGTCTGGTCCTATTCTTCCTCGTTTATGCTTTATTATGTTGTCCAGTTTGCCTTATTCTTCCTCCTTTAACATATAATTCTTCTGTCTTCACGTCTGGACTGTCCTCTCTGCGTCATGGCTTAGGTATTCTTCTGTCGCTCTGGTCTGGGCTGTCCCTAGCTGCTTCCTGACTGTCTCAACTGGTTTCTGATTTGGATTCTACTGGTCTGGGCTCTCCTTCATCCGTTCACTTTTGTTCTGTCATCTAATCCCCATTCTTCTGTCTTCCGCTTAGGTTTTTTCCGTCCCTCTGGTCTGGGCTGTCCTCTCCTTTCTGTCTTCTGCTTTCTTCTGGCTTCTGGTCTTGGCTGTCCTCTGCTTCCTCACTTTGACTTTCTGCTGTATTCTGATCAGGGTTGTCTTCTGTTCTTCGTGCTTTCTGAAGTGACCTCTGATTTAGAATATGCTCTTCTTCCTCTGTTAGGCTTTCTTCTGTCTCCTGGTCTGGGGCTTCCTCTCTTTACTCCCTTAAGGTTTCTTCTGTCATGTAATCTGTCCTAGTTTCCCCCCTAATGACTTATTCTGTCTTCAGGATTAGACTGTCCTCTCTCATTCATGTAATAGGCTTTCTTTTGTCTTTTATGTCTGAGCAGTCCTCTCTATCCTCCCTTAATTTTTCTTCTGTCGTCCAATATGTCATATTCGTCCTCTTATATGCTTTCTTTGGTCGCTCTGGTTTGGCTTGTCCTCTTCTTCATGCATATGCGTTTTTTCTGTCGTATCTTCTTTCGGTCTGGTCTTATTCTCCCTGCCTCAGGGTTTCGTCTGTCGCCTGGTATGAGATGTCCTCTCATTCCTCTCTTTAGTATTGTTCTTGACTAGTGATCTGCGCTGCCCTGTCTTTTTTCTTTCTTTAGATATTGTTTTGAAATGTTGGTCTGGGCTCATCTCCTTCTTGCCTGAAGCTTTCTTCGGTACCCGGAACCTTCCCTGGTATAGTGATTCACGCACTAGTCCGCAGATCGTTAGGTCGCGGGTTCGGGTCTGGGCCGCGGCAACTACTTGAGGGCAATTATATTCATGCATGTCATCATCCCAGCAGGTTCGTCGGCGCAGTTTAGCTATTGCATACACAGCTCGCCCTAAAACCGCATTTCCTTTTTTCAGTATCCTGGTGTGGGATGTCTTTCTTCTCACTTAGGCTCTCTTCTCTCATCGGATCTGTAATGGAAATATTCAGCTCTGGCCGTTTCGTATTTTTGCGCCAATAGTTGTTGAAACGTTTTCGGCCTTTTTTCGTATTTAGCAGTCCATTGCTCGAGGGGGAGGGGGAGGGGGGGGGCAAATCCCCCCGGGGCCCCACTTCTTGGATCTGCCTACATGGTGTTCTGTCGCATTCTGACGGTCGCAACATGGGTTTCCGTCATTAAAGTGACGTTCGCAACAAGGCAATTTTTTATCTTGAGATTTGGGAGGTTTACCCCCTTGTTTGTCTTATAAAACTCGAGTTAATAAAGTATTTTCACGTTTTTGAATGGAAACGCGAAACTATTATTACAAATGCGTCTGCGTCATGAGGATACGTGATGTTGAAAAAATCGTCTGGTGCGAACGTCATTTGATGAGACAGTTTGTCTTATAGCTTAACAGCTTCGGAATGAACGCTGTTCGCTTGTTTTGGCAGGAAAACAGCTGAGACCAACGTGCTGACTGTAAGACACCCAACGAGAAACGCCTGGTGGAAGGGATCAGGGAGCATGAGTGTGTGTCTAACATCATTTCTCGTATTTGACAGAATTGACGATCGCAACATCGAGAACGGCTATAGAGGTGGAAATAGCGTCCACAAACAGTTAAATAGCTGTTGTAAGCAAATGTAATACAGGAAAACAAATTCCATGCAGGTCATCAGCACAACATTGGCTCCTACGACTGAAAAATACCTATATGTGCGAACGTCATTAAATTTGACAGACTGCTTTAAGATTCATCACAATGGCGAAATATAGGTTTTTCTACGAAAATCAGTGAACATATCTTTATGCTAAGTGTTGTTTGATGAGTTCAAAGTGTTTCCTTTTTCACACCTTAAAAAGATCCAGCATGGTAATATTGTTACTCATGTAATTATAAAGGATATTAAGTGAATCAAAATGGCGTGAGTCCATTCTGTAAAAGAATAGTTTGAAAATGACATTTATTTTTCTTGTATTTTATATATTTTCAAAGAAATGGTTCTAATATTAATTTTCCAAATGGGCTTGATCATAAAACATAACTTTCAACCAAAATAATTATCAAATATGGTATTTGTGTATAAATATAACTTGCGCAACAATTTGTTGACGCTGGTATACTTTTAAATGGTAGTTGTCATAAGCTGTGATTCCGTTATATAACATAATACTCAAATACAAGTTTCTAGAGACATCTTTTGTGTTTCTTCTGTGAATAAAAACGCCATATAGAGCCAAACTACCCCTGAGAAAAGAAAAGTTGTGCCGAGCATTTGAGCCAACATGATGTAGCGATGACAGCGAGACCGTCATAACGCACTTTTCTATTTGGTCACCATTGAAAAGTGGGTCGCAAGAATCCACCATTTCTGACGTTTAATATTTCACCTTTCCTCCTTAAACGGACATTGTTTGTTTCTATTCTGTCACCATTGAAAACTAGGTCGCAAGAATCCACCATTTCTGACGTTTACTTTTTTTACTTTTTCTCCTTAAACGGTCATTGTTTGATAGAAAAAGGATGTATCTTAATGTTTCAAGACACCAATTAACTTTCCAAACGATACATGGCTGGTAGAAACAGAAATAAACCGCTTCATCGGCGGTGGCGGCGGCCATTTGCAAATTTGACAGGAATCACCCCATGTCTCTTCTTTGATGGCATGCAATATTAACTAATCAAAATCAAGCAAGATATTTAGTGTTATCCTGAAAGGTCTCAGCAACTGAATTTCAAAACACCACAAATAATCCTAATATAACGGGAAACAGAAGTGAACAATGATTTTGTATGTCATTGGTGTATTAGAAAGTGGAGAGCACATACTATTTGTCTCTAGAGAAAGGCGCTTTGGAGCGCCAAGCAAAATTAATGAAGCACCCCTTGTTGCTTAAAGCCTGACCGAAACCGGATGTGTGGAACTGCCCGCATTATGGCCCACTTCGTCATTTGTTTACACTGGCAGAAGATGTAAAAAAATGTCAGCTTTCAACAGCTGATTGCTCACGTATGAATAAAGATATTTAAATAAGGTCTTTTTTAAGCTTTCATTTAAGCTATCATACGATGATGTGAACGAGAAATAAAAAATTCGACCTGTTATACCTACAACATGGCAGTACGCCGTGAGCAGCAATATGTGTACTACTTTATGGGTGCGGTCGTGTGTCCTATATTCTGTAGGTTATATAACCCGGACATTTCACGCCTTCATTTATACAAAGCTAGACGTCTGGATATTGCGGAGTTTCGGTAGGAGTTCGCGCAGTAGTTGAATGTGTTAACTTACTGTTCAAAGATACGTTGAAAAGGTAAAGGTCTATAATAATACAAACGTCAAACTTTTTAGCAATAGAACTTGGTGAATGTGTTTGGACTTACACGCATAAGTGGTGAGCCTGAGCTATAGTTCATTTGTGTGTATAGGCGGGGTGGGGGCGCATATTCCCTGTGGGAACAGGAACACATATCAGGGTTCCCACAGGAAACACAAAAACAAATTCTATTGAAACTTTCCCTGAGTAACCGAAAAGCATGTGGCCTTCAACATCCCTTATAGAAACAACGACCGCACCAAATAATTGCCCTTAATTGTTAAATACTGCGCAGATTGCAAACCGCATGCAGTGAAAGTTTGTGGGGGTCTCCGTGTTTCAGTTATCCCTCTTTTTGGATTGTATTAAGGATCATGTGTTTCACAACTAGTGGACACTTTTCAGTATTTACAGATAGCTAAATCAATTAAAATTAGAAAAGGGTAAGGTTCAAGTGACTTTGTCGAAGGAGGCATGTAACGTTTTAATTGGGAACGAAATTTCTTTCACACGAATCACCCAGAGCAGAGCAATGCAAGGAACATGGCCTGATTTTTTGAGTTAGTTTAGCACATAGTTCTAACTACATCCTCACATCTCGCAAGACACCTCTCTTTTACTATACTCACAACTCGCACGTCACCCCTCTTTTACTACCCTCACAACTCGCAAGAAACCTTACTTTTACTACCCTCACAACTCGCAAGACATCCCTCTTTTACTACCCTCACAACTCGCAAGTCACCCCTCTTTTACTACCCTCACAACTCGCAAGAAACCCCTCTTTTACTACCCTCACAACTCGCAAGACACCCCTCTTTTACTATCCTCACAACTCGCAAGACACCCCTCTTTTACTATCCTCACAACTCGCAAGACACCCCTCTTTTACTATCCTCACAACTTGCAAGACACCCCTCTTCTACTATCCTCACAACAGCCAAGACACCCCTCTTCTACTATCATCACAACTTGCAAGACACCCCTCTTCTACTACCCTCACAACTCGCAAGACACCTCTCCTCTACTATCCTCACAACTCGCAAGACACCCCTCTTCTACTATCCTCACAACAGCCAAGACACCCCTCTTCTACTATCATCACAACTCGCAAGACACCCCTCTTCTAGTATCCTCACAACTCGCAAGACATCCCTCTTTTACTACCCTCACAACTCGCAAGACACCCCTCTTCTACTATCCTTACAACTCGCAAGACACCCCTCTTCTACTATCATCACAACTCGCAAGACACCCCTCTTCTACTATCCTCACAACTCGCAAGACACCCCTCTTCTACTATCATCACAACAGCCAAGACACCCCACTTCTACTGTCATCACAACTCGCAAGACACCCCTCTTCTAGTATCCTCACAACTCGCAAGACATCCCTCTTTTACTACCCTCACAACTCGCAAGACACCCCTCTTCTGCTGTCCTCACAACTCGCAAGATATCTCTCTTTTACTACCCTCACAACTCGCAAGACACCCCTCTTCTACTATCCTCACAACTCGCCAGACATACCTCTGTTACTACCCTCACAACTCGCAAGACACCCCTCTTCTACTATCCTCACAACTCGCAAGACACCCTCTTCTACTATCCTCACAACAGCCACGACACCCCTCTTCTACTATCATCACAACTCGCAAGACATCCCTCTTTTACTACCCTCACAACTCGCAAGACACCCCTCTTTATTATCCTCACAACTCGCAAGACGCCCCTCTTTCACTACCCTCACAACTCGCAAAACACCCGTCTTCTACTATCCTCACAACTCGCAAGACACCCATCTTCTACTATCATCACAACAGCCAAGACACCCCACTTCTACTATCATCACAACTCGCAAGACACCCCTCTTCTAGTATCCTCACAACTCGCAACACATCCCTCTTTTACTACCCTCACAACTCGCAAGACACCCCTCTTCTGCTGTCCTCACAACTCGCAAGATATCTCTCTTTGACTACCCTCACAACTCGCAAGACACCCCTCTTCTACTATCCTCACAACTCGCCACACATACCTCTTTTACTACCCTCACAACTCGCAAGACACCCCTCTTCTACTATCCTCACAACTCGCAAGACACCCCTCTTCTACTATACTCACAACAGCCAAGACACCCCACTTCTACTATCATCACAACTCGCAAGACACCCCTCTTCTAGTATCCTCACAACTCGCAAGACATCCCTCTTTTACTACCCTCACAACTCGCAAGACACCCCTCTTCTGCTGTCCTCACAACTCGCAAGATATCTCTCTTTTACTACCCTCACAACTCGCAAGACACCCCTCTTCTACTATCCTCTCAACTCGCCAGACATACCTCTTTTACTACCCTCACAACTCGCAAGACACCCCTCTTCTACTATCCTCAGAACTGGCAAGACACCCCTCTTCTACTATCCTCACAACAGCCAAGACACCCCTCTTCTACTATCCTCACAACTCGCAAGACACCCCTCTTTACTATCCTCACAACTCGCAAGACGCCCCTCTTTCACTACCCTCACAACTCGCAAAACACCCGTCTTCTACTATCCTCACAACTCGCAAGACACCCCTCTTCTACTATCCTCACAACAGCCAAGACACCCCTCTTCTACTATCATCACAACTCGCAAGACACCCCTCTTCTACTATCCTCACAACTCGCAAGACATCCCTCTTTTACTACCCTCACAACTCGCAAGACACCCCTCTTTACTATCCTCACAACTCGCAAGACGCCCCTCTTTCACTACCCTCACAACTCGCAAAACACCCCTCTTCTACTATCCTCGCAACTCGCAAGACACCCCTCTTCTAGTATCCTCACAACTCGCAAGACACCCTTCTTCTACTATCCTCACAACTCGCAAGACATCCCTCTTTACTATCCTCACAACTCGCAAAACACCCCGTTTTTACTATCCTCACAACTCGCAAGACACCCCTCTTCTAGTATCCTCACAACTCGCAAGACACCCCTCTTCTACTATCCTCACAACTCGCAAGACACCCCTCTTTCACTACCCTCACAACTCGCAAGACACCCCTCTTTACTATCCTCACAACTCGCAAAACACCCCGTTTTTACTATCCTCACAACTCGCAAAACACTCCTATTTCACTCGTCTCTTACGTCATCGAAACAAAATGGCTGCTAACCCTTACAACTGCTATATGTCTGGTTGGAATGCATCTAAATACAACGCACCTCGTACAGCACCTCGTATGTCTGTGGACACAGCCTCTATTAATCAAGAGCTCTGGGACAGATTGCCCAAATCCGTTTTGGCTTCAAGCGCAGTCTTTGATTAAAGATAATTATGTACATGTATACTGGCCACTTTTAGTTAAGATATGATTTCTGATCTTTATTACGTGAAGCCACCAGTTACTGAGTAGTAAATCATGTCAAAATTGCGTTTCGAGGAAGGCAAACAACGAATTGGAAATGTTCACAGCCTTTAAATCATGACTTAATGCATGGAGAATCTTAGAACGTAAACTTCATAAATAGTCAGTTATTGCACTACGTTTTCGACTGTTTCGTATAAACATGTGTTTCACAAAGAAGCATTACCAGTTGCAATCAGATAGCATGATAACAATACCTAGGTCCTCCTCCTTAGATGGTCCCATAGGAACTGCATGTGCAAGACTTTTAGACCAGCACCCTCCCCCCTCCCGCCATCCCCGACCAAATCCGAAATAAATACAAGAAGCCAGTGGAAGGTGGAAACTTCGTAACAAAAAGTGTTGAGGAACTTATTCCTCGTATAAACACTTTTCGATTTGTTTATAAATGAAAACGAATAAATGAATTTCCAAAAGATGTTTTTCTAACGGAACGGAATGCGTATCAGCGGCGCGAAAACGCAGTGCGATAGCTCTCTAGTGATCTCAAGAGAACTTATGTCATACATGTTATTGCATAAGTGTATAAGATCATGCCCATAACCATTTACATATTAGAATATTATTAACCATATCAGACTTACTAACAAACGGAATCCGCCGCTAGTTCTTACCCCACTATTCCTCTTCGGCACCAAACTCTAGAGGGTAAATGAAGTTACGCTCCTGGGAGTAACCATAGACAGTAAGCTTGCCATGGCGGTTCACCTTCAAAACATCAAAACCAAGGTCCTTCTAAGGATCTGCCTCATGAAAAGAATCACAGGCACTAAATGGGGGGCCAACTGAAAACTCCTAGTCCAGATATACAAGACCTTCATTTGCCCTGTTATGGAATACGGCAGTGTTCACACTGCCGACCTCCACCCCCCCCCCCCCCACTAGTCTAAAAGAACTCCAGATCATGGAAAACAAAGCCCTCAGATTAGCCCTACGGAATTCCATGACCACTAAACGTGTTTTACCAAAGGACTCATTATACATTTGGATAATGTATTTAGCATACGGACATGCCGCTGTGGCCCGCCTACCTACAGGACAATGTGTTCCGCCTTCATACAGGGCGATATGTTCCGCTTACGTACATGGTGATGTATTTCACCTATGTACATGGCAATTGTTTACGCCAAACCATAATATGGTCACGTGGTATGTTCACGTTCCGCCAATTACTGGCGAAGTGTTCCTACAATTACTGGCGAAGAGTTCCTACAATTACTGGCGAAGTGTTCCTCCAATTACTGGCGAAGTGTTCCGTCACTATTATTTAATTCATTTGATAATGTGTATGTGATGTAGTGCCTTTCTCACTCGGTAATAAATTTGCCTTTTCCGTTTCCATACACTTTGCCAGGAAACAAGCTGCGGGCGAGCCAGCTTATCATTATGAATTCGTAGCGAGATACGTCAATAAATATGTGGTTATTGCGTATTGCTATATATTTTACTTGTCAGTTCAACTTACTATAAAGGAAGAAGGTAATGATAAATATTGGCGGGTTTCTTTGATTGTCAAAATAATCGATACAATATTTAACAACGAAATCTACCTCACGTCCCAGTCGGACCATTGTATTAATCTTCCGGATATGTACTTTTATTTTTTGTATTAATTTTCGAACATAATGGCGGCCGGATCTCCTTACGTTCTTGTGGGATGATGTTGCGTTCATGTTACAGCGCTATTTCCTGCAGTTGCTGCTGAATCTGTGCTCCTCCAAGAAAGTGCGGAACCACACTGGGCGCTGGTCAGCTGTCTGCTTATATACGCGTTGGGCGATGACGTACGTATGCCATCCTGGTTCTCGGCCTCGTCGGGTGCCTTCTATAGGGCAGCAAGTGGGGCAGCAACGGGCTCTTCCAGCACGGAGGCTTTGCTTTGCAGAGAGCTTTGGTATTGTATTGTATTGCATTATATGGCAGCCTATACGGCTTATGAACAGACGATTATATTATCCAAGGGTATCATATATGGCAGGACTAAATATTTTATGTATCACTTTATTGCTACCGATAATCACATATACCTAGCGTGGCATTTATTCGGTTACAGGGGGACATCTGAATCAAACAGACTCGGCTGACTGGAATGTCGCCCTAATCTTATTCACGGAACATGATGGAATTGGAACTCGTATCTTTCGCCCAAGGTGGCCCCATGCCCAGCGAACAAACTGCCTGTATGCCGTATGTCTGTGGCGTCTGAAAATAAATGAAGTAAATTATTTTAATATTTATAACATTGCATGTTGTCATATCAGACGCCAGGTGTATGTTGTAAATTTACTGATTTATGTGCACTTACAGTATGCAGGGGCGGTCCAGAAATTTGCAATAGTTGAGTCCACTAAAAACGGGGGGTGGGGGTTGGGGGGGGGGCGTGCACGCCTGAGATGGCCTAAGTTTTGTTGCAATGAAAGGACATTCTTCCTTAAAAATGGGGATCAGCCTGGTATGTTGCTTGTATTGCTGTACTTTGCGTGACCTAGGTTTCTTTTTGGATAAGACACCCATCCGATATGTGTTTGTGCTCACAATCACATTCCTCCCGCACAGCATTTGTAACAGTTGCACTTACTTGTTTATCTCTTGCGGTAATTCTTTCGCATCCTGCCGATATTGCTGCTCGTACCACCGGTATGCGTGTTGCAATACCCAGAGATCAGTACATATGCTTGTAAAACCCGGGTGTGTGGGAATGCAAACCAGGGAGGCCTTCTCTGGTGCCTTGAAATATTTGTTGTACGTCGCTTACAGTTGAACCACTTGTGCAACCTCGCAGCAGCACAGACTCTTCTGGCTCTTCCACAATCTGGCAATGGCTACACCCGACAAAGATTATTGTTATTTTGATTGTATTGAATTAACGCGCCGTAAACAAATTGTTCCCGAGCGGGAGAATGAATGCTGATAATAAACACCACTTGTTTACCGTTGAATTTCTCTTCTATTGTTTTTCTCCTATAATTAAATTAAATTCCCAGTTACACAGTACATGTAAACACATAGCCTTACTCAAACATGGTTATCTCTGGTCCAGGTGGGTGTGGGGGGGGGGTCCAGAACCTGACCATGGTCGGGCTGGCGCCAAACTAGGAGGGTGGGGCTGCTTGGGTGGGGGTGTGGTGGCAGGGGTGATAACCAGCCCCCCTTGTCAAATCGTCTTATGGGCGAATAGATTTTGAAGCAAATTTCTAGGTGTACCCTCCCTTCCCCCCTGTTGTAAGTTTTTTCGAACCTACTAGTTTCCTTCCACCACCCCTTTCAAAATCCTGAGGCTCAATACCCGTGCACCATCAGGGGGTAACAGTCCCGACCAGAGGCAAAACGGGGGACCGTCCGCAAAAGCCTGAATGATATAATGCCGCGAGGGAGATGCCTATGGAGTGGTGTAGGCCCTATGCTATAGTTACGTTTTCTAAACTCTTGTATTATTTCGTTTCGTCTTCTTCGGGTCCCCTACTCTACCTGTGACACTCCGACAAATTCCCCCTTATCCTCTGGGGAATACCCTGGCAACATCCCGCTATATTTAACCTGGGCCCGTAAGTTCGAAACGGCGAGGGCAAAAAATCTTGCCCCCGCGTGACGTTTTCCCTCTATTTGGCCTCGCCCCCAACTTTTCGTCCTAATCGGTAAGTTCGAAAAAATCTCCCTGAAATTAGCCCCGACTTTGCCTCTACTTTGCCCCAAATGAAGGACAGCTTCTGAGCCGGCCCTGATCGGGGGCTAAAAGCGGGGCAAGGTCTGCACGCATTTACAAGTGTTCTTGCGGACAACTTAGACGATTTGATTTCATTTCCAAGTACCAATGAAGAGCTACGCAAGAGTTTTTATGAAATTACGGGTAATTATATCGCGTTATCTGCATAAATTATAAATTTGCACTAAAAAAAACGTGTTACCACTTTTTGTATATGACGGATAATATATATATATAACCTAGGCCTACTCACGTAATGTGTCATTAATGGATATCCATTGTTCATACACTGAAATTGTGTTACTTGTTCTTGATTATCTGCTAGTTGTGTAACGCTATATGCTTGTTATCGTTATGTATGGCGCTAACTTATTGTACCATGGTATTATCAAGGCTTTCCGGGTACAACTGGTGCAATTGATTGCACTCACGTCCTCACAAAGCTGTTATTTCATATTAATATTATATTTGCAAAATGTTTCCGTTATAGAACTGTAGTGATCGTCAATGCCATCATGGCCTTAGAAATGGAAGACAAATAGAACGATATCCCGGGTGCGGGGCTATGGTTTTTGGGTAGAGGCAAACACATTTTCTTGGGGTGCGACGAGGGGTGCATTTTTGTTTTGGGCCATGGGGAGGTTAAACGTTTTTACTCAGGCATTATGGGTTTCTTAGGAAAAAGAGGAATTTTTTTTGGCAAAGGGCAAAGCACGATTGTTTTTAAAACTAACTACGGAGCCAAAGTTTTTATAACAAAACAACCATTGGTCAGTAGTCCCTAAGTGTAAGATACTTTGCAAATGTGACGGCTTTAGTCACAATAACTGAGAAAAATATGGACATAGTTAATTGCTTTATTATTGTCTGTTTAACTTCCTCGAATGTTTTCACTGTTACTACTTGAAATTCTTATGAGACATCAAAATACATTTTTGCTACTCGCTGTTGATGACATATATAGGTCAATAAACTGGAATGCGAGGCGAAGAGGACAGCAAGCAGAGGTGAAGTTGCGAACCAATACTTCGAGTTTGGCCACGTATACATGACTTATGTCCCCCCCCCCCTCCCCCCACCCCCACTACCCGCCTGAACTATGAATGATAAGACGAACGCATCTTATAATCTATCGTTTATTCAACTTTATTCAAGTACAGCACAAAGGCGTCGCTAGCCGAGCACGACAGATAAGAGTAAGCTGGTACCGCCGCTCAAACTCATACAAGTAAGAGCGGGTGTTAGGTATTGCGCGTAGGTCAAGGTCACGGCATTTCTATCTTGCCCGATAGGTGACGCACTACTCCCACGTAACCGGTTTCCCTGTGCGGAGACACAGGATACTTTTTCACTACTCTACTCAGTGTTAACATGAACGAGCGAATCCAGAATTTAGATCTTTTGTACGGCAAGTACGTGAATGTGCGAAAGGCTCTCGTGAAACTGAACATAGAATCAGAAAAGGAGTACAACCACTTGAGACCAAAGCAGTTGCAGGCCATTTCGGAGGCCTCAAAGGGAGACCACTCACAACTCTCAAACCTTTTATCCTTTTTTTTGGGGTAGCTGTCAAATCTGAAGTAATTATGATGGATTGAGCAAATATGTATCAGACAATTGAGAAGAGATATGTAATTTAATATATCATATGTATCAAATCTATAATTAAGAATTTTCAATATTTCATTACATAGATTAGGCATTGAATATTTGCAAGCCCAAGAATGCTTTGCTGTATTATATAAATAAAATTAATACACTGTTTTCCTTTCCATTCATTACATTTCATTTATATTTATATTTAAATGATTTACCAAAAATATTTTCCATATAAATAAGTACCGGTAGAACTTACACATATTCAATTTTCACATCATCTTTGGTACTAAAGTGCTGCATCAGCGATGAACTGGACCCTGGGCATAATCTCATGGAACACCAAATATTGTTACTGCATGATCATGCAGGTATTCCTCAAGCCCTATGGATAGATGGATTGGTTTTTTAATTAGACTACTTAATTGTGTGCAAGCAAAAACTGAACTAGTCCAAAATATATCTTAGGATAATAGGATTATAAATTTTGGTGTAAGCATAGTTTTTTTTTACAATGTAGTGTAAGTATAGTTTGTCACGATGTAGCATAAGTGTTTATAGGTTGATAAATTTAACACATACAGTTCAGTACATGAACTAAATATGAAAGATGGTACAAGTAATTGCAAGGGCTGGGGTATAATTTTCTTGGGGAGGGGAGGGGAATTGTCAATAGAATATTGATATTAAACAGTGCAAAATATCATGTGCTGGTACTTTCAGGTTGTCTTAGTGGCATTTGCATTGCTAAAAATAAAAATTAAATAAAATGTGTCAGAGATTTATTTTTTGGGGAGGCTCTGTCAACCAATCTGAGTGTCTATCTGAGCATTTCTAAATGGCATTGCACATCACTTTCACGCACCAGCATTACTGAAATGTGTGAGACAGGCAAGTGTTATAAACAAAATTGTGAAGGATCTTCATTTGCGTAAGATATTATGCACCAATATTAAATAATAAAAATTCAGCAGCATCTTAAAATTGTTTCATGCCCACCTAAACAATGTCTCTCTGGGGGAGGGGTAATTCTCAGCCCCTGTCATACACTGCCATAAGGAAAATGTGTCAAAGAGGGGAGTGTTACTTATTTTCCTCAAAGGTTCTATTCACAGAATAATTTTCTTGTGGGGCTGTGTCAACCTATATTAAATATTAAGAACTCTGCAGCATTTCTAAGTGGCATTCCCAACCATTTCATGCAAGGCCATTAATGAAATATGTCAGAGAGGGGAGTGCTAATAATTTTCTTGTGGGGCTGTGTCAACCGATTACAGGGGCTGTTATAGAAACCTAGTGTATTGAACTTCAATTGTGCAAAATATTATGCATCTATATTAAATATTAAGAACTTTGCAGCATTTCTAAGTGGCATTCCCACCCATTTCATGCACCGCCATTAATGAAATATTTCAGAGAGGGGAGTGCTAATAATTTTCTTGTGGGGCTGTGTCAACTAATTACAGGGAATGTTTTAGAAACCTAGTGTATTGAACTTCAATTATGCAAAATATTATGCTTCTATATTAAATATTAAGAACTCTGCAGCATTTCTAAGTGGCATTCCCACCCATTTCATGCACCGCCATTAATGAAATATGTCAGAGAGGGGAGTGCTAATAATTTTCTTGTGGGGCTGTGTCAACTGATTACAGAGAATGTTTTAGAACCCTAGTGTATTGAACTTCAATTGTGCAAAATATTATGCATCTATATTAAATATTAAGAACTTTGCAGCATTTCTAAGTGGCATTCCCACCCATTTCATGCACCGCCATTAATGAAATATTTCAGAGAGGGGAGTGCTAATAATTTTCTTGTGGGGCTGTGCCAACTGATTACAGGGACTGTTGTAGAAACCTAGTGTATTTAACTTCAATTGTGCAAAATATTATGCACCTATATTAAATATTGAGAACTCTGCAGCATTTTAAAGTTGTGGCATTTCCACCAACACAATGCTTCTCTGGACTGTCACGAACTGATATGACATGGATGCGCAAATGTAGTGCACAAGTGAGTTTATCCACTTAATCAATGCATATCTATGGCTAATAATCCATACGTATACGTTAGGGAATACGTTTGCCGCCTGACATGTTTGTCTACCTTCAAAATTAGAGAACAGTCTTGACTGACATAACGCCGCGGCCTGGCACCGCTTTAACTGCACACACGAAGGTCAAGGCCGTTAATGGTGGTTAACACCGGGCCCTTGCTGAGCGAGCGAAGTTGGGACCGCGGAACCAGGCTAAGCTAAGAGTCACCGGACTAATCTGTGAAGTGTAGCTTCCACATAGAGGGTTTTGGTATCGGCCAGTCTCTGCTGCGCAGCATAAGTGGCCGTCATCTGTTGGTACACTTGCAGTTGGGTATCTGCCACGACGGGCCTAGTCTTGCGCTTAAACTGCCGGTCCGGCATTCGTGTAGCTGATGCAACTGTATACACGTGCGAAATAAAACATTGATTAACAAATCATTTTCTGCGTTAAGATCTCTGTCGTCCAGCTTTTTTCCCAATAATAGATGATTGGTTTGAAGAGTAACTACAAATATGTAATTAATGTATTATTGCACTAACAGCAAGCCCACTTACCAGCTGTGTTAGAAAACTTGAAAATGTGTGATTAATAATCATTATTGGAGTTAATAAATATTACCTTAGTTGAGATCAACAAATAATTCACCTTTATCAGCCAAGCCCCAAAAGACCTTACTTATGACAATAGCAGAATTAATAAACACAAAATTCAGTATGTGTGTGAACTTGCTGGTATCATTCACCAAGGTTCAGTTGAGTGACACTGCAGACCATTGATCACATTTTCTGAAACAAAGCTTCATATATAATTCAACAATGAATATGTGTGGGAGGTTTATGTTTTATTTTCTTTGCTGGCATGTTAAAGTATTACATAAGCTGTCATAACATGCTTAAATCATAGAAATGTGCCACATATCATATATTTTGTAAGTTCATATTGTGGAGACCAATCAAATATTTTCTGTCTATGCACATGATTTAATTTAGAACTCATTACTGTTTATACCATACTATTAGTACAGTGCTAATGTAAAAGAATGGCATTGTCAGAATGATCGATCGCATACTCAGGATAGAATTCACAAAAAGTGGCTTCTTAAGGTAAGTAATGAATTTCAATAAAAACTCACATGGCCGCAGGATATATAAACATGTAATTATAACTGATCCAATACAAAAGAGACATATAACTGTCATATAAAGTAATCAGACCAGTGACTTGCATGTAACAGGGATTGCGCACTAAGGCCAAATGGTAAAACTGACTTGAAGATCACTTAGAATGTTATAAAATAGACATGAAGACATCTGTCTGGTAATATCATTTAAATCACTTAAAGTTATATGAATAAAATAATGAAAGTCCATTTTTCCCAGTCAAGTAACTAATTACGGGTTCACCTGCTATAAGCCTATGTATACCATATTATCATTCTGGATTATCAACAACTGTATACCATATTAATATTAGATCCATTACATATCTATTATGTGAAGAATCCATAGCCCCAATTGAGTCGATCAATTCAAAAAATAAAGTCTAACCTAGAAAATGTCACAAAGAACTAACTGCCATTATAATACATTTAGCATCCACTCATATTATATATGGGTTGGACATTGTCAGTGACACTACACCACAGCCACAAGTGCTCACTTACCTCTGTCAATCACAATTAGGCCTAGCATATATCCACCATACACCAGCCCCCTATGTATAATATTAATACAGTATCCATCATGCACCAGCCCCAGGCCAAAGGCATGGGGGGGGGGGGGGGGGGGTGATGGTGTGTGATGTGTGATAGACACAGTACTAATTATGATCAACAGAGATGAACGCCTGTGATTACAGCAGCCTGAATGGTAGGTGAATGTGGCGGTTGGAGGAGGGGGCGGCTGTTAAACATGAAAGTCAAATATGTCATATAAAAAAGGTTTGTATTGTTGGCATGTACTGCCATTGGCATTGAGGCTCCGGTGCTGACACTGCCCTCGACGCGCTCGATTCTACACGCTCTACCCCCACCCCCCACACACACACCCCCTCCCCGAGTTCACAGGCACAGTAAATCAACTGACACAGAGGGGGGGTGGGGGGCCGTGCGGACCCCCCCCCCCCCCTCCCCCCCTCTGTGTCAGTCGATTTACTGTCTGTGCCTGTGCCCGAGTTGTACACTCTGTCACGGCAAATTTGCGCGCAAGCCCATAACTTACCTGCTAATCAAGCTTGTACGTCCATGCCTTGCCTCTTCGCGTTTGTCCTTCGTTATAAGAGCAGCCTTAAAAGGGCCCGATATACATGGGTTTATTGTCATTGACGCCTGTTAACAACATTCTGCCTTCACTCGTCTGGCAACATCCTTGTTTACTGTCTGCACTTCCGCTCATGTGTTGCAGGAAATAGTCATCTCGCGGTAGAAACGCGCCCCCGGGAAATGGTTTTCGGGGCCAAAAGCGAAATGGGTTCGAACTTACGGATCGGGGCGTTTTTTCGGAAAACGCCCCGCCTTGGCCTTGCCCTGAGGCAAGGCACAATTCCCCGCCCCCGTTTTGCCCGCAATTTGCCCTATCGAACTTACGGGCCCTGGTCAGAGCCCGCCCCAACCCCCTAAGACCACCTTGGCACCGGTAGAGCATTTCACCTTCCGTTGGGGGTACCTTGGCTACATCCAGCTACGTTTAACCTAGGCAGGGCCCGCCCAACCGCCTGGCACTACCCTGGCACCGGCATACCCCCCCCCCCCCCACTTCGAGTAGTCCCGATCGCATCTGACATCTGGATCTAGCCGCCCCACTCCCGAGGACCACCCTGGCACCTCGCGGACTCGCACCTCCCCTGCCCTGCCCTGGTGTCATGCCAGGTTAGTTAGGCACGTTAACTACCCACCACGGTTCGCCAAATTATCATTAACCCGTGTGTACGTGGATGTCAGTACTGCGTCTTCAAGATACTCCAACGGCTGATCTAGACCTAGTCTGGATACACTTACCATTCTTTATGCTGGAGCCTCTAAAAATGGTCCAGGACTCTTGCATGGGGAACTGGGTCGGGAGCCACATTCGCTTGTACATACGGCTCAAACTGGTACCGAGCCACACCCAGGGCAATCTCCTTATCAATTTGGCTTTCACCCTCACTACTTTCTACAATATTATCAGACACCTCGCTTGCCTCCTCCTCCGATGACTCCATCGCGAATCTGATTAGAATCCCGCTGTATTCAAGCGCGGTGTTTACAGTGCTCTACAGTGGGCACGCGGCGCGCGATCGTTGGGTTCCCCTTTGACGTCACGCACGCTGATGCTCATTCGCGATGCTTTGCAGAAATGGAAGAGGGTGGTGCTCGTTGAAGAGGTCGTGCGCCATGAATTTGTGTTTAAAAAATAGCAGCATTGTATCATATTAATTATAAGATATTTATCTTTCATATGCATTTGTCAATCGGACTTTTTTTGGCATGGCATGGCACAAACACTTTAAGAGTAATGCGTGCATTTGATGAAATGTATAAAGCGGCTGACCAACATGCATACATTTGTTGCAGGCAGCATGGAAAGGCGCAGAATCTCTTGGCATCACGTGGGCACTGCCGCGAGGGTAGTAGGGGGAATTGCTAGCCTCTTCGGCTAGACCTTTAACAGGCATACAACGTCAAGGATTCCCATAGTTTGATGACGTAGTACACAAGAACGTCATGTTTATCCGCGCACCGGGCCACATGTAGCAGACTAAGAAATATATCATTCTCTATAAAAGCGCCTACCTCTCAGTTCTTGACCCATAATATTGTCTCTTTGCAACAAAGACCGCGCGAAATTATTTTCATTGGAAGATGTAAAATGTGTCTTGTCGGAAAAACTGAAGTTGACTGAGCAGCTTTAACTCATGCTTACTGTGGTTTTTGGAAACATCTTCGTTGTTTGCCCAGCCATTAATTATTAAAAGAAATAAAATAGATCACTGAAGAATTCGTGTCTTGTATTTTCTTCGCCAATACTCAGTCGTCTTTACTTGGGGCATTGTAATAGTGGAGCGGATCAAGCACAATCTTGCTCTAAATAATTGTGTAAAAGTAGGCAGAGAGAGCCACATGGCAAACCATTGCTGTCACATTATCGGAAAAGTAACATTTTTCGCTGAATCTATGGCTTGCGCATTTGAAAGCAGGTTTTGGGCTAGAGCAACCCGTTTTTGTGGGGTAAGAACTCAACGAATTAATTGGGCAGTTGGATTAACAGGGTGATCCGATTAACGGGGCGATCGGATTTAACGGGGCAGTAGGATTAACGGGGAGGTGGATGTAAATATGTAAATATTTTGGATAGATTATCACTAAATCTAAAGCCTCCTTAAATGCTCAATATTGTTGTGAAACAGGGAACAAGTCAGTGGTGATTGGAACTCGAAATTAATTTAAATTATTCTTCATACGCAGAAACTGAAATGAATCTAATCGACGAAATATTCGCAGTTTTGCATCAAATAAACCACTAATTAGCCATTATTGTGCTGCTGGTACCGTACCTAACGTATGGATTCGACTTTGATTTATTAGAAGAAGTGTTACTTTTGAACTAAGTTTCGAGTTCGATCAAGATCAATCTTGTGAATTTGAACTTTGACTTTGTTATTTGGACATATTTTTTTTCGTTCAACCCATTCATTGTGATTGCACGACAATTGAATGTCTTTTTTTTCAAAGTCTGCATCGAAAATACAAGATTCAACGTAAACCACTCTCTAAAACCATTCGTCACCCCAGCACCTTTTACGACCAACCGTGGCTGTTACGTGGGGCAGAGGAGATGTGAGAAACGAGCTCGGTCTCCCGGCAAATATGGCGGCTGAGAAATTCACATTGCCAACCTAAACACCAAAAGAAGGGACAAATATGCAAAGGTCCCAAACTCAACATTGTCACTACCAGAACTTTTGGGATTAAAAGTGTTTATATATGTCGCATATTTTCATTTGGGTATTATTCATGTTCGGTTAGTATTGAGATATCTCGAAGCAGATCTGTTCGCTATTTCTCATTGCAGCCGATCAACATCATAGTGTACAGTGCAGGCAATAGTCGTCTTATTAATTTAATAAATTAAATTTACCATGAGCCCAAAACATAGAAACCTATAAGCCACGCAGCTCAACTTTGACCCAAAGACTACTTAAAGTTGTATCTTAAAATTGATTATATTCCAGCAACCTGGGTCAAGGGTCAAGGTCGTGATCTTGACTATTGTAAATGTCGAGTGCTCGGTTGTAGCTCAAAAACCAAAAGACATCTGAGCACCAAACTTGCCCTGGTGGATAGGGTGGCGTAAATCCAATCTCAGCTTGAACCCGGAGTGCGCAATGTAACAGTGCCAGCGCGCCTGGAAGTTGGGGGTTCGAACGCAATTTTTGCAATTTTTAAGCTATCGCTCTCGAATATTTACCACAGACTGGGGCATAAATTAGAACCTTGTATTTAAAATTTTACTAATTTTACTATTTCAATTTTACATTAACGAAATTTACGGAAATTCACGGGTGAATAAACGGGCACTTTGGTTTCAGCTATCCACCGTGTGAGATCGTTGCGTGTTAAATCCTGCTCAGGTCAACCCGAGTGACTTTTATTTTTGGGATGGGGCCAATAATTGCGAGGGGGCTCACTATTGTGACAGTTTTAGAGCTGCCGGCTCTGAGGGGTCAATATGGGTCTAACGTGTCAATCGTGTTCTAAGGTGTTAAATCTGGATTTGAGGGTCGAATCGAGATGTGAGAGGCCAAATACGGATCTGAGGGGTCAAGTCTGGATCTCAGGGTGTGTCTGTGTACTCTGTGTAGGTCGCAGAACGCCACATTTCGTCGTATAAATTTACCCATCGATATCCGTTATCTGACATGGATCGATCAATTTCGTTAACGGGGTATACTGGTCAAGGTCATTGTAGTTGCCCCAAGACATAATTCGGATTTTACAGTTTACGTCATTCTCACCCGATGGGTGACGCAATCTCGTTTCCGCCATGAGAGATTGTCAACCCTTTTCGACTATCCCGCGTTCGGCATAAAGCTGTAATGCGCAGGCGCAATGGGGAAATCTAGTCGACTAGTCGACTAGCTGTAGTTTGCGAACGAGGCCTTAGCCGCCTAGTAGCCTAGCAGCACGTACCACGCTTTTTGGTCACAACATATACTGATATATGGTGTAAGGAAGGCGACTGGCTCACAAGATGTGGGAAGGCTTGCAAGCGCTGAACCTCTTGAGCACATGCTCCTGAACAGCCAATCCATATCCCCATAACCATGTCTCTAACGCAAACCGAGGCCCGCATACAACATCATTACTGCGAAGCAGCGAATATCCTCGGCGAATTATCTATTAAAACATTGATGAAGTCCACTTGTTGTCATAATGCTTTATTTGCAATATAATTTAGGACGGTAATTCCGAGACATATGTCACAGGAAGGGTCGCGATGACCGCCGGAGCGTTTGGGGTCGAGATCAACGACAGGAGAATAAAAGTCCGGATCCAGATAGTAACCCGTCCGATTAGCGTCCGGGTCAAACGGACACTTGATTGACCGCGATTGACGTCGTTCTATCTTGCGTAACTCTCCGCGCTACTTACCAGAATTACAACTACATCCCCAGCATAAATTACAAGCTTATTACCATTTCAAAAGAAAGAAATGGTAGAAATGTATGCTTGCCTTTCAGTCGGAGGCATGGCATTACGTGTTGGCTACCCTTGTTGCTTCCTGTTTACGTGTTGATGCAGTAGCGATGGCAGAGGTTACGGGCTGACTTCCTGTTAGATAGACACGCGTTTTATGTGTTTTCTCTCGAGCGTTAGGCTATCGTCCATTTAGACAACTTGTCGATCGTTGCTGGGAATAAAAGCTAAAAACAAATTGTGACAACAACAATCGAACTGTCTTGTATTTAACTTGACTTCAATGACGTCAGTAGCTTACCGTGCTGCTTCAGTTCCTCAAGCTGCATGGACTGCGCCTTGATGGTCCTGGTGGTGGCCATAATGCGCTCCATGTCGTCATCTACTCAATAACAACAAATCATAGTCTTCACTGGCTCAGGAAGCTAAAACATGCAACACTACGAAAAACCTGATCATGAAAAGTTGATAATATATATTAATAAGACAATTTCGGCCATAGTGCACTGATAACGAAGGAATCCAAATCAGTACGGCAATAAAGACAAGCCTTGGACGACAAATCAGTTCTTCCAAGCGTGGTAGCAGCATTATTCTTCACGATGTAATGCCCACGGATTGCTTACATACACCAACCAAAGCGTCATCCAGTTCTCTGTTTATTACACCAGGTTGGCCCAGGGTTTCCAGGTCCATGACACTCTCGGCCACTATAGAAAACAGACAAACATTTCATGTGATCAGTATCAACATTTGTTACGCACAAATGTTAATGCTAGTTTTTGAATCTAAATCGTCAATAATAGGACCAATAATAAGAAATGTGTTAACGCGTGGTTCCTGATACTCACAGGTCAAGGCCACGAGGCCCAGCACGAGAAGTCCCAGCAGCAGCTTCATCTTCAATCAGCGATGTCAATGTCAGCTTAATAGGGCAGTTCAAAACATACCTTCAGTTACCCTTGGGAACTTATTCAACACAGTGTCAAATGCATTGTTATAAATGCCAACTTTGAGCACTAATAACAATCTTAAGGATGTTGCTAGTCTGTGTGGCTTGCCTGTGCCAGCTCACTTAGATAATGGAATGGGTAGGATGCTTTTACCGGGATTGTCACATCGTTATAATGGAAAGGTTCCTCGTGGTGATCATTCAGCAACTGAGCTGCCTGATCAGAGACCATTGGTGATTAGGCCCCGGGTTGACCAGGCTCATTGGGTTTTTGGCCTGGAATAGCCGTCCTTTCCCTAGTCCGCTGGAGGCAAATATATGGGCCGTTAAGAGTCACGCCTTACCTTGGTTATCGTTGAAACTTGTTTCCTGGTCCTTCGGATTAGCCCGTCTTAAACAGTTACCTCCCTCGATCTTGATATGAGCGACTTGGGGGCGGGTCGGTTTCAGTCACCCGTGTTATCTGATGTATGATGATACTGTGGGATGGCGGGGACCCAGCCAGCCGTGCTAGGGTACACAGTCGTATATAGCGAGATCATAATTTCAGTCGCCTCGGTGTGAAAGCGTTGTGTATCTCGTACGCCACCTGTCACCGGATGACTCCACCAGATGGCAAGAGTGCATGTAGAGTCAGCAAACCGTATACCGTACCACAATGGGACTTGGGGCGAGGCCTATTCGTCCCATCGACACGGGTAAATGAGCGACCGATTTTTTCTCATAAGAGTTCTATAAGTTCTTTTGGATTGATAACCGCCACTTTTTTTATCCGAAGCCTTTACTGTGGTGTATTCGCAAATAAGCTTTTGAACACCAGGGCATCTTATCTTCTCAAGCAAGGCAAGCCTCGCGATGAAATGAATAACTGGCGGATTTTGACGGTAACACCCCGACCGAACGGATTTGGGCGGTCAAAAAGGGGGGAGGGGGGTGGGCTTTAACGCGGATGCCCCCCCCCCCACCGGGACCCGTAATGTATTACGTACCTACCTCCCCGGGCACCGGTACATTTGGTACATTTCACGCTAGTCCGTTAATTGACCAAACATTAAGACGCTTGTCGTAATGTTTCAAGCGAATGCATGGTGACATTGTGACATTTAATCGATCGAAATGATCTATTACTGCCGTCCCCGTAAAACGATGTCATCTCCAATTAGGTAATTTAGGCAATTGGTTCATTATCCTCTCTGTCGATGGGGCGAAGAGGCGTTACGAGTTGCGAGAATACCTTATGTTGTTTAGAGCTGACAGCTTGTTGATTCAAAGCCCACTCTTACCATCTGGTGGTGCTATCTGAAGTCGGCTGGCGCGGCAGACACACATGGCTATCAGATCAGGTGGAAGGCGACGTGTATCTCCTACGCCACCCGTCACCGGATGGCACTATGGTCGAGCTCATTTGGGGTATCATCCGACTGTCGTTGTCAGAATGAAACTGGCACGATTATCTGTAGCATGGGGATGCTCAGGTGGAACGAACACAAGACACCAACAACCATGTAGGGTTTCAATATAGATTTATTTACGAGCGAGGTTCATCTAAACTTTATAATGAAGCCAAGGGGTAGGCTATCTGTCTATCATGTTAGAACCTAACTGTGCTTGCTGTAATATATACTGTTGGGCTGGTTGCTACTTAATTATTGAGTTAGCGTTAGCATTTCGGATTTACGCTACGCGCGGGCAAGTTACAAGGCTCTTAGCGATAGAACAATTATACAATGATTTCTCACGATCGGGTTACCAAAACCGTTTACGTGGTATACGTCATCCCGCCAAAGATATTCTTTATGGCAAGCCGAAGTGAGATTAATTTTGAATATTAATCTAGATGTATCCCCTCAGAATATCTGAATTAATAAATATACGCTCGCATTTTTTAGGTGGCACCTATCCATATTATTGCTTCAAGAGAAGCGCTGTTGGCTTCAAACTGGATGTTCATTTAAGCTCCGCCTACAGTGCCCACACTGCCTGTCGAAGGCAGTATTTAGCCCAAATTGCCCCTAAAAGGCCCTTTAGCCGAAATTGGCCCTGACGACCGGTAACGTCACCCTTATTACGGCTTCCAATGTACTTATGGATTTTCGTCCTCGACCTAAGGTCGAATATCTCTTGTTTGTTTGCTATGACGAAAATTTTCAATTTTCGTCATATTTCGGTCGGTCGTGTTTGCTTGTTTGTTAAGTCGAAAATCTGCGATTTTCGTCTTATGTCGGTGTGTTCGGTTTGTTAAGACGAAAATTTTCAATTTTCGTCTTATGTCAGTGTGTTCGGTTAGTCTGTCTGTCTGTCCGTCTGCCTTGTCACGCATTATCTCTCGAATGCCTTAACATATCGACTTCCAAATTCACAAAAAGATGCGGAAGTGCCAATCTCAGGCTGAGTTCGAAGATGGGCAACGTACCTCAAACGTCAACGTCACGATGACGTCATACGTCCAAAACACATTTTGCGCTCTAGCTCTCTTAATATTGCAGCTAGAGAGCCGCAATTTGTGTCAAAATACTCAGCTCCTCAAAATCTTTCGCGTTACTGACATCAGATTTGACGTAGGATAAAAAGTTTTCGCGCCACAGGCAGCTAAAAATTCGAAATTTTGGATTTTTTTTTTTTTTTTAAAGAGTTTGAGATATCGACTCCTCCTTCTGCACAGACAATGCCACGGCCCACCGTCAGGCTAAGTTCGTAGATGGGCCATGTAGGTCAAAGGTGAAGGTCACAGAAATTTTTCGAAATTCGCTTAACCATTGATAGATAGGACCAAAAATCGGCAAAATCGCTATAGCGTTCCGAGTTTTTGCTTAATGACGCTCAGAATTAATTCACGTATTAGGCTCGTAAGTACCTTGTAAACAGTGTTTTAATTTTGAAAATCGTCCGAATAGTTCTTCCGCAAAAAATTCCCAAAGTTTAACATGGGACCCTATGGCAGCATTTTGGCGGGAACATGATCTCAATTTCTCCGTGAAGGTTACAAGTGAGACAAACGTCACCGGGCGTGATACATGACATCAATAATTGGGCACGAATAACTATATTGATCAAGGTCACGCTTCCAAGGCCAAGGTCACAGCAAGGTCAAGGTCACGAAACAGATTATCCCGCGGTACTCCGTTCATATCGGGTCTAGAGATTCGGTGTTTGGTTGAGAGTATTCGTCGGGGAGAGGCGGTGACGAACTACTCGCTCAGATTTTTCCGGGTACTGAACGATTTTCGAGTAATCGGCCAATCAATATTCAGCGTACGTGTCAAGTGGCGTTTTGAACTTTGCAAGGCCATAACTCGGTCAATATTTGAGCTAGGGAGCCCAGATTTGGCATGAATGGAGAGAAAAATGTGACCTAGGCTGATCGAAACCACCTCAGAATTGCTCTAGGACGCTTAGTTTGGCCGCTAGAGCGCTCGCAAGAGGTGCACCCCCCTCCATGCCGACGCTCCCATTATGAGTCAACGGGCGATATGGACCGGCACTCTTTCGGGGTGGCGATGGCCGCCGTTCGCTTAATAGCGACGCTAGAGAGTCGGGACTGGTTGCAAAAGACGGGCAAACGTCGACTTGGGTATGGAATCCGCCTTCGCTTTTAGCTTATCACGCTTAGTTCCGCCGCTAGGGGGCTCCGTAATTCACCGATGACGAGTCCGAGAAGAGCGATTAGGGCGCGACCAAGGACGCGTAGAAAGTCGTGATTTGAACGTATTCACTGGTCTTAACATAGTCGAATTGGTCCCATAACCACAATTTTCGTCTGCCTTCTCAAGCTGTGCTTGACGGTCTGGTCTGTCTGTCTGTCTGTTTGTCTTGTCACGCATTATCTCTCCAACGCCTCACGATATCGACTTCCAAATTCACCAAATGATGCGGAGTGGCCATCGTCAGGCCCAATTATCAGATGGGCAATGTAGGTCAAATTTCAAGGTCACAGGAATTTTTTGAAATTCGCTTAACCATTGATAGATAGGACCAAAAATCGGACAAGTCGCTATAACGTTCACAGTTTCCATTTATTCGCGCTGAAAATTATTTCACGCATTAGGCCTATCAGTACCTTGTATGTCGTCTTTAAATTTTGCAAATCGCCCGAATAGTTTTCATGCAAACAATTCTTAAACTTGAACATTGACCCCTATGAGAGGATTTTGGCGGGAAAATGGCTCCTCAATTTCTCCATGAAGGGTACAAGTGAGACAAACGACGCTTTGCATAGGACATAAGATTAGTATTTAGGGTTGGATGATGCTACTGATCCAGGTCACGCATAAAAGGTCAAGGTCAAATAAAGGTCAAGGTCACGGAACATGATTTTAGCAGTAACTCCGTTAATATTGGGTCTAGAGATCCGCGGTTTATTTCAGAGTATTCCTCAGAGTGAGGCGCAAAGGAAATGTGGTCTCAGATTTCACGTCACATTTATAGTTTTTGAGTTATTAGATGATCTAATTTTTACTTAACGAAAATGATACAAAAACCGATGTGACAACATGCATGTAGTTAGATTAAATATGTGTGGTGGAATATGTCCTAATATTACTGACATCATGTGTGCCAAATCCCATCGAAATCGAACCGGTAGTTATGACGCAAAAAAATAATCTTACTTTAACATGGCCAATCCCATTGTGAAGCATCGACAGGCCAAATGACTGCCAGCGCGGTGACCGATTTCGCAATAGACCTCGTTCGGTACGGGTTTGACGCTCAGTGACTTTTTTTGAGATTCATACGTTCTCGCTATCCTCCAGCTATGTTATACGCGGGTTTATTAATACGGCCTCTGAACTTTATCTGCGACCTTTCATAGTTATCGGGTCAAGGTCAGTTGCACCTATACCCCGATTTTCGTCTTCCCTCTCAAGCTACGCTTGACAAATCTAGTTTGTATGTATGTATGTATGTCTGTCTCACTCGAAAACGGGAAGTCTCCTGGTGGCCTAACGACTGCATGTATCGGTTCCCAGTATTTAGTACCTAATAGCTAGGCAATAGGGCTACAACGTGCTCGTCACGGTCAAAAAGTCAAAGGTCAAGGTCACAGCGATTTTTAAAAAAAAAACTAAAAACGCTTATATCTCCGTAAATATTGAAGTTAGAGATCTCTGGTTAGTTTCAGCATGTGCTACCCTCCAAGGTGCAGTTTTCGTGTATTTTTCAACTGAGGTGATAGGTTTTGCGCAAAATGCAGTAAACGACCTCTGTCAGTTTTCACGTTTTTTTACACTTACAACTTCAAACTATCGCTATTTTGTTCAAACATGTCATAGACATATGAATTGAGATGAGGTGTGTCGAATCTTAGAGTTTTCGGATACGTCACGTGACGTCACGATGACGTCACTTTTGGTACTTACAATTTTTTTTCAAAAATCGGCAAAAAATCATAAAAATGCCCGACTGGCGTTATATTGTAGAGAAAGTATTTCCTCGTGTAGCAGTACACTAAAAACGATACGTTTCTATCTTACTTCCGGTTCCAGGACCGACGGCATTTCTGTATGGGACTTCCCATTTTAAAGCGCTGTATCTGTAAGCTGGGAAAAATGTTTTGTCGTGTATTTCACAAGTGCCTTCAGCAAACAACACGTGAATAGAGATTGTGTCTATCTTGAAAAAATCGTCAAAAATCAGAAAAACAAGCTAGAGCTGTGGTGTTTGTGTCAAATGGTAGGGAAGATTGATGGTCAGAAAAATAGTAAAAGAAACAAATTAGTTGCTATATCACTTCGCTTACAGTGTTCGTTGTTCTTGTCGTCGGTCTCCGTGTTTCCGCAATGATAAGCTAATGCAATTTTTGACCATTTCGTCAAGCCATAGCTGAAGGACTAATCTTTCTATCGCCTAGCTCTTTAATCGAATAAGTTGTGGCAGTAAAGCTTGGCATATTGCCGATTGGACGTTGTCGTACGTCACGTTATAACGTCACCATGACGTCATGACGTCACATATCTTACGTAGGCTATTACTCAGCTATTACAAGGCATGGCGACTTTCGGGTTGCTTGACGTTGCAGGTCGTTTTCAGGGACATTTTGTGCCGTGTGTAACTTTTTTGGCGCACGGGATAAGTATGCGTCAAAAATGACGTCATAGCTAATGTGCTCTTACGACATGTTAGGTTTGCTTTATTTTCAGCTATGTTCAGTTGATACGTAGGTATATTAAAAGATAGAAGCCATCTTAAGCATTTTCGCAAACGTCAAATGACGTCATGTCGCGTCACGATGACTTATTTTTAGATAAAAAGTAAACTTCGTAGCGCCATCCATAATGAGTCAAGCAATCGCTCTTGAGAACAAAATGTCATGTTCACTTAAACTCTAATATGGCATTAAATTCGCGGGCGGAAGATGCGTCACATGACGCGATTGTCACGTCATCGGCACAAGCGACGGTTTTACCTGTAATTCCGTTATTATCGGTTAATTGCTCATTGCACACTGCTCAAAATACAGCCTGCGGTGCGCACGTTGTCGGATGAATGCGCTATTTGGCTCAAATTTCCCGTTATACGCGCTGTTTAGCCCGAATTGTCCCGTATACGCGCTGTTTATCCAAAACTGCCCCCTATATGGGCTGTTCAGCTCAAATCGCCCGTTATATTCGCTATTTAGCATAGATTGAGCGTTACATGTCCTTTTTAACCAACAATTACCCGCTACATGCGCAATTTAGCCCAAATTGCTCGTTATACGCGCTGCGCTAAATTGCCAGTTAGATGCCCAGTGTACCTAAAATGTCCTGTTATACTTGCTATTTGGCCCAAATTGCGTTATGTGCGATATGTAGCTCAAATTGCCCGCTGAAAGCTCTATTTTGCGATCCAAAAGCTCTATTTTGTCAACAGAAAGCTCTATTTTTTCAACAGAAAGCTCTATTTTATCTACAGAAAGCTTTATTTTGTCATCAGAAGGCATTTGGCATAAGTTGCTATCCCAAGCCGCTATCGATCCTGAATTGCTCTCTGAAGGCTATATTTGGCCCAACGAAAGCTTTATTTACCCCAAATTGTACCATAAAAGCTATATTTGGGCCAAATTGTATGTGTAATGGCCTACTTAGCCAGATTTACTCACTAAAACTCTCTTTTGCCCGCCGAAACCTCTACTTGACCCAAATTGTCAACTGAAGGCACTAATTGACCCCTCAGATCCCAATTTGACCCTCAAATCCAGATTTGACCTCTCAGATCCAGATTGACCCCTCAGATCCAGATTGACAGCTCAGATCCAGATTTGATCCTTCAGATCCCCATTCGATTGATCCATCAGATCCATATCTCATTCACAGACGCCTATTTTGCCTCTCAGATCCAGATTGACCCCTCAGATCCCCATTCGACCTGGACATCCATATTTGCCCTCTCAGATCCCGAGTAGTAATCTGGCATCCCCACTAGACCCGTCAGACCCAGATTTAATCTGTCGGATCCAGATTGGACTCATATGATTCTTATTGACCTCCTCAGAACCTGATGGAAGCCGCCAGATAGAGATTTGACAACTAGCATGCCGATTGACCCGTCGCCTCCCTATTTGACCTTTATATCCCGATTCGACCCTGGTGATCCTGATTGAACATTGCTAATCCAGATTGGACGCAACGAAACCAGCTTTGACCCGTCGTATACCAATGTGCCCAACGGATCCCGTTTCGAACCGTCGAATTCGACCTTTCGCATCTCGATTTGCCCCACACAACCCATCAGATCCCTATTGGTCCCACGAATCCTGATTAGAGCTCCCGCATCCCTATTCGAAGACCCTGCGGACCGCCACTTGCGGAGGACAACCCAAGGCATCATCAATACACGCCTGATCACTTCAGAGTGATTTTGTTTAGTCCTCTAATGAATGACCAGTGGCCACGGTGCTGTCATCCCAACACACCCCCAGGAAATCCGGAAACAAAATTTTGGGAAAATTTCACAAAAATGTCATGCAGCGGCAATGTAAGAGACGACCTGGGGCAACAATACACATCATTTGGGCCACAACTCGGTTAATATTTGAGCTAGGGAACTCAGATTTGGCATGAAGCGAGAGAGAGATGGCAGGTTGACCAGCGAAAATCGCGATAGAATTGCTCTAGGACACTTAGTTTGGCCGCTAGAGCGCTCGCAAGAGTTGCACCCCCCTTTGCTGAGGCTCCCATTATAAGCGAACGGCGATATCGACCGGCACTCCTTACTCGTCGATGGCCGCCGTTCGTTTAATAGCGACGCTAGAGAGTCGGGACTGGTCGAAAAAAGACACGCTCTTTGACCCAAAGTCGATTTTCGTCATCATCAGTGTCTCACTGAGTTCTTGGTTCTTTGTCGGTCTTCCCGTCCCACTGGGTTCTTGTCTCATTGCCATGTGGGTTAGGCCGGTATAGCCTGATATGTCAACGAAGGTCGCCTGAACACCAATAGGGGTCCCAAATGGGTAAATGACGACACACGACATGGCCGGGTTAATACCAAATCGACACCCGACATTGGCATCAAAATTCTGACATCGAAACTTTCAAAATTAGACGCTAACATAATTTTACAGTTGTTTCTTGAAAAACGTACAAAAGAGTAGACAATGGACGCTGGACTCCAGACTTCCAGACCCCTACCGATCAGTCTGTCCATATATCTCATCCGCGTCCTCCTAGTGTGACCCGTCGCGATCTGATGACTAATACCAGCGCAACCAACCGACCCAAAATAAAAAAAAGAAGATCAGATAACTGCAAAAATCTGTCCTACAAAAACTTTGGGATGCAACTAATAGCATCCAAACATGCGCAGTCTCTGTTTGACCGAGTTTTCAACGTTACCCGTCGAGCGACTACTTAAGGCAGCCCTGCCTTGCCGCTTCTAACCAGATCTCCCCCAAAACACCCCGGACAGCAAGAAGTCTCCGATCTACGAGTCACAAAGTACTGTACCTGGAGATCCATGATGCAGCATTTTAAGAAGATGGTCGGGATGGCCAAGTCAGCGCTGGTCTTCGGATTGCTGCTGGGTTTCCTGCCGATGTCTTTTGCTAGGGGAGTAGGTGAGTAGGTCCTCTAAGTAAGCGCCGCGCTGTTATTCAAATTGAGTTGCGTCTTAAGTATAGAGTCGTGTAACGCCATAGAGTTATCCTGATTTCATCAGTCACGTTACACTATAAAATTATAATCTTACCATTTCGCTGTGTTATATTGGTCATCCTGCAGTATTTACTCTGAGAAACGTAATAAATTACGTATTTAATAACGATGTAATTATTGTACGCATTAAATAATACGACATGCCCTTATAAGCATCGTTTTAGGGCTAAACTGGTGCATTATGTGTGGGAAATGGAGCTTTCTATGAAAGATGTTTAAAGTCAACGGGGACAGGCTTGTCTATGGTCTGTTTATCCGAGGACAAGTAATGCTGCGTTAGCATTCGCATTCGCATGGCTTGCTTATCAACTTCAGTATCCAATGACCAGTAATGCATGGTCCATGGTGACTTTAACAACAATACCTCCACCGAGACTAGATCGTATGCACTAAAGACGTTATTGCACCACAACTGGTCCCTTGAAGGGTGGTATATTCCTTTTTTTATTTCGTTATCTGTCCCAGTTTGTATTATGCATGTATATCGTTCATTGTTAGTGCGATACGAAAGAATAAGGAGCTTAATTATTATTTTTCTGTTTTTCAGTTTTTATTGTTTTTATGACCGTTTCTTTGACTCCGACAGTTAACCCGGGGAAATGTCAGCCAGGATTCGACCGGTCGCCCGTGGTGTTCAAGTGCTACCACTTTGTATTGGTTCCAATGCAATGGGAGGAAGCGCGAGAACACTGTCTGGCGGTGGGTGGAGTCCTTCTCGAAATCACCGACCCCGCTGAGATCGGCGGCCTCGTCGCTTTGGGTGAGTCACCAGCATTCCACGGTCTCTTCATCGCTAATTGTTTTTAAATGTCATGCCTTATATGTGACTCATATAAAGCAAACCCATGGACGTTATGAGCACCACAACACGGTCTGAGGCCCAGAGCATGTCACTCAGAATCAGCAGCACAATTGAATTTACTTTACATAGAGGGAATCCATTGGAAGAAATCACAAAGTCAAATGCTTGAAATATTGTCGAGGGATAATTTTATTGCCTGCACTGGTAAGCTCGGTAAAATGTCCCCCCTTTGTGCATCGATAAGGTAATTTCTTTTCCCGACTGCAATGGTCATAAGTTTTAAACCTACTGCCTTGTTAGGGTCATAACTTTCATCGGTTACTGGTCAGAATTTGCTTCCCAAACAAATGTGTCAAAATGTGTCAAAAATAATTTGACACCCGTTTCACAAAGAGAAGTTTAAATGCAATGATGCTAAAGGTAACTTCTTTCTTGAGGAGTGTATATAATACCACTGCCCCTTGTGATTTTGCAGCCTTCGGCATATGAATAAACCATAATCTGATCATACCCCATTCACTGTTCATGCTGTTCAACATGGGACCCACTCAGGAACATGCGTCGACTTTCCATTACATCTCGACTAACTGTTCAACCCGAATTTTTTTTCCTTTTCAGGTAACCAGAAAACTCTTCCCCCTGCGATCCCTTTCTTGGGAGGTAGTCTCGTCAACCGCTTCTGGACCGGAGGGCAGCGCGTCGTATCAGACTTCAGCGGAAGTCCGTTCAGATGGGAAGCCAGCGGCCATCCCTTGCCAATTGAATCTTCACTGTGGTACCACGATGAGCCAAACAATTACGGTGGCCACGAAAACTACGTGGAGCTGGATCTAACGAATCAGGTGGGAGACAGCAAGTTGAACGACAGCCGCCATGATAACTTGTTCTCTATATGTGAAGCACCTCTCCTGGTGTGAGAGGCTTGGTGATCTCCCAGTCACGATCAGTGTCGTCAGGCGGCGCTGGGCACAGTCTGCGATCCAAGTCGCCAGATGGCGCTATTCACAGCCACATACTATACGTATGGCGAGCCATGATACTCTGCAATCCCTCGCTAGATGTCGCTCTTTATAATCACGACCAAGCTCGTCACGTGGCGTCACATTTAATGATCCAAACTAAATATGGCTGCATGTGCGAATAATAATTAATAACGCCTTTCAATAAATGACATTTATTCGTGGACACTTTTGAAAGCACCATTGCTGCCGTTTTTCGATAGGGCATCATCATTTCATCAGCGATATAGGGGTCTACAGTAAATGTTGATGTAACTTCTGTATTTCTGTCTTTGTTGCAGTTAAACATCAGACTGCATTGTTTTCGTTTGTAGAAAAGTCTATCGCATGAATAATTACTGAAATAAACAGCTATTACAAACACTGCTGTGGAATATCAGTATTGGCCAATGATAATGTATTATGCTTGTTACTGAATATCAATGAAATAAATACAGTGCTGACAAGAAACTTCTTCTCTAGTGGTGTACAGTGTTCTGTTCTGTTCAAATTGACGTATATATGTCCTTCACGCGCACGCTTCTCCTGACCTCACATGAATTGTAGCGAGCGAAGCGAACTTCTATTGGAACGAAAATGTGTATACGCCTGAGCGATAATACCCCTTTCTCACGCCTGGGCAATAATATCAATGTCTCACGCCAGTAGGCGGCGCGTAATTTCCAGCGGTCGAGTGGGACACGGCGTCCGCACAATTTATGACCCTTCGAATCCGATCTAGATGTCAACGTGATTAAACCATATCATCTTCAAAACAACTGCGTAAGATACGAATAGTAATAACACAAAGGTCTTTTTCACCGCAAGGCACCGTCTGCTTTTCGATTGACTCCTTGGAGATTGAGGCGGAGAAAATGTAGTTTGTTGACTTTTACAAACAAAGATCAGTGTTGTTTACCAAACTCTCCCAGACCTACCGAACTTGTCAGTGTCACATTTACTGCGGGTTCTCCAGGCCAGATATTCATGTTTATATAAAACATAAAATCCAGCAGCTGGAGTTTCCAACAAGCAATTCGGCATAAATATAGCTTCAAACGGTCGATTTGGGCGAAATAGAATTTTTAACGCCCATATTAACAGAAATAAAATAAATTGGTTACTGACAAAATGTTGGTTGAAAAGGCATGTAAAATTGACCTTGACACAAATGTGAGATTAAATAGGCATCTAAAACAGACACTGACAAAAATGTGTGGTGCAAAAGGCATCTAAAATAGACACTGACATTCATGACAAAGTGTCTAGAGGATACTTTCGATACCAATTAGACTATATAGTCTATAACTGCAAGTTTGAAAAAAACTTGGTGTAGCTGCTGTCTTAGAAACTCACCGTCACTGAAGAGTGTATGAACAGGATTTCCGTACTACCGAACGGCCGTATGGGTTAGGGTGGGTGGGGGGTGGGAGGGGGGGGGGGGTAGGCAGGGATGGGGGGAGGAATGGTGCGTGAAGCTAGCAGTCGGGTCGAATCAAAGCAATGTTTCTCAAAGTGGTCGGAACATACTCTTGAATGTTTGGTGGGTTTTTCAAACTCACACGCCTAGCCACTGCCGCAAAAGCTGCTGGTCACCTAGTGGGCAGCGGTAGAAAGATATCCTGTTTTCGCTGCCCTCATTTGCACTTGAATTGTTACAGCCAACAGCTGAACAGTGCACCATTTTGTTCTAAATGCATCGATGTTTCAAATTCGCTTGTCACTATTCATGAGAGGTGTTAGGCCGACAGCTTGTTCCAAAGACGCACCGCTCGCATGTAAACAAAGTTTTGGTTCAGCGGAAGGTAGTCGTCAGCGACGTCAACAGTGATTGGCTAACTCTGGTCACGTGTTCAGTACATGTCGACACCCGCCTGATGGACGAAAATCTGTATTTTGTATTGTTGATGTGCGATGTTCTCGATAATGCTTTTTTTAAACAGAACAATTGATGACAAATAGATTTTATACCAACAGAGTTTTATTTTCATATCACTTTGCAGCCCCCCCGGCATTTTCTTTTTAATGCACATTAGCGCTTTAGAGGGGGCAATTTAAGGTAGTTTGGCAGCTGCTGGCCCCGGTGCAGGTAAATTACCCATTATAAGCCATATTTAGCGTTCAAATAACAGGATGCGATCGTAAAAAGGTGATTACGGACCTACATACCATTTTAAAGCATATTTCAATGCGAATCCGAATGCAATCGACTGACATGAGCCTTGTGGGGTTGTAACCTGGCAACTGCTCTTAATCTAGTGATATATAAGACAACTTCCATATAAAAGGGTACCATTAACTCCTATGTGATTTCGATATAAAAGATGTACCAATTCAGTTCTTCTTCCTTAAGTCAATAGAAAAGTAGCATAGAGACTAATATTATTCAAAACATTATCAAGGTATGCAAGAATTTAAACATAAAAAAACATTAATTTAATTTTGTTGTTGCTAAGGTCATATTTAGACGGAAATTTGAAAGAATACGTATGACGTTAGCACAACATTAGGCTGTTTAATCACCTGTTAAAAACAACTTTACAGCTAACATGTCATTTATTCTAAAGTTACTACTCAAAAGGATACATTATGTTTTTTTTATGTTAGTTACGCAAGATATGAAGCACAAAATCTTATATTTGAATTTTGCTAAGGCCATCATTTTGACAGAAATGATGTTTCGAAGGTCATCATTTTGACAGAAATTGGACAGACATATTCTAAAATGGACTCTAAATAGTGTTCCAGACTGATATTCTCTTACAAACAAAAGACAAAAAGACGGACAAACTAAAGATACTTTTTATATCAGGCTATCAATCAGTGTGACAGGTTACCTCAATTACCAAATTTTGCATTTAAATATCTTCAACATTCCCTGGTGTAATAAAGCGATACACTTCAAAATCTTAATCATATACATACGAATAAAAATTATTGTTATTATTATTATGTGGTCTGTGCTATTCTCTCTTTGATTGCCTTACGATCTATCCCCTGGTCTGGACCTAGTCTGGTCCTATTCTTCCTCGCTTATGCTTTATTATGTTGTCCAGTTTGCCTTATTCTTCCTCCTTTAACATATAATTCTTCTGTCTTCACGTCTGGACTGTCCTCTCTGCGTCATGGCCTAGGTATTCTTCTGTCGCTCTGGTCTGGGCTGTCCCTAGCTGCTTCCTGACTGTCTCAACTGGTTTCTGATTTGGATTCTACTGGTCTGGGCTCTCCTTCATCCGTTCACTTTTGTTCTGTCATCTAATCCCCATTCTTCTGTCTTCCGCTTAGGTTTCTTCCGTCCCTCTGGTCTGGGCTGTCCTCTCCTTTCTGTCTTATGCTTTCTTCTGGCTTCTGGTCTTGGCTGTCCTCTGCTTCCTCACTTTGACTTTCTGCTGTATTCTGATCAGGGTTGTCTTCTGTTCTTCGTGCTTTCTGAAGTGACCTCTGATTTAGAATATGCTCTTCTTCCTCTGTTAGGCTTTCTTCTGTCTCCTGGTCTGGGGCTTCCTCTCTTTACTTCCTTAAGGTTTCTTCTGTCATGTAATCTGTCCTAGTTTCCCCCCTAATGACTTATTCTGTCTTCAGGATTAGACTGTCCTCTCTCATTCATGTAATAGGCTTTCTTTTGTCTTTTATGTCTGAGCAGTCCTCTCTATCCTCCCTTAATTTTTTTTCTGCCGTCCAATATGTCATATTCGTCCTCTTATATGCTTTCTTTGGTCGCTCTGGTTTGGCTTGTCCTCTTCTTCATGCATATGCGTTTTTTCTGTCGTATCTCCTTTTGGTCTGGTCTTATTCTCCCTGCCTCAGGGTTTCTTCTGTCGCCTGGTATGAGATGTCCTCTCATTCCTCTCTTTAGTATTGTTCTTGACTAGTGATCTGCGCTGCCCTGTCTTTTTCTTTCTTTAGATATTGTTTTGAAATGTTGGTCTGGGCTCATCTCCTTCTTGCCTGAAGCTTTCTTCGGTACCCGGAACCTTCCCTGGTATAGTGGTTCACGCACTAGTCCGCAGATCGTTAGGTCGCGGGTTCGGGTCTGGGCCGCGGCAACTACTTGAGGGCAATTGTATTCATGCATGTCATCATCCCAGCAGGTTCGTCGGCCCAGTTTAGCTATTGCATACACAGCTCGCCCTAAAACCGCATTTCCTTTTTTCAGTATCCTGGTGTGGGATGTCTTTCTTCTCACTTAGGCTCTCTTCTCTCATCGGGTCTGTAATGGAAATATTCAGCTCTGGCCGTTTCGTATTTTTGCGCCAATAGTTGTTGAAACGTTTTCGGCCTTTTTTCGTATTTAGCAGTCCATTGCTCGAGGGGGAGGGGGAGGGGGGGGGGGAGGGGCAAATCCCCCCGGGGCCCCACTCCTTGGATCTGCCTACATGGTGTTCTGTCGCATTCTGACGGTCGCAACATGGGTTTCCGTCATTAAAGTGACGTTCGCAACAAGGCAATTTTTTATCTTGAGATTTGGGAGGTTTACCCCCTTGTTTGTCTTATAAAACTCGAGTTAATAAAGTATTTTTACGTTTTTGAATGGAAACGCGAAACTATTATCACAAATGCGTCTGCGTCATGAGGATACGTGATGTTGAAAAAATCGTCTGGTGCGAACGTCATTTGATGAGACAGTTTGTCTTATAGCTTAACAGCTTCGGAATGAACGCTGTTCGCTTGTTTTGGCAGGAACAGCTGAGACCAACGTGCTGACTGTAAGACACCCAACGAGAAACGCCTGGTGGAAGGGATCAGCAGTTTTCTGAGCATGAGTGTGTGTCTAACATCATTTCTCGTATTTGACAGAATTGACGATCGAAACATCGAGAACGGCTATAGAGGTGGAAATAGCGTCCACAAACAGTTAAATAGCTGTTGTAAGCAAATGTAATACAGGAAAACAAATTCCATGCAGGTCATCAGCACAACATTGGCTCCTACGACTGAAAAATACCTATATGTGCGAACGTCATTAAATTTGACAGACTGCTTTAAGATTCATCACAATGGCGAAATATAGGTTTTTCTACGAAAATCAGTGAACATATCTTTATGCTAAGTGTTGTTTGATGAGTTCAAAGTGTTTCCTTTTTCACACCTTAAAAAGATCCAGCATGGTAATATTGTTACTCATGTAATTATAAAGGATATTAAGTGAATCAAAATGGCGTGAGTCCATTCTGTAAAAGAATAGTTTGAAAATGACATTTATTTTTCTTGTATTTTATATATTTTCAAAGAAATGGTTCTAATATTAATTTTCCAAATGGGCTTGATCATAAAACATAACTTTCAACCAAAATAATTATCAAATATGGTATTTGTGTATAAATATAACTTGCGCAACAATTTGACGGACGCTGGTATACTTTTAAATGGTAGTTGTCATAAGCTGTGATTCCGTTATATAACATAATACTCAAATACAAGTTTATAGAGACATCTTTTGTGTTTCTTCTGTGAATAAAAACGCCATATAGAGCCAAACTACCCCTGAGAAAAGAAAAGTTGTGCCGAGCATTTGAGCCAACATGATGTAGCGATGACAGCGAGACCGTCATAACGCACTTTTCTATTTGGTCACCATTGAAAAGTGGGTCGCAAGAATCCACCATTTCTGACGTTTAATATTTCACCTTTCCTCCTTAAACGGACATTGTTTGTTTCTATTCTGTCACCATTGAAAACTAGGTCGCAAGAATCCACCATTTCTGACGTTTACTTTTTTTACTTTTTCTCCTTAAACGGTCATTGTTTGATAGAAAAAGGATGTATCTTAATGTTTCAAGACACCAATTAACTTTCCAAACGATACATGGCTGGTAGAAACAGAAATAAACCGCTTCATCGGCGGTGGCGGCGGCCATTTGCAAATTTGACAGGAATCACCCCATGTCTCTTCTTTGATGGCATGCAATATTAACTAATCAAAATCAAGCAAGATATTTAGTGTTATCCTGAAAGGTCTCAGCAACTGAATTTCAAAACACCACAAATAATCCTAATATAACGGGAAACAAAAGTGAACAATGATTTTGTATGTCATTGGTGTATTAGAAAGTGGAGAGCACATATTATTTGTCTCTAGAGAAAGGCGCTTTTGAGCGCCAAGCAAAATTAATGAAGCACCCCTTGTTGCTTAAAGCCTGACCGAAACCGGATGTGTGGAACTGCCCGCATTATGGCCCACTTCGTCATTTGTTTACACTGGCAGAAGATGTAAAAAAATGTCAGCTTTCAACAGCTGATTGCTCACGTATGAATAAAGATATTTAAATAAGGTCTTTTTTAAGCTTTCATTTAAGCTATCATACGATGATGTGAACGAAAAATAAAAAATTCGACCTGTTATACCTACAACATGGCAGTACGCCGTGAGCAGCAATATGTGTACTACTTTATGGGTGCGGTCGTGTGTCCTATATTCTGTAGGTTATATAACCCGGACATTTCACGCCTTCATTTATACAAAGCTAGACGTCTGGATATTGCGGAGTTTTTCGGTAGGAGTTCGGGCAGTAGTTGAATGTGTTAACTTACTGTTCAAAGATACGTTTAAAAGGTAAAGGTCTATAATAATACAAACGTCAAACTTTTTAGCAATAGAACTTGGTGAATGTGTTTGGACTTACACGCATAAGTGGTGGGCCTGAGCTATAGTTCATTTGTGCGTATAGGCGGGGTGGGGGCGCATATTCCCTGTGGGAACAGGAACACATATCAGGGTTCCCACAGGAAACACAAAAACAAATTCTATTGAAACTTTCCCTGAGTAACCGAAAAGCATGTGGCCTTCAACATCCCTTATAGAAACAACGACCCCACCAAATAATTGCCCTTAATTGTTAAATACTGCGCAGATTGCAAACCGCATGCAGTGAAAGTTTGTGGGGGTCTCCGTGTTTCAGTTATCCCTCTTTTTGGATTGTATTAAGGATCATGTGTTTCACAACTAGTGGACACTTTTCAGTATTTACAGATAGCTAAATCAATTAAAATTAGAAAAGGGTAAGGTTCAAGTGACTTTGTCGAAGGAGGCATGCAACGTTTTAATTGGGAACGAAATTTCTTTCACACGAATCACCCAGAGCAGAGCAATGCAAGGAACATGGCCTGATTTTTTGAGTTAGTTTAGCACATAGTTCTAACTACCTCTCTTTTACTATCCTCACAACTCGCAAGACACCCCTCTTTTACTATCCTCACAACTCGCAAGACACCCCTCTTCTACTATCCTCACAACAGCCAAGACACCCCTCTTCTACTATCATCACAACTTGCAAGACACCCCTCTTCTACTACCCTCACAACTCGCAAGACACCTCTCCTCTACTATACTCACAACAGCCAAGACACCCCACTTCTACTATCATCACAACTCGCAAGACACCCCTCTTCTAGTATCCTCACAACTCGCAAGACACCCCTCTTTTACTACCCTCACAACTCGCAAGACATCCCTCTTTTACTACCATCACAACTCGCAAGACACCCCTCTTCTACTATCCTTACAACTCGCAAGACACCCCTCTTCTACTATCCTCACAACTCGCAAGACACCCCTCTTCTACTATCCTCACAACTTGCAAGACACCCCTCTTCTACTATCATCACAACAGCCAAGACACCCCACTTCTACTATCATCACAACTCGCAAGACACCCCTCTTCTAGTATCCTCACCACTCGCAAGACATCCCTCTTTTACTACCCTCACAACTCGCAAGACACCCCTCTTCTGCTGTCCTCACAACTCGCAAGATATCTCTCTTTTACTACCCTCACAACTCGCAAGACACCCCTCTTCTACTATCCTCACAACTCGCCAGACATACCTCTGTTACTACCCTCACAACTCGCAAGACACCCCTCTTCTACTATCCTCACAACTCGCAAGACACCCCTCTTCTACTATCCTCACAACAGCCAAAACACCCCTCTTCTACTATCATCACAACTCGCAAAACACCCCTCTTCTACTATCCTCACAACTCGCAAGACACCCCTCTTTTACTACCCTCACAACTCGCAAGACACCCCTCTTTATTATCCTCACAACTCGCAAGACGCCCCTCTTTTACTACCCTCACAACTCGCAAAACACCCGTCTTCTACTATCCTCACAACTCGCAAGACACCCATCTTCTACTATCATCACAACAGCCAAGACACCCCACTTCTACTATCATCACAACTCGCAAGACACCCCTCTTCTACTATCCTCACAACTCGCAAGACACCCCTCTTCTACTATACTCACAACAGCCAAGACACCCCACTTCTACTATCATCACAACTCGCAAGACACCCCTCTTCTAGTATCCTCACAACTCGCAAGACACCCCTCTTTTACTACCCTCACAACTCGCAAGACACCCCTCTTTATTATCCTCACAACTCGCAAGACGCCCCTCTTTTACTACCCTCACAACTCGCAAAACACCCGTCTTCTACTATCCTCACAACTCGCAAGACACCCATCTTCTACTATCATCACAACAGCCAAGACACCCCACTTCTACTATCATCACAACTCGCAAGACACCCCTCTTCTACTATCCTCACAACTCGCAAGACACCCCTCTTCTACTATACTCACAACAGCCAAGACACCCCACTTCTACTATCATCACAACTCGCAAGACATACCTCTTTTACTACCCTCACAACTCGCAAGACACCCCTCTTCTGCTGTCCTCACAACTCGCAAGATATCTCTCTTTTACTACCCTCACAACTCGCAAAACACCCGTCTTCTACTATCCTCACAACTCGCAAGACACCCCTCTTCTACTATCCTCACAACAGCCAAGACACCCCTCTTCTACTATCATCACAACTCGCAAGACACCCCTCTTCTACTATTCTCACAACTCGCAAGACATCCCTCTTTTACTACCCTCACAACTCGCAAGACACCCCTCTTTACTATCCTCACAACTCGCAAGACGCCCCTCTTTCACTACCCTCACAACTCGCAAAACACCCCTCTTCTACTATCCTCGCAACTCGCAAGACACCCCTCTTCTAGTATCCTCACAACTCGCAAGACACCCCTCTTCTACTATCCTCACAACAGCCAAGACAACCCTCTTCTACTATCATCACAACTCGCAAAACACCCCTCTTCTACTATCCTCACAACTCGCAAGACACCCCTCTTTACTATCCTCACAACTCGCAAGACGCCCCTCTTTCACTACCCTCACAACTCGCAAAACACCCGTCTTCTACTATCCTCACAACTCGCAAGACATCCCTCTTTACTATCCTCACAACTCGCAAAACACCCCGTTTTTACTATCCTCACAACTCGCAAGACACCCCTCTTCTCGTATCCTCACAACTCGCAAGACACCCCTCTTCTACTATCCTCACAACTCGCAAGACACCCCTCTTTCACTACCCTCACAACTCGCAAGACACCCCTCTTTACTATCCTCACAACTCGCAAAACACCCCGTTTTTACTATCCCCACAACTCGCAAAACACTCCTATTTCACTCGTCTCTTACGTCATCGAAACAAAATGGCTGCTAACTCTTACAACTGCTATATGTCTGGTTGGAATGCATCTAAATACAACGCACCTCGTACAGCACCTCGTATGTCTGTGGACACAGCCTCTACATATCAAGAGCTCTGGGACAGATTGCCCAAATCCGTTTTGGCTTCAAGCGCAGTCTTTGATTAAAGATAATTATGTACATGTATACTGGCCACTTTTAGTTAAGATATGATTTCTGATCTTTATTACGTGAAGCCACCAGTTACTGAGTAGTAAATCATGTCAAAATTGCGTTTCGAGGAAGGCAAACAACGAATTGGAAATGTTCACAGCCTTTAAATCATGACTTAATGCATGGAGAATCTTAGAACGTAAACTTCATAAATAGTCAGTTATTGCACTACGTTTTCGACTGTTTCGTATAAACATGTGTTTCACAAAGAAGCATTACCAGTTGCAATCAGATAGCATGATAACAATACCTAGGTCCTCCTCCTTAGATGGCCCCATAGGACCTGCATGTGCAAGACTTTTAGACCAGCACCCTCCCCCCTCCCACCATCCCCGACCAAATCCGAAATAAATACAAGAAGCCAGTGGAAGGTGGAAACTTCGTAACAAAAAGTGTTGAGGAACTTATTCCTCGTATAAACACTTTTCGATTTGTTCATAAATGAAAACGAATAAATGAATTTCCAAAAGATGTTTTTCTAACGGAACGGAATGCGTATCAGCGGCGCGAAAACGCAGTGCGATAGCTCTCTAGTGATCTCAAGAGAACTTATGTCATACATGTTATTGCATAAGTGTATAAGATCATGCCCATAACCATTTACATATTAGAATATTAATAACCATATCAGACTTACTAACAAACGGAAGCCGCCGCTAGTTGTTACCCCACTATTCCTCTTCGGCACCAAACTCTAGAGGGTAAATGAAGTTACGCTCCTGGGAGTAACCATAGACAGTAAGCTTGCCATGGCGGTTCACCTTCAAAACATCAAAACCAAGGTCCTTCTAAGGATCCGCCTCATGAAAAGAACCACAGGCACTAAATGGGGGGCCAACTGAAAACTCCTAGTCCAGATATACAAGACCTTCATTTGCCCTGTTCCGTGTACACACTGCCGACCTCTCCCCTCCCCCCCCCCCCCCCCCACTAGTCTAAAAGAACTCCAGATCATGAAAAACAAAGCCCTCAGATTAGCCCTACGGAATTCCATGAGCACTAAACTTGTTTTACCAAGGGACTCATTAAGCATTTGGATAATGTATTTAGCATACGGACATGCCGCTGTGGCCCGCCTACGTACAGGACAATGTGTTCCGCCTTCATACAGGGCGATATGTTCCGCTTACGTACATGGTGATGTATTTCACCTATGTACATGGCAATTGCTTACGCCAAACCATAATATGGTCACGTGGTCTGTTCACGTTCCGCCAATTACTGGCGAAGTGTTCCTAGCATTACTGACGAAGTGTTCCTACAATTACTGGCGAAGTGTTCCGTCACTATTATTTAATTCATTTGATAATGTGTATGTGATGTAGTGCCTTTCTCACTCGGTAATAAATTTGCCTTTTCCGTTTCCATACACTTTGCCAGGAAACAAGCTGCGGGCGAGCCAGCTTATCATTATGAATTCGTAGCGAGATACGTCAATAAATATGTGGTTATTGCGTATTGCTATATATTTTACTTGTCAGTTCAACTTACCATAAAGGAAGAAGGTAATGATAAATATTGGCGGGTTTCTTTGATTGTCAAAATAATCGATACAATATTTAGCAACGAAATCTACCTCACGTCCCAGTCGGACCATTGTATTAATCTTCCGGATATGTGCTTTTTTTTTTGTATTAATTTTCGAACATAATGGCGGCCGGATCTCCTTACGTTCTTGTGGGATGATGTTGCGTTCATGTTACAGCGCTATTTCCTGCAGTTGCTGCTGAATCTGTGCTCCTCCAAGAAAGTGCGGAACCACACTGGGCGCTGGTCAGCTGTCTGCTTATATACGCGTTGGGCGACCACGTACGTATGCCATCCTGGTTCTCGGCCTCGTCGGGTGCCTTCTATAGGGCAGCAAGTGGGGCAGCAACGGGCTCTTCCAGCACGGAGGCTTTGCTTTGCAGAGAGCTTTGGTATTGTATTGTATTGCATTATATGGCAGCCTATACGGCTTATAAACAGACGATTATATTATCTAAGGGTATCATATATGGCAGGACTAACTGTTTTATGTATCACTTTATTGCTACCGATAATCACATATACCTAGCGTGGCATTTATTCGGTTACAGGGGGACATCTGAATCAAACAGACTCGGCTGACTGGAATGTCGCCCTAATTTCATTCACGACACATGATGGAATTGGAATTCGTATCTTTCGCCCAAGGTGGCCCCATGCCCAGCGAACAAACTGCCTGTATGCCTTATGTCTGTGGCGTCTGAAAATAAATGAAGTGAATTATTTTAACATTTATCACATTGCATGTTGTCATATCAGTGTATGTATCAGTGTATCGGTGTATGTTCTGTATTTACTGATTTATGTGTACTTACAGTATGCAAGGCGACCGGCGGGGGGGTGGGTGGGGGGCGTGCACGCCTGAGATGGCCTAAATTTTGTTGCAATGAAAGGACATTCTTCCTTAAAAATGGGGATCAGCCTGGTATGTTGCTTGTATCGCTGTACTTTGCGTGACCTCGGTTTCTTTTTGGATAGGACATCCATCCGATATGTGCTTACAATCACATGCCTCCCGCACAGCATTTGTAAGAGTTGTACTTACTTGTTTATCTCTTGCGGTAATTCTTTCGCATCCTGCCGATATTGCTGCTCGTACCACCGATATTACCCCACTTTGGGTTACCCCGGTCGCATCTGACATCTGGATCTAGCCGCCCCACTCCCGAGGACCACCCTGGCACCTCGCGGACTCGCACCACTCCTGGCCTGCCCTGGTGTCATGCCAGGTTAGTTAGGCACGTTAACTACCCACCACGGTTCGCCAAATTATCATTAACCCGTGTGTACGTGGATGTCAGTACTGCTTCTTCATGATACTCCAACGGCTGATCTAGATCTAGTCTGGATACACTTACCATTCTTTATGCTGGAGCCTCTCAAAATGGTCCAGGACTCTTGCATGGGGAACTGGGTCGGGTGCCAAATTCGCTTGTACATACGGCCTAAACTGGTACGGAGCCGCACCCAGGGCAATATCGTTATTAATTTGGTTTTCACCCTCACTACTTTCTACAATATTATCAGACACCTCGCTTGCCTCCTCCTCCGATGACTCCATCGCGGATCTGCAGTAAGCTTACAGTGGGCACGCGGCGCGCGATTGTTGGGTTCACGCACGCTGATGCTCAATCGCGATGCTTTTCAGAAATGGAAAGAGGGTGGTGCTCGTTGAAGAGGTCGTGCGGCATGAATTTGTGTTCATGGAATAGCAGCACTGTATCATAGTAATTGTAAGATATTTATCTTCTTATATGCATTTGTCAATCGGACATTTTTTGCTGCATGGCACAAACACTTTAAGAGTAATGCGTGCATTTGATGAAATTTATAAAGAGGCTGACCAACATGAATAAATTTGTTGCAGGCGGCAGGGAAAGGCGCAGATTCTCATGACGTGACGTGGGCACTGCCGCGATGGTAGCTGTTGGAATTGCTGACCCTTTTTGGCTAGATCTTTAAATGGCAAATCTTTAAACGTCAAGGGTGCCCATAGTTTGATGACGTAGTACACACAAACGTCCTGTTTATCCGCGCACCTGGCCACATTTAGCAGACTAAGAAATATATCATTCTCTATAAAAGCGCCTACCTCTCAGTTCTTGACCCATAATATTGTCTCTATGCAACAAAGACCGCGCGAAATTATTTTCATTGGAAGATGTAAAATGTGTCTTGTAAAAAACTGAAGTTGACTGAGCAGCTTTAACTCATGCTTACTGTGGTTTCTAGAAACATCTTCGTTGTTTGCCCAGCCATTAATTGTTAAAAGAATTAAAATAGAGCACTGAAGAATTCGTGTCTTGTATTTTCTTCGCCAATACTCTTTCGTCTTTACTTGAGGCATTGTAATAGTGGAGCGGATCAAGCACAATCTTGCTCTAAATAATTGTGTAAAAGTAGGCAGAGAGAGCCACATGGCAAACCATTGCTGTCACATTATCGGAAAAGTAACATTTTTCGCTGAATCTATGGCTTCCGCATTTGAAAGCAGGTTTTGGGCTAGAGCAACCCGTTTCTGTGGGGTAAGAACTCAACGAATTAATTGGGCAGTTGGATTAACGGGGTGATCGGATGAACGGGGCAGTAGGATAAACGGGGAGGTGGATGTAAATATGCAAATATCTTGGATAGATTATCACTAAATCTAAAGCCTCCTTAAATGCTCAATATTGTTGTGAAACAGGGAACAGGTCAGTCATGATTGGAACTCAAAGTTAATTAAAATTGTTCTTCACACGCAAAAATTGAAATGAATCTAATCGACGAAATATTCGCAGTTTTGCATCAAATAAACCACTAATTAGCCATTATTGTGCTGCCGGTACCGTACCTAACGAATGGATTCGATTTTGATTAATTAGAAGCCGTGTTACTTTTGAACTAAGTTTCGAGTTCGATCAAGATCAGTCTTGTGAATTAGAACTTTGACTTCGTTATTTGAACATATTTTTTTCGTTCAACCTATTCATTGTGATTTTTTCAAAGTCTGCATCGAAAATACAAGATTCAACGTAAACCACTCTCTAAAATCATTTGTCACCCCAGCACCGTTACGACCAACCGTCACTGTTACGTGGGGCAGAGGAGATGTGAGACACGAGCTCGGTCTCCTGGCAAATATCCCAGCTGAGAAATTCACATTGCCCACCTAAGCACCAAAAGAAGGGACAAATATGCAAAGGTCCCAAACTCAACATTGTCACTACCAGAACTGTTGGGATTAAAAGTGTTTTTATATGTGGCATATTTTTTTTGGATATTTTTCATGTTAGGTTAGTATTGAGATATCTCGAAGCAGATATGTTCGCTATTCCTCATTGCAGCCGATCAACATCATAGTGTACAGTGGAGGCAATGATCGTCTTATTAATCATGTGCCCCCCCCCTCCCCCCCCCCTTATACGTTAAAACATCTGAAATAAGAGGACATTGTTATGGAAATGGAAGTTCGTTGGTTTATGCCAGTTTTGTGCACACGGACCCGAGGCCAAGGGACCTCACTGGACAATGAAATACTTAGATGAAATATACCCCAGATGAGATCACACAGACCTGGTTTCGAACCGAGTAGAACAAAACGTTATCCCTGGTCGCACCAGGTTGGGGGCTACCAGGGGTGTCCCGTGGTGCCAGAGAGCGAACATGAAAACTTGCAACCGGTTGGTGGGGTAGAGGGAATGGGGGGGGGGGGGGTATTTGGGTGGCATTGAGTGAAATAAACCCGAGCGGGTGCGCATGGTACGGCGACATTGAGCGGGTTTATGGTAATAAAAAAGAGAACCCTTTCGTCCGGATTTAGGGGGTGGAATAGTCCTTTCGATGTGATTGTAGGGGTAACTTATGGAGCTTTACTACGGAACCCTGAAAAACCCAGCATTGTATTCAGCATCCCCCCATCTCACAGACCCCACCCCCCAGCCCCCTCCCGCCCCCCGCCGCCCCCGCCGCCCCCGCCGCCCCTCACCACAGAATTTCGCCCAAAGTTTGTATCATGGACGACTCCGCGAATCATAGTTCAGATTATTGCACTGTGAGGCGCCACTGCATGTGCAATGCATTTTGGGCATCGGTTTGTTCTGCGAGATGTCAAGATGGCGCTAACGCATGACAACATATTTTGTAGACCATTACACATGCAATGTGCAATTACGTCTATGCAACGGAAAAATTACGTAAGTATTATGCAAGGTTGTAAATAAACTAAACGTAACCTTTATTTACATGTCGACAACTTACAAACACAAATATTAATGAGAAATATTTCAATAGAATATTCCTTTTTTAATTATACGCTTTTTATTAGTAGCAATTTCCTTTAATGTGCGATTTCACAATTAACATGCTGGAAATGAAGATAGTGAATCCATCCTCTGACCATTTATATATTTAAAAGAACAGGATTGTTGCTTCGTTTATAAGACAAAAAAACTTGTGGCAGAAATGGCGTGCCATATTCCTCTCCCTGCCTAATTTAAGACGATTATTTAGACGAATATTGAGATTGTGCCGCTCCAATATCAATGGCCGCAGTGAAGACGATTGATTATTGGCTAAGAAAATACAAGACACGGATTCTTCAGTGCTCTATTTTATTTCTCTTAACAATTAATGGCTGGGCAAACACAGCGAAGACGTTTTTGAAAAGCACAGTAAACATGAGTTGAAGCTGCTCAGTGAACTTCAGTTTTCCCGACGAGACACATTTTACATCTTACCATGAAATAATTTAACCAGGATCTTGGTGCATAGAGACAATGTTATGGGTCAAAACTGAGAGGTACACGCTTTTATAGAGAGAGATATATTTCTTGGTCTGCTACATGTGGCCAGGTGCGCGGATAAACATGACGTTCTTGTGTACTGCGTCATCCAACTATGGGCACCCTTGACGTCGTAGGCAATTTAAAGGTCTAGCCGAAGAGGCTAGCAATTCCCCCAACTACCCTTGCGGCAGTGCCCACGTGATGCCAAGAGAGTCTGCGCCTTTCCCTGCTGCCTGCAACAAATTTATTCATGTTGGTCAGCCACTTTATACATTTCATCAAATGCACGCATTGCTCTGAAAGCTACTCAAATAGCTATTTCCCGCCAACCTTAAACAATCTGCACGGTTAGGACAAACAAAAAATTTAACATTCATATTTAACTAAAACTAAAACAGTGCATTCGAAAGGGTAATGGTAAACCTGGCAGAAAAGGTACTTTTCCTGACAGCTGACAGCAAGTTGGAAGCTATATGAACCACGTCATAGATTTGTGTGTAGTTCACGGTTTACTTCACCATTTAAACAGGTTTCAGGCAATACATTTTAGTAATAACTAAGTGATAAAAATAAATAACTTGAAATAAATTAGGCCTTAACATATACACATTTTAGATCTTGGCATGATTTTCTCGGGAAACAACCGTTCGAATTGTTTTGGCTTACCCCTCGGATTTCGCAATTCACATGCTTCTATGACGTCAACGGGGATAATTCAACTGATATATATCCCGTTCATTGGCATACGTACTTTGCTGGAAACTGGTGACGTCGTCCACCCAGTAAACCCTCATCTCTTTACACTTGTTTTCCATGAAGTGATAAGGAGTGTCTATGGCCACGTCTCCGATGGTCTCCCCCTGCCGCTCCGCCACGTTACTCAGATCCGTGGCAGTGGCTCCAAGAGTCAGGCTTGCCAGCCAAGTCTTCAGGGCAGAAAAGAAAACAATCGGTTTTATTTATTGCATTAAAGACTCCTGAAATATGACAGATGCTCCACTGTGGTTAATACGGGAGATATTAATATGATATTAAAGACACGGGGAGATATACAGGTATTCGCACATTGGGTTTCGAACCGTCAGCTGGTAACTGGACCACTGAAGCAGTTCCTAAGCTCGAACATATGACAACAGGACCCCTGTAACGGTCGCCAAACGCCATCAAGAGACATCACTAATATCGTAAACAAGGGTTGTTTCACCACATAAGGGATCGGTTAACTAACAATACGGGCGGTGAGAGTGATTCGTGTTTCCTATCAAGCACGCTAAGATAAGACCAACGGAATATCCAATGACGCATACCTCGATTTCATCGCTTTCCATGTCGTCTTTACTGGGGAGCTGCTCTGGCGTGATTGTGGCGAAGAAACAAGCCTGGCCTGTGGCGTTAAACCATTCAATCACCTCCTGAAGAATAACATCGGACACGCACAGTGAAAAGGGCGCATGTGACATGGAATATCAATGGTTTGATATGTAAAAGTTAATTTGTGGTCTGGCTGACTTGTTTTGGGACATAGTCGGCTGCTAACATGCTGGTTTTCGTGTGTTTTATCTCCGTAAGAGCAAAATTAAAGACATATTAAGGGAATTCAAAATCTCTATATATATATACAAATCTGCAATTTGACGGCTATGATTAAAACTTGCGTCTTAATAGCCCACCTTTGGTAGGTCAATGATGACAACAGAGGAGGGAGTCTCAATCATGATTTCGCCGAACTTCCCGAACTCCTGGCAAAGGAAGGAAGGTATATAGCTGTATATGCATCCATGTATAACTATTCAACGATAGTGCCACGGTTATCCCTTATTATCGCCACCCCTTCCCTGTCACCGTTATCCACATTTCTAGCAACGATAAACTATCGCAGCAATATAATAAATCCATAATAATCTCATATCATCTGTTAAAAACTAAGACCGAATGCGACTACCTCTGCCACGAAGAGTGCGCGCAAATTATCATCAAATTCTTTTGCTTCGTTCCGTAAAAAATAATTTCATGATAATTATCATTACCTATCGACTTCTATAGTTGACAATTAGCGCAAGCATCGTAGTTACCTTCGTGGGAAATGCTTCAACTTGCACGAGGCCAAGAGTGACGGCCATTAGAAAGGCCTGCATCACGTGACCACCCAGTGAGCGTCTCTGTGCCATGGCTGCAAAGAGTATTGAAGATCCGCGTTAGCAATAGGTGCATGACAAGGTCTAATTGAGTACGGATTGATCTCTCGATGGAGTAGAACATGGGCATACATATCCTTTATACTTTTCTTAGGCCATATCATAGCTTAACTTGTGGGCATTTATCTGTTATGACCATCGCCATGCACATATTATTGCCACATCCATTACATTGTGTAAAGCGACTACAATGAATTCATGCAAATGGTTGAATGGCGCGTAAAAATTGCTTAATTAGCAAAATTGTCGATTTCATTTTGCGAAGACCTCATTTATATATGCTCAGCTGGTGTCTGCTATCACCTCGCCAACCTTTCCCTCCCAGAAACCAACCCCCATCTGCTATTGTGAACCAGTGTGCTGATGTTTTAGCGGTACGTGTATAGAATAACCCTGGAGCTACCAGTGTAGATGGAAACGCACGATGCCCCCCTTAATGCCCTTCAGGTCCCTGACATTGCAATTCACGGAGCATGAATAAGGATTCTATGTCTGACACGGCTTATTCGACTTGCCATTGAGGATATCTACAATTACAGTCACCAAGTCCAAGTCAAGTGAAATGAACATGTCCATCATTGCATTGGATGGTATGCCATAGTTTCTCATCGGCTTTTAAGTTAGTGGCATTATTGCATTTACTTGAAACATACGTTCGGGGCGTATGGCAAGGACGATAACGACGTTCGCCCTTTCTAAATTTAAATCACAATCGCAGTGTTGTGACGTCAACCTGGGATGATGACCGATCCCACACTGTTGCATAGTTCAACCATGGCGTCAGTGATCCTAATCTTATAACGGATACATACAATGCGATGAATAAAGGACATGCGAAATCATTGCCTTAATAACTCCAACTCACCTCGTTATGAATGCTGCTTCCTCACACAGTTGGGTCTGGTGATGGCGTGATTGGTGGCGTCACCTGTCGGTAGATGTAGATGCACGGGAGGCTCCTGGCAAGCTTTGGGATGACTTCACTCAACCAACGGCATCTTTATATAGACGAAAAGCCAGTCCTGATTCAGGCGAAAACGGCAACGCAATTCAGGCATTCTCCCTTGACGTCATGGCTCAACGCTTAACGTGTTCTGGTTAGTTATTTAATTTCTCCCCTCGTGCTCAATTAATGTTTGTGATTACTTGATTATGAATGGTAACAATGGAACGATGTTGCGAGACATACATCCTTATGTTTCATTATCCCTCTAATCACCCGGAAGTTACCTTACTGGCCTTAGGATTTCCTTATGTTCCATTATCCCTCTAATCACCCGGAAGTTACCTTACTGGCCTTAGGATTTCCTTATGTTCCATTATCCCTCTAATCACCCGGAAGTTACCTTACTGGCCTTCTGCTGTCTCGCCGTCATCTACAGTGTTATATATTAATACTATAGCAAATTGGGGAAAAGGCGGACATAATATTAGCAGAGTTTACTTTCGCTAGGAAGGGCCGCCTCAATAGCTCAGTAGGTTAGAGCGCTCGCCCTGAGCGCTCTGGCCGCTTGTGAGCCTAACGGCGAGGGGATCGGTATTTCGCGCCCAACTGTAGCCATGTCTGTGTGATTTCGGGATGAGGACGTGGTGGGAGGGACGCACACAGTGTACAGTGTGTGGTGGGAGGGACGCACACAGTGTACAGTGTGTGGTGGGAGGGACGCACACAGCGTACAGTGAGTGTTAGGAGGGACGCACACAGCGTACCGTGAGTGGTGGGAGGGACGCACACAGCGTGCAGTGGGCGGTGGGAGGGACGCACACAGCGTGCAGTGGGCGGTGGGAGGGACGCACACAGCGTGCAGTGGGCGGTGGGAGGGACGCACACAGCCTACGGTGGGCGGTGGGAGGGACGCACACAACGTTGAATGGCAATTATTATCGGTATTATGATTAGCTGAATTATAAGCATAATTATGCATATATCTATATACACAGATGTATTACTAGCAACCTGATACGGCTGCCCGGCTAGGAGGGGGTGGTAGTCCTAGCTTATAATTCATCCCTATATAACACGTACAAGGTAAGCCATACAATACGCACATCAGGTCGCACACCCAGACTCGTACCCGGACCTTCGTGGCAACCACCCGACCATGCCCGAAATGAGCCATTATTCGCAATTAACAGCATTAATAATCCTGCAACCATGAGACCCGTACTTACCGCTAAGCATAAGTAATATGGATATGGCCGGAGCCCACATGCAGGGGCAGTAAATCATTGCAGGGAGGCGGTGGGGACATATGCCGGTCCGAGGGGTGTGTTGTAAACAGTGTGCCGCCCCCCCCCCCCCGCCCACTCCCCCTCCTACTCTCCCATACCGCCCTGTCCCTTCTCTTCACTGATTTACTCTATCTGGGCCCATGAGGCCAGTACCTAGCAATCATGTCTAAGCCTCAGGCTGAGGTTTCGATGCTTAGCCACAGGAGACCCACACCCATCTCGGGTGGGTATCTCAGGGCCAGCTTCGACCTCAGGCGCCTGACACGGATGTCCGGCGAGGTCGAGAGGAGGGGGGGGGTGGATGTATATAGACACTTTAACCACGTTTGGTCATATCGCGTCAATGGGAGAAGGAAGGGAGAGCGGAGCTATGTCCCCGGGGGTAACCCCCTACACTTTGCGAAGAAGGACATGGGATCTTTATCCTACGACCACACAGACATGGCCACAGCGGGGCGCGAACCACCGATCCACGTGCCGTTAGTCTCTCAGGTGACCAGAGCACTAAATGCGAGCGCTCTGGCACTCTAGCCCAAGGAGCTACCGGGCCGAGGCGCGGGGGGGGGGGGAGAGGGTGGAGGGGATGGTTATTCTTAGCTCTTATTCTTAGGGGGTCCAGTATCCAGTGTCGATTTTTCAAAATTGTGAATTGTCTGAAGTGTCGAATGTCGATTTTTTTACGACGTTCAGTGTCGTTTTTTTTAAAAATCTGTGTCGATGTCGCTTTTTTGATCCTCAGTGTCGGAATTTAGGGGTCAATGTCGAATGTCGATTTTTTAAATATGCCTGTGTCGCGTGTGGTCATTTATCCCTTCCTGACCTCTATTTACCGCACAATACGCACCCCAAATCGCTTGCCCGGACTAGTACCCGGCGACCACGCTGAAAATTAACAATTAATCCCAAATAATAGAATTAATAATCTCGCAGTGGGCCATGAGACACCTATATCCTGTCACGCTCAACCACGGAAGCCAATCAATGTTAAGGTATCCGGGGCGTGGCACACTGTCATGTCATGGAACACTTCATTTGTCACACCATGTTCGTTGCTAGCGAGAGGGTTGGTTGGGTGGGGGTGTGTAATGAGGGGTAGAGTGATGAGAGGGACGGGGAAAAAGCGGGGGGTGGGGGGTGGGGGGTGGAACAAGGGAGGCCGTGATTACGGGTGGATTGTATTCCGTATTGTTCATTACATCCTTTGGTTGGCCTCCAGCGCAATTTACAATGACATTCAATTAAAGAGACACACAAACAGCCATCAAGCACAGCAATTAAACATGCCACATCAATAATACCCCTGTTGCTTCCTCCTACTAAATGCGACAATTATAAACTTACGGATCCACGTTTCTCGTCATTTGCGCACATAAGTAATTATTTAATATATTTTGTCCCTAATATATGTACAAAGCTGACGTTTGAGCGTATTTAAAAGGCACATTTTTCACATGCGATGCCCAACTCTTTTTTTGTACAGCCTTCTATCATCACTACCTAACATTCGATAGGTGACCTTCTATCTTCTGGCATGTTCGATGATTATGCAAACTATTTGGGTGGGTTGAGACTACAGAGATTAAACATTTTCTGGTCCTCGGTGGGACTGGTACTGTTGTTTAAACGAATGGACGGGGAAGGAGTTGGGCATTGTCTGCTTTCGAGTCACTCCGCTAGGGGCTCCGTTATAGTGCCGCTACTTCCCCCGGGGGGGAGGGGATCGAGGGAGCACTGAATCCCACCCTCGCCAGTTCGTGCGAAGACAGACGAACCCCTCATGGCAAGTCTTCCCTTGGCACAAACTGGCGCGAGAGGGTTTCATCCCGACCGTCTTGCAACCATCTTGCTCACTGGCACTTTGGCTCGTCCTGTCTTGGCACGAGCTAGCGCGGGAATGGTTTATCCCGACCTGTTTTGTTCTGTCGCTCACTACCCGGCTCAGTGTTGGCTCAAGCTGGCAAAGGAGGGATTCATCCCGACCTATCCGGTCCTGTCACCACATGGCTCAGTGACAGTTTGCCTGGCATTTGGCGTGTTTATCTTCTCCTGGAACTCACTCCCTCCCTTTCCTATCAGTCCCTCATTCCCAGTCCCTTCTTATCATCTTTTGACGCTCTTATTCCCTCCGCGCCCTCTCCTATCACTCCCACCCCCTCCATATCCTCGCCTGGTATTCCAAATCCCTCCTTATGCTCTCTTGGTACACATATGTCATCCATCCCCCCCCCCCTCCCATTGCACTCTCCTTCTGTCACTCCAATTCCCTCCTTATCCCCTCCTGTTACGTTCATTCACTAAGTGTACGGCCCTGCCATTTCCATTCTCGCAACATCTTCTGCTAGCATTCGCTCCATATCGTCTGCTGTCATTATTATCTTTCCCTGGCACTCTCATTCCCTCCCTATCCTCTCCTGCCATTCCCATTCCCTTCTTAGCCTCTTCTGCCACTCCCACTTTCTCCATATACTCTCATGACACTCTCTTTCCCTCATTATCCTCTTCTGGCGCTCCCATTCCCCAATTATGCGCACCATATTTCAACACGTATCACATTTCGATATTAGAGCCACGAAAGAACGAGGCTCCATATCTGCATGTTCCTTTAAATGTTTATTTGTAAGGTTCGGCAGTGTCGTTTTAAAGTCGCGATTAAAATACAGTCCAAAATGAATGTCAACACATTTTGGCTTAATGCTTGTTCTACCACAAATGCACCCCCTTTTCAAAAAGTGTCCTACGGCAACTGGTGACAATTTAACTAACATATCGTCAAAGGACGGGGTGAACGGGTGAATTTCCTGTTGTAGGAATCGCCAGACCGACTGCAAGCGTCGTCTTGGCAAAAGTTAGTTCGGTGCACCAACTGGCTTTGCTGGACCGAATGCCAGCACAAAGGTTAATATGGTTTACCAAATACAGGTTTTGGATCGAATGCTGCTTTGGATTGAAGAAGGTATATTTTGATCCCGAAGGTTCGTTGGAACAAGAGTTAATTTGCTTGTACAAATTCGCTTTAGTTAACCGAATATATACGCTATGGTTTGGACGAAAATGTATTTGGTCGGCGGAATAAAATGTCGTGATGACGAAAGATGATTTGTTTCGTGAAAATGACCGAATGCCATTTCGTTGAGACAAAAATCCATTTGGTAGACAAAGGTAACTTAGGTTCATTGCCTGCAGTTTGTGGTGACGGAAATATGATTGGTTCACCAAATGAACTTTTGAAACAATATACATACATTTCTCTCAGTCTATTTCGCAGACCTAATGAAGGGGATAACATTTGGCGCCCCATAGTTACCCGTCAATAGGCCAAGGCTTCTCAGAGTCAGTCAGAGTCAGAAGCAGAACACATTTATTTGACCAAGGTCGTTTCTATGGCATTGTTATTCACAGAACGAAAACACAAGATGTCACCAAAACTACCATGTCCTATATGTTAGGCCCCCCGTTCGACATGCCTGGATTTCTACGCAACAAGGCCCATATATGTCACTTGATCACTTGATCAGATTTGCATTCAAAAGACAGTGTATGCCGGTCCATATCAACGCTTTATAACAAGTTATAATCGGTACATATCGGATACCAAGTTATGTTACATTTCACGGAACGTGGCTATGATAGGTATACGTTAAAAGCGAATAAGCGCAGAACTTTCGGAATATACAAGGAAAAATTCGTCTTCAAAACACTCAAAAGCTAAAAATAGTGTCCTAAATCAAGCCTTGCATCCGGCCTGTCGCGAATTCCCCAAACAGCGAGTGTCTCACCTGTCTTCGCGGTAACACAAATGGCGAGAGCAAGTGATCGACTTAACCATTCTGCTGTCAAAATGCGCAGTGCATGGAGTAACAACACACTGCTGCGTCATTAAACCATATGGTAAAGGTAAAATAAGGCCAGTGGAATGTTTTCGTCGCACTTTTTGATCACGAAAACACAAGTTTTTATTTATTCTTTGTACGTTTTCTGTTTGAAGCGTTGCGCCAACGTTGTAACCGGGGATAATCCGTATGACGTCATCATACCTCGTTTTCGTAGGAAATGCAAAAAAAATTTAGTTTCTCAGCCGTGTTGTCCCGTCGTAACAAATATTAGTCATTGTGGAGGCGCAAATGAATGAAACATATGTCGTCTATCTGTTTTGGGCAGCTATATTTCTTAAATATTCTTAATTTTATCGCTAGGCCTTCCGCAATGGACCCACCCCTCGGCGCCTGGCTCTTGCGCAGGTAGTCTGGTTCCCAGTCTCACTCTTTGCGTAACATACGCGTCACGCCTATGTCACATATAGTCAGGATACCAGTGTGCGCAGAGATTGTAAACTCGTTCCGAACACGCGCTTCGTTTGTTTGTCCCCAAAATGAGTAAACCGGAAGTCTAGGCGAACGAGACTTAATAGCCCTATAGAATATTCTTGTACAGTTGCTTAGCAATAGCATTATCTCTGACATAATGAAGTTAATGCATATTATTGCGTCGTGGCAAATAAAAACATACATATATACTTACTGGATAGAACTTTACAAAATTAAGCGTGGAACCAGCCAGTTCAATTCTAGGAGACCCCACATGGGGTTCTCGATGAGTGAAGTGCTGCCACCTAGTGGGATCTCTTGGACAGGCGGGAAGCGCTACCCAGTAAAAAAAGGATTCCAAATGGCACTATTTATAACGTTTATAACGTTTTACTTAGTAAAACCGTTTCTTTGAACCCGACAGGTGGCCTGGATTCCCCATGTCCGCCAGGATTCGCACAGTCGCGCCAGATGTCCAAGTGCTACCGAAAACACAAAGTCAATACTTCAAATATCGTTGAAATATAATGTCATTATATGCACTGGTAAGCTTAGTAATATGTTATACCCCCTTGTGCCTCGACATTTCTTTACCTGAGTGTCATATGGGTAATGCTCATACTTGAACGTTATACTGGACCCCTAGTGCCTTGTAAGACTCATAGGTGTCCTCAGTTATGTTTCCCAAAATTTGGAAATTGTGTTAAAAAGCAAAATCGTTTGACTCACCTTACCCCGAGAGAAGTCTGCAACTGCTGATGCTGAATATAGCTTTTTTGGGATGCGTGTATATCAAACCACTGCCCCATGTGATTGCAGAATAAACCATAACCCCATTCACCGTTCATGCTGTGCAGCAGGTGTTCCAGTCAGGAACATTCCCCAGCTTTGCATTAAATTTAATGTAGCAGCTCATCGTGTTCTTCAGAAGTTTTACGTATTATCACGAGCGTCATGTTTGTTTCATTTCAGCCAATCAGCCAACTGTTCCCATTGAGTTAGGTTATCCGCCCGTTCAATTCTGGACGGGCGGGCGTCGCCAGCCAAACACGGACTTCATATGGGACATCAGCCGCAGGAACTTACCACACAATTCTCCACTCTGGCGCAAGGGGGAGCCAAACCATCACCGAGAACACTACGCGGAGCTCCACCTATCGGATGAGGCATATGTAAGCGGATTGAACGACGCCAAGCAGCACGACTTGTTCTTCATCTGTGAATCCCGTCTCCTGGCGTGAAAGGGTTGATGATCTCCCAGTCACGATCAGTGTCGTCAGGCGGCGCTGGTCACAGTCTGGGGTCGTCAGATGGCGCTATTCACAGCCACATACGCATGGTGACGCGTGCCATTATTATCTGCCATTTCTTGCTAGATGGCGCTCTTCATAACTAAGCCCATGTTCGGCGCGCGACTTGAAATGCAATACTATGTTTGGATTGTATGAATAATAGTTAATAACGCTGATTACAAAGTAATAGCAAATACTGCTATGGAATTTCAGTATTGGCCAATGACGCTGCCTTAAGCTTGTTACTAACTTAATATCAATGAAATAAATACAATGCAGAAAACAAACTGCTTATTTAGTAATATGCGGTGTTCCCTAATTTATATTCCCACTTTATGTTACCATCTTTCCTGAATGCGTAAGCTTCTCTTTTGATTGCATGATTGATAAACACATATTATTCAGCGTACCCAATCAAAACCAGCCCATCAACTTATTATTGACTTAAATCTGGGAAACATCCTTTAGTGTCACGGAGTCTTAAGAAAATAATGACCATGCAATCTCGCGCCATGTTTGTTAGTTAGCGATACTAGACACGATAGAGTGAGGCTTTCGAGGTTCAACGTATCCCAATTGAGCTGGCCTACGCTGTCGTTAAAAAAGCCCAAAACATCGGCGTAAAATAACAGATTTGTCCCTTGAGTGATCTGGCCACCTCAGAGCCTAACGGAACGTGGATCGATAGTTCGAGCCCCGCTGTGGCCATGACTGGTAGAGTAGGGAGTTACCCCCGGGGCTCCACTCTCCCTCCCTTCTTTCATTGACGCAATAGGACCAAAAGTGGTTAAAGCCTTCTGAATATACAACCAACCAACCCTTGACCCATTTCATTGTCGCGATATAAAATACACAAAATTAAAAGGATAACTCCCCGTATACAAACGAAGTGCGGATGCATGATATAGATTGGCGATTTCCCGATTCACGACTTTAGTATATTAAAACTCCTACTTCACGATTAATGAAAATGCTTCATCATGACAGTCGGCTAATGTCCCATTCCCACTTCACAAATAATTATTTACGTCTCTCCCAGTTCACGGTGAAATATAAAAGCCCTTTCCCGGGGAACAAGAATACCCCTTGCCCCCCCACCCCTCCCTCGTAAACGGTTCTAAAGCAACTGGCGAGTTAGAGACCCACATTGACACGTATATGTCTACGTATTTTAATTGACTCTATATGTATATGTCTATAATATATTTATTTATACACGTAGGCCTACCTGCAAGGAAACTTATTTTTAATTATCATGGCTTTAAATTGTTATTTGAATCAATTGCCGGATTTTGAGAAACAGATGAAGTAACCGACATTCAACGCTATTGAATAATGAATGAGCTAGTATTAGTGATCGATGATTATGAAACAAAACAAATGAGAGACATATCAAGCAACTGATGAATTTATCAACATTGCGATGCAAGACCCATACCGAACCGCATAGCTCATTTACCCGTCGCGCATGCATTACGACCAAAGATTGCGTTTCTAATGCAATAAAACTACTATTCGAAGGCAACTCGTGTATTACAACCACTCTGTAATTACCCTAGCTCCCAAGATCCCGATATACATGTATACATGTCAAAATATTACTTGGTTCCGTTCATTCACTCAGACCGATGTGATCGGTCGGGGGCAAGTTTCACAATTCAAATCCATCATTCGTTGGTCGTTAACGGCTTCCCTCTCTGACGAGGAAAATATCATTGACGTGCAAGAAATAGAGAGCAAACTTTAAAATGAATGCATCCTAGGGTCCAAGTAATGTCTAATGAAGAGGTTTGAGGCGATTTGGAAAGGTGGGCTCGATGTCATAATCGACAAATGCATTCATCGAGGTGAGCTGGTTGATGCAATGCTACTTTTGACCATCTATATTGCATGACCCTTACACCCCCGTTAGAGTTGAGGTCATAAGGGCCATGCGTAGGTAGGTAGCACGTACAGGCCTTTGACGCTAGGCATTGACGTAGAGCATAACTATCCCGGTCCCGTGAGTTCTCGATCAAATCCCATAGTGATTGTAGAACCCTATAGGGCTATACAGTTCTCGCGATCGGGCCGCGAGACTTCAGTTTTGGGGACAAACAAACACACGTGCTCCATGTTGAAGTATAGGCAGCTATAAGTCAATTTCTTTCCAGGTTTATTCTAAAGACTATGAGTACCATTTCACTAAACATGGCTATGGGAGATATACGTTAAAATATTTCGAGGCGATGAAGCGCAGAACTTTGGGAATATACAAGGAAAAATCCGTCTTCAAAACACTCGAAAGCTAAAAATAACGTTCTAAATTTAGCCCTGCACCCGGGCTTTCGCAAGTTCCTCAAACAGCGAGTGACGTCACAGACGTTCGCGTGTCTCCGCGGTAACAAAAATGGTGAGAGCAAGTGATCGACCTAACCATTCCGCTGTCAAAATGTGCAGTACATGGAGTAACAGCACACGGATGCGTCATTAAACCACATGGTAAAGATACAATAAGACCAGTTGGATGTTTTCGTATCACTTTTGGATAACAAAAAGACCAAGTATCTTCATTTTTGTAAGTTTTCTGTTTGAAGCGTAGCGCCAACGTTGTCACCGGGGAGAATCCGTGTGACGTCATATTGCCTCGTTTTCGTAGGAAATGCAAAAAAACGTTAATTTCTCAGTCGTATTGTCCCGTCGTAACAAATATTCGTCATTGTGATGGCGCAAATGAATAAAAAATATGTCGTCTATCCGTCTTGTGAAGCTATATTTCTTAAATATTCTTAATCATATCGCTAGGCCTTCCGCAATGGACCCACCCCTCGGCGCCTGGCTTTTGCGCAGGTAGTCTGGTTCCCAGTTTCTCTCTTTGCGTAACATACACGTCACACCTACGTCACAGATAGTCAGGATACCAGTGTGCGCAGAGATTCTAAGCTCGTTCCGAACACGTGCTTTGTTTGTTTGTCCCCAAAATGAGTAAACCGGAAGTCTAAGCGAACGAGACTTTATAGCCCTATTAAGCGATGAGATGGACCGGTATACACTGTCAATGCGAATCTGAGTGCATGCACTCGAGTGACATGGGCCTCCTTGCGAAGCGTAGCAACCAGTCGAACGAGACGTACACACATATAGGACTTTGAAGCTATTTTTAATCTGGTCATATATAATGATTCCGTTATGTAATGTAAATGATACGAAAGTTTATCGAGACATAGGTTGTGTTTCTTCTGTGAATAATAATGCCATGGAGCCAATCTATCCATGACAAAAGAAATGATGAAGCCGGGAACTTGGGCCAACTCAATATGCATGCATGGCAAACGTACCTGGGAATCGATTTTCTAACCCGAAACCAGAGATCGTATTGTACGATTTGCCACCGGGTTTTCACCTTACTTTTTGTAATAAAAAATATGACTCCAATGGGATAATATATCACCACATATCTGTTAATTGTGTACAGGTGTGGCATAGAAGGCACATGAAGACGAGAGGAAAGAGCAGGATTTTGAGAAAACAAAATTGTGAAAAAGGCACCTAAAATAGACACTGCAAAGCATATGTGGAGGTAATTTTTTTGAAAGCTTTCGTTATCAACAGGATATGGTCTCGAGCTGCAAGACCGCAGATAGCTACCGGATATATATGAAACTAACGACCGGAGAGGGGGGTAGGGCTGAAACGTTCCATCCATAGCCCATTCCGACGGCCCTAAATTACTAACAACTACTAATATTATATATTTTGCTTTGTATTAAATAATTGATGTACTATTGAATTGAACAATTGATGTACTATTGAATTGAATAATTGATGTACTATTGAATTGAATAGTTGATGTACTATTGAATTGAATAATTGATGTACTATTGAATTGAATAATTGATGTACTATTGAATTGAATAATTGATGTACTATTGAATTGAATAATTGATGTACTATTGAATTGAATAATTGATGTACTATTGAATTAAATAATTAATGGACGTTTGTACTTACGTATTAAATAATTAATGCACGTTTGTATTGAATTAATTGATGGGCGCTTGTCTTTCAATCGTTGACGGCCGGAAATGAGCAAATAACCTGCTGTTGACTGTGTGATCTTGGTTGATCATGCATGTGGGGCTATAGCGAATTGGAAAGAGGCAATCACAAAAGAACATCTTTGGATAAAACGACTGGGCATAGAAATTAACAAAAAACACAAGAATGTCAGTATTTAGGTAATATTAACCCCAAATTACTCTTTCCTCGCCCCTACCACAAAACGTGCTGAAATACATAGGCGGCAATGAAATAAAATCAGCAGTGTGCCCCCCCCCCCCCCCCCAACCCCCCTCCCCTCCTTCTCCCCAATATATTATCTGTTCCGACGAGTATAAAATAAGCCCCGTCACGCAATCGCCTTGGGTGCCCCCTACCATTTGTAAGCGTTTTCTTGTGCGACACGCACATGCATGCACCTCCGCAAGCAGTCAGGCATGACGTCACAGTGCTGTGGAACACCTGCAGTCTTGGACATTATGGCACGCCAAAGCGATTATGCAGATGTAATTGTTCACATTGACGCAAAAACGATACATATATTAGAATGCGTTCGCTGAAGGAGACAACCGACAATTTCACATAAACATAACACAAGTAGATGCATGCATTAAAGGGGAATACATATGGTTGATATTTAGCGATGGTTGCACTCTATGCACGAGATACCAAGTCGAGCGAACGAGATACTATGTCGTGCGCACGAGATAAAATATAGCCATAGCCGTAGCCGTAGCCCGTAGCCATCACAGACGACACAGGACAGGTCGGGATGAACCCATCCCATGCAAGCTTCTGACATAACATGACAAGTCAAACTGTGATTCAGACAGTTACAAGACAGGACAGGTCGGGATGAACCCATCCCATGCCAGCTTCTGACATAACATGAATAGTCGAATTGTCCTACAGACAGTTACGGACGAGACAGTACAGGTCGGAATGAACCCCTCCTACGCCAGCTTTCGACAGGACAGGACAAGTCAAACTGTCCTACAGACAGTTACTGACGAGACAGGACAGGTGGGGATGAACCCATCCCATGCCAGCTTCTGACATGACATGACAAGTCAAACTGTTATTCAGACAGTTACTGACAAGACAGGACAGGTGGGGATGAACCCATCCCATGCCAGCTTCTGACATAACATGACAAGTCGAACTGTTATTCAGACAGTTACTGACAATACAGGACAGGTTGGGATGAACCCATCCCATGCCAGCTTCTGACATGACATGACAAGTCAAACTGTCATTCAGACAGTTACTGACAGGACAGGACGGGAACGGACAAGTCAACTGTCCCACAGACAGTTCTTGACGACACAGGACAGGTCGGTATGAACCCATCCCATGCAAGCTTCTGACATAACATGACAAGTCAAACTGTGATTCAGACAGTTACTGACGAGACAGTACAGGTCGGAATGAACCCCTCCTACGCCAGCTTTCGACAGGACAGGACAAGCCAAACTGTCCTACAGACAGTTACTGACGAGACAGGACAGGTGGGGATGAACCCATCCCATGCCAGCTTCTGACATGACATGACAAGTCAAACTGTTATTCAGACAGTTACTGACAAGACAGGACAGGTGGGGATGAACCCGTCCCATGCCAGCTTCTGACATAACATGACAAGTCGAACTGTTATTCAAACAGTTACTGACAAGACAGGACAGGTTGGGATGAACCCATCCCATGCCAGCTTCTGACATGACATGACAAGTCAAACTGTCATTCAGACAGTTACTGACAGGACAGGACGGGAACGGACAAGTCAACTGTCCCACAGACAGTTCTTGACGACACAGGACAGGTCGGTATGAACCCATCCCATGCAAGCTTCTGACATAACATGACAAGTCAAACTGTCCTACAGACAGTTACTGACGAGACAGGACAGGTCGGGATGAACCCATCCCATACCAGCTTCTGACATAACATGACAAGTCAAACTGTGATTCAGACAGTTACTGACAGGACAGGACATGTCGGGATGAACCCATGCCATGCCAGCTTCTGACATGACATGACAAGTCAAACTGTCATTCAGACAGTTACTGACAGGACAGGACAGGAACGGACAAGTCAACTGTCCCACAGACAGTTCCTGACGACACAGGACAGGTCGGGATGAACGCATCCCATGCAAGCTTCTGACATAACATGACAAGTCAAACTGTGATTCAGACAGTTACTGACAGGGCAGGACATGTCGGGATGAACCCATCCCATGCCAGCTTCTGACATAACATGACAAGTCGAACTGTGATTCAGACAGTTACTGACAAGACAGGACAGGTCGGGATGAACCCATCCCATGCCCGCTTCTGACATAACATGACAAGTCAAACTGTCATTCAGACAGTTACTGACAAGACATAACAATTCGGGATGAAAACATCCCATGCCAGCTTCTGACATAACATGACAAGTCAAACTGTGATTCAGACAGTTACTGACAAGACAGGACAGGAACGGACAAGTCAACTGTCCCACATACAGTTCCTGACGACACAGGACAGGTCGGGGTGAACCAATCCCATGCAAGCTTCTGACATAACATTACAAGTCAAACTGTGATTCAGACAGTTACTGACAAGACAGGACAGGTCGGGATGAACCCATCCCATGCCAGCTTCTGACATAACATGACATGTCAAACTGTCCTACAGACAGTTCCTGATGACACAGGACAGGTCGGGATGAACCCATCCCATACCAGCTTCTGACATAACATGACAAGTCAAACTGTGATTCAGACAGTTACTGACAGGACAGGACATGTCGGGATAAACCCATCCCATGCCAGCTTCTGACATAACATGACAAGTCGAACTGTCCTACAGACAGTTACGGACGAGACAGGACAGGTCGGGATGAACACATCCCATGCCAGCTTCTGATGTAACATGACAAGTTAAACTGTGATTCAGACAGTTACTGACAGGACAGGACATGTCGGGATGAACCCATCCCATGCCAGCTTCTGACATAACATGACAAGTCGAACTGTGATTCAGACAGTTACTGACAAGACAGGACAGGTCAGGATGAACCCATGCCATGCCAGCTTCTGACATGACATGACAAGTCAAACTGTCATTCAGACAGTTACTGACAGGACAGGACAGGAACGGACAAGCCAACTGTCCCACAGACAGTTCCTGACGACACAGGACAGGTCGGGATGAACCCATCCCATGCAAGCTTCTGACATAACATGACAAGTCAAACTGTGATTCAGACAGTTACGGACGAGACAGGACAGGTCGGGATGAACCCATCCCATGCCAGCTTCTGATGTAACATGACAAGTCAAACTGTGATTCAGACAGTTACTGACAGAGCAGGACATGTCGGGATGAACCCATCCCATGCCAGCTTCTGACATAACATGACAAGTCGAACTGTGATTCAGACAGTTACGGACAAGACAGGACAGGTCGGGATGAACCCATCCCATGCCAGCTTCTGATGTAACATGACAAGTCAAACTGTGATTCAGACAGTTACTGACAGGGCAGGACATGTCGGGATGAACCCATCCCATGCCAGCTTCTGACATAACATGACAAGTCGAACTGTGATTCAGACAGTTACTAACAAGACAGGACAGGTCGGGATGAACCCATCCCATGCCCGCTTCTGACATGACATGACAAGTCAAACTGTCATTCAGACAGCTACTGACAAGACATAACAATTTGGGATGAAAACATCCCATGCCAGCTTCTGACATAACATGACAAGTCAAACTGTGATTCAGACAGTTACTGACAAGACAGGACAGGAACGGACAAGTCAACTGTCCAACAGACAGTTCCTGACGACACAGGACAGGTCGGGGTGAACCAATCCCATGCAAGCTTCTGACATAACATTACAAGTCAAACTGTGATTCAGACAGTTACTGACAAGACAGGACAGGTCGGGATGAACCCATCCCATGCCAGCTTCTGACATAACATGACATGTCAAACTGTCCTACAGACAGTTCCTGATGACACAGGACAGGTCGGTATGAACCCATCCCAGGCAAGCGTCTGACATAACATGACAAGTCGAATTGTCCTACATACAGTTACGGACGAGACAGTACAGGTCGGAATGAACCCCTCCTACGCCAGCTTTCGACAGGACAGGACAAGTCAAACTGTCCTACAGAAAGTTACTGACGAGACAGGACAGGTCGGGATGAACACATCCCATATCAGCTTCTGACATAACATGACAAGTCAAACTGTGATTCAGACAGTTACTGACAGGACAGGACATGTCGGGATGAACCCATCCCATGCCAGCTTCTGACATAACATGACAAGTCGAACTGTCCTACAGACAGTTACGGACGAGACAGGACAGGTCGGGATGAACCCATCCCATGCCAGCTTCTGATGTAACATGACAAGTCAAACTGTGATTCAGACAGTTACTGACAGGACAGGACATGTCGGGATGAACCCATCCCATGCCAGCTTCTGACATAACATGACAAGTCGAACTGTGATTCAGACAGTTACTGACAAGACAGGACAGGTCGGGATGAGCCCATCCCATGCCGGCTGCTCACATAACATGACAAGTCAAACTGTGATTCAGACAGTTACTGACAGGACAGGACATGTCGGGATGAACCCATCCCATGCCAGCTTCTGACATAACATGACAAGTCGAACTGTGATTCAGACAGTTACTGACAAGACAGGACAGGTCGGGATGAACCCATCCCATGCCAGTTTCTGACATGACATGACAAGTCAAACTGTCATTCAGACAGTTACTGACAAACATAACAATACGGGATGAACCCATCCCATGCCAGCTTCTGACATAACATGACAAGTCTAACTGTGATTCAGACAGTTACTGACAAGACAGGACAGGAACGGACAAGTCAAACTGTCCCACAAACAGTTCCTGACGACACAGGACAGGTCGGGGTGAACCAATCCCATGCAAGCTTCTGACAAAACATTACAAGTCAAACTGTGATTCAGACAGTTACTGACAAGACAGGACAGGTCGGGATGAACCCATCCCATGCAAGCTTCTGACATAACATGACATGTCAAACTGTCCTACAGACAGTTCCTGATGACACAGGACAGGTCGGGATGAACCCATCCCATGCAAGCGTCTGACATAACATGACCAGTCAAACTGTGATTCAGACAGTTACTGACAAGACAGGACAGGTCGGGATGAACCCATCCCATGCCAGCTTCTGACATAACATGACAAGTCGAATTGTCCTACAGACAGTTACGGACGAGACAGGACAGGTCGGAAATGAACCCCTCCTACGCCAGCTTTCGACAGGACAGGACAAGTCAAACTGTCCTACAGACAGTTACTGACGAGACAGGACAGGTCGGGATGAACCCATCCCATGCCAACTTCTGACATAACATGACAAGTCAAACTGTCCTACCGACAGTTACTGACGAGACAGGACAGATCGGGATGAACCCATCCCATGCCAGCTTCTGACATAACATGACAAGTCAAACTGTGATTCAGACAGTTACTGACAGGGCAGGACATGTCGGGATGAACCCATCCCATGCCAGCTTCTGACATAACATGACAAGTCGAACTGTGATTCAGACAGTTACTAACAAGACAGGACAGGTCGGGATGAACCCATCCCATGCCCGCTTCTGACATGACATGACAAGTCAAACTGTCATTCAGACAGCTACTGACAAGACATAACAATTTGGGATGAAAACATCCCATGCCAGCTTCTGACATAACATGACAAGTCAAACTGTGATTCAGACAGTTACTGACAAGACAGGACAGGAACGGACAAGTCAACTGTCCAACAGACAGTTCCTGACGACACAGGACAGGTCGGGGTGAACCAATCCCATGCAAGCTTCTGACATAACATTACATGTCAAACTGTGATTCAGACAGTTACTGACAAGACAGGACAGGTCGGGATGAACCCATCCCATGCCAGCTTCTGACATAACATGACATGTCAAACTGTCCTACAGACAGTTCCTGATGACACAGGACAGGTCGGTATGAACCCATCCCAGGCAAGCGTCTGACATAACATGACAAGTCGAATTGTCCTACATACAGTTACGGACGAGACAGTACAGGTCGGAATGAACCCCTCCTACGCCAGCTTTCGACAGGACAGGACAAGTCAAACTGTCCTACAGAAAGTTACTGACGAGACAGGACAGGTCGGGATGAACACATCCCATATCAGCTTCTGACATAACATGACAAGTCAAACTGTGATTCAGACAGTTACTGACAGGACAGGACATGTCGGGATGAACCCATCCCATGCCAGCTTCTGACATAACATGACAAGTCGAACTGTCCTACAGACAGTTACGGACGAGACAGGACAGATCGGGATGAACCCATCCCATGCCAGCTTCTGATGTAACATGACAAGTCAAACTGTGATTCAGACAGTTACTGACAGGACAGGACATGTCGGGATGAACCCATCCCATGCCAGCTTCTGACATAACATGACAAGTCGAACTGTGATTCAGACAGTTACTGACAAGACAGGACAGGTCGGGATGAGCCCATCCCATGCCGGCTGCTCACATAACATGACAAGTCAAACTGTGATTCAGACAGTTACTGACAGGACAGGACATGTCGGGATGAACCCATCCCATGCCAGCTTCTGACATAACATGACAAGTCGAACTGTGATTCAGACAGTTACTGACAAGACAGGACAGGTCGGGATGAACCCATCCCATGCCAGTTTCTGACATGACATGACAAGTCAAACTGTCATTCAGACAGTTACTGACAAACATAACAATACGGGATGAACCCATCCCATGCCAGCTTCTGACATAACATGACAAGTCTAACTGTGATTCAGACAGTTACTGACAAGACAGGACAGGAACGGACAAGTCAAACTGTCCCACAAACAGTTCCTGACGACACAGGACAGGTCGGGGTGAACCAATCCCATGCAAGCTTCTGACAAAACATTACAAGTCAAACTGTGATTCAGACAGTTACTGACAAGACAGGACAGGTCGGGATGAACCCATCCCATGCAAGCTTCTGACATAACATGACATGTCAAACTGTCCTACAGACAGTTCCTGATGACACAGGACAGGTCGGGATGAACCCATCCCATGCAAGCGTCTGACATAACATGACCAGTCAAACTGTGATTCAGACAGTTACTGACAAGACAGGACAGGTCGGGATGAACCCATCCCATGCCAGCTTCTGACATAACATGACAAGTCGAATTGTCCTACAGACAGTTACGGACGAGACAGGACAGGTCGGAAATGAACCCCTCCTACGCCAGCTTTCGACAGGACAGGACAAGTCAAACTGTCCTACAGACAGTTACTGACGAGACAGGACAGGTCGGGATGAACCCATCCCATGCCAACTTCTGACATAACATGACAAGTCAAACTGTCCTACCGACAGTTACTGACGAGACAGGACAGATCGGGATGAACCCATCCCATGCCAGCTTCTGACATAACATGACAAGTCAAACTGTGATTCAGACAGTTACGGACGAGACAGGACAGGTCGGGATGAACCCATCCCATGCCAGCTTCTGATGTAACATGACAAGTCGAACTGTGATTCAGACCGTTACTGACAAGACAGGACAGGTCGGGATGAACCCATCCCATGCCAGCTTCTGACATGACACGACAAGTCAAGCTGTCATTCAGACAGTTACTGACAAGACATAACAATTCGGGATGAACCCATCCCATGCCAGCTTCTGGCTTAACATGACAAGTCAAACTGTGATTCAGACAGTTACTGACAAGACAGGACAGGAACGGACAAGTCAACTGTCCCACAGACAGTTCCTGACGACACAGGACACGTCGGGGTGAACCAATCCCATGCAAGCTTCTGACATAACACTACAAGTCAAACTGTGATTCAGACAGTTACTGACAAGACAGGACAGGTCGGGATGAACCCATCCCCTGCCAGCTTCTGACATAACATGACATGTCAAACTGTGATTCAGACAGTTACTGACAAGACAGGACAGGTCGGGATGCCCCCATCCCATGCCAGCTTCTGACATAACATGACAAGTCGAATTGTCCTACAGACAGTTACGGACGAGACAGTACAGGTCGGAATGAACCCCTCCTACGCCAGCTTTCGACAGGACAGGACAAGTCAAACTGTCCTACAGACAGTTACTGACGAGACAGGACAGGTCGGGATGAACCCAACCCATGCCAGCTTCTGACATAACATGAAAAGTCAAACTGTGATTCAGACAGTTACTGACAGGACAGGACATGTCGAGATGAACCCATCCCATGCCAGCTTCTGACATAACATGACAAGTCGAACTGTGATTCAGACAGTTACTGACAAGACAGGACAGGTCGGGATGAACCCATCCCATGCCAGCTTCTGACATGACATGACATGTCAAACTGTCATTCAGACAGTTACTGACAAGACATAACAATTCGGGATGAACCCATCCCATGCCAGCTTCTGACATAACATGAATAGTCGAATTGTCCTACAGACAGTTACGGACGAGACAGTACAGGTCGGAATGAACCCCTCCTACGCCAGCTTTCGACAGGACAGGACAAGTCAAACTGTCCTACAGAAAGTTACTGACGAGACAGGACAGGTCGGGATGAACACATCCCATATCAGCTTCTGACATAACATGACAAGTCAAACTGTGATTCAGACAGTTACTGACAGGACAGGACATGTCGGGATGAACCCATCCCATGCCAGCTTCTGACATAACATGACAAGTCGAACTGTCCTACAGACAGTTACGGACGAGACAGGACAGGTCGGGATGAACCCATCCCATGCCAGCTTCTGATGTAACATGACCAGTCAAACTGTGATTCAGACAGTTACTGACAGGACAGGACATGTCGGGATGAACCCATCCCATGCCAGCTTCTGACATAACATGACAAGTCGAACTGTGATTCAGACAGTTACTGACAAGACAGGACAGGTCGGGATGAGCCCATCCCATGCCGGCTGCTCACATAACATGACAAGTCAAACTGTGATTCAGACAGTTACTGACAGGACAGGACATGTCGGGATGAACCCATCCCATGCCAGCTTCTGACATAACATGACAAGTCGAACTGTGATTCAGACAGTTACTGACAAGACAGGACAGGTCGGGATGAACCCATCCCATGCCAGTTTCTGACATGACATGACAAGTCAAACTGTCATTCAGACAGTTACTGACAAACATAACAATACGGGATGAACCCATCCCATGCCAGCTTCTGACATAACATGACAAGTCTAACTGTGATTCAGACAGTTACTGACAAGACAGGACAGGAACGGACAAGTCAAACTGTCCCACAAACAGTTCCTGACGACACAGGACAGGTCGGGGTGAACCAATCCCATGCAAGCTTCTGACAAAACATTACAAGTCAAACTGTGATTCAGACAGTTACTGACAAGACAGGACAGGTCGGGATGAACCCATCCCATGCAAGCTTCTGACATAACATGACATGTCAAACTGTCCTACAGACAGTTCCTGATGACACAGGACAGGTCGGGATGAACCCATCCCATGCAAGCGTCTGACATAACATGACCAGTCAAACTGTGATTCAGACAGTTACTGACAAGACAGGACAGGTCGGGATGAACCCATCCCATGCCAGCTTCTGACATAACATGACAAGTCGAATTGTCCTACAGACAGTTACGGACGAGACAGGACAGGTCGGAAATGAACCCCTCCTACGCCAGCTTTCGACAGGACAGGACAAGTCAAACTGTCCTACAGACAGTTACTGACGAGACAGGACAGGTCGGGATGAACCCATCCCATGCCAACTTCTGACATAACATGACAAGTCAAACTGTCCTACCGACAGTTACTGACGAGACAGGACAGATCGGGATGAACCCATCCCATGCCAGCTTCTGACATAACATGACAAGTCAAACTGTGATTCAGACAGTTACGGACGAGACAGGACAGGTCGGGATGAACCCATCCCATGCCAGCTTCTGATGTAACATGACAAGTCGAACTGTGATTCAGACCGTTACTGACAAGACAGGACAGGTCGGGATGAACCCATCCCATGCCAGCTTCTGACATGACACGACAAGTCAAGCTGTCATTCAGACAGTTACTGACAAGACATAACAATTCGGGATGAACCCATCCCATGCCAGCTTCTGGCTTAACATGACAAGTCAAACTGTGATTCAGACAGTTACTGAAAAGACAGGACAGGAACGGACAAGTCAACTGTCCCACAGACAGTTCCTGACGACACAGGACACGTCGGGGTGAACCAATCCCATGCAAGCTTCTGACATAACACTACAAGTCAAACTGTGATTCAGACAGTTACTGACAAGACAGGACAGGTCGGGATGAACCCATCCCCTGCCAGCTTCTGACATAACATGACATGTCAAACTGTGATTCAGACAGTTACTGACAAGACAGGACAGGTCGGGATGCCCCCATCCCATGCCAGCTTCTGACATAACATGACAAGTCGAATTGTCCTACAGACAGTTACGGACGAGACAGTACAGGTCGGAATGAACCCCTCCTACGCCAGCTTTCGACAGGACAGGACAAGTCAAACTGTCCTACAGACAGTTACTGACGAGACAGGACAGGTCGGGATGAACCCAACCCATGCCAGCTTCTGACATAACATGAAAAGTCAAACTGTGATTCAGACAGTTACTGACAGGACAGGACATGTCGAGATGAACCCATCCCATGCCAGCTTCTGACATAACATGACAAGTCGAACTGTGATTCAGACAGTTACTGACAAGACAGGACAGGTCGGGATGAACCCATCCCATGCCAGCTTCTGACATGACATGACATGTCAAACTGTCATTCAGACAGTTACTGACAAGACATAACAATTCGGGATGAACCCATCCCATGCCAGCTTCTGACATAACATGAATAGTCGAATTGTCCTACAGACAGTTACGGACGAGACAGTACAGGTCGGAATGAACCCCTCCTACGCCAGCTTTCGACAGGACAGGACAAGTCAAACTGTCCTACAGACAGTTACTGGCGAGACAGGACAGGTCGGGATGAACCTATCCCATGCCAGCTTCTGACATAACATGACAAGTCAAACTGTGATTCAGACAGTTACTGACAGGACAGGACATGTCGGGATGAACCCATCCCATGCCAGCTTCTGACATAACATGACAAGTCGAACTGTGATTCAGACAGTTACTGACAAGACAGGACAGGTCGGGATGAACCCATCCCATGCCAGCTTCTGACATGACATGACATGTCAAACTGTCATTCAGACAGTTACTGACAAGACATAACAATTCGGGATGAACCCATCCCATGCCAGCTTCTGACATAACATGACAAGTCAAACTGTGATTCAGACAGTTACTGACAAGACAGGACAGGAACGGACAAATCAAACTGTCCCACAGACAGTTCCTGACGACACAGGACAGGTCGGGGTGAACCAATCCCATGCAAGCTTCTGACATAACATGACAAGTCAAACTGTGATTCAGACAGTTACTGACAAGACAGGACAGGTCGGGATGAACCCATCCCATGCCAGCTTCTGACATAACATGACATGTCAAACTGTCCTACAGACAGTTCCTGATGACACAGGACAGGTCGGGATGAACCCATCCCATGCAAGCGTCTGACATAACATGACAAGTCAAACTGTGATTCAGACAGTTACTGACAAGACAGGACAGGTCGGGATGAACCCATCCCATGCCAGCTTCTTACATAACATGACAAGTCGAATTGTCCTACAGACAGTACGAGACAGGACAGGTCGGAATGAAGCCCTCCTACGCCAGCTTTCGACAGGACAGGACAAGTCAAACTGTCCTACAGACAGTTACTGACGAGACAGGACAGGTCGGGATGAACCCATCCCATGCCAGCTTCTGACATAACATGACAAGTCAAACTGTGATTCAGACAGTTACTGACCCTTTCCATAAACAAATTGACTTAGTTTGGATTGTTTTTATGTGTTTTTATGACTCGATTTGACTCATTGACTTTCCATCTTTCTTCAAACCTCATATTTTTCGAAAGAGAACATGCAAAGACATTGTTCTATCCAGAAAGTGAAAGATACCCTAAACGATTACGACCTTTTAATCCCCTAATATCAACAGCACCCATGTTCACTCTCATTAGGGCCTCGCACGGCTTAAACATGGGGGAAATCGAACATTAGCAGAACATAGAGGTCCCCTGTAAATAGTAACAGCGCCCTTAATATAGTGGATAGATACTTCATGCTATTTGTGGAAAGAGCACCAATGGGACGATATTGTGACCCTACTTCCTCCAGAGGTTGCTGTCAAAGATCGTTATCCTGTCTCCAGCGCCATTCCCATACACTGAGAAGAACGGTGGGCCGCTAGGTCAAGACAGATAAGTTGTTGTGGGAGGTGGGGGGGGGGAGGCAGGGGGGTACATAAGTGGCTCGGGTAGTGTGCTGGGTGAGAGGCCCCCCCCAGTGGTGGAGTCGGTAGTGTGCTGGGTGAGAGCCCCCCCCAGTGGTGGAGTCGGTAGTGTGGTGGGTGAGGGGCCGCCCCAGTGGGGAAGTGGGTAGTTTGGTGGGTGAAGGGCCGCCTAAGTTGGAGAGTGGGTAGTGTGGTGGGTGAGGGGCCGCATCAGCGGTGGAGTGGGTAGTGTGCTGGGTTAGGGGCCGCCCTAGAGGTGGAGTGGGTAGTGTGGTGGGTGAGGGGCCGCATCAGCGGTGGAGTGGGTAGTGTGGTGGGTGAGGGGCCGCATCAGCGGTGGAGTGGGTAGTGTGGTGGGTGAGGGGCCGCATCAGCGGTGGAGTGGGTAGTGTGGTGGGTGAGGGGCCGCATCAGCGGTGGAGTGGGTAGTGTGGTGGGTGAGGGGCCGCATCAGCGGTGGAGTGGGTAGTGTGCTGGGTTAGGGGCCGCCCCAGGGGTGGAGTGAGTAGTGTGCTGGGTGACGGGCCGCCCTGGTGGTGGAGTGGGTAATGTGCTGGGTGAGAGCCCCCCCCCCATTGGTGGAGTCGGTAGTGTGGTAGATGAGGGGCAGCCCCAGTGGTGGAGTGGGTAGTGTGGTGGATGAGAAGCCGCCCCAGTGGTGGAGTGGGTAGTGTGGTGAGCAAGGGGGCGCCCCAGTGGTGGAGTGGGTAGTGTGCTGGATGAGGGGCCGCCCCAGTGGTGGAGTGGGTAGTGCGCTGGATGAGAGGGCGCCCTGGTGGTGGAGTGGGTAGTGTGCTGGGTAAGGGGCCTCCCCAGTGGTGGAGTGGGTAGTGTGGTGGGTTAGGGGCCGCCCCAGCGGTGGACTGGGTAGTGTGCTGGTTGAGGGGCCGCCCTAGTGGTTAAGTGGCTTGTGGTGGGTGAGGGGCCGCCCCAGTGGTGGAGTGGGTAGTGTGCTGGATGAGAGGCCGCCCCAGCAGTGGAAAGCTTAAACTGCAGATCAACTGGTCTTGGTTTTGCGCCTTGGACTCCGCATCTGGGACATATTACATTTCATTCTATTTCATTGGTCCGCCAGGCGGCGTATTAACCTTTGTAACCAAGCATGGATAGCCACCTGAGAGCCTAACGGCACAGTTCGAGCCCCGCTGTGGCCATGTCTGTGTGGTCGCAGGATAAAGATCTCATGTCCATCTTCGCAAAGAGTAGGGGGGTTACTCCCGGGGTCTCCACTCTCCCTTCCTTCTCCCATTGACGCGATATAGCGACAAAAAACCAAGAACTCAGTGGGACACTGATGATGACGAAAATTGACTTCAGGTCAAAGAGCGTGTTTTTCTGAACATGTTGATCGAAACCGCGACCGTCCACGATGAATATCAAGGGAATGTGGGCCATTTCAAAAAAATTCCAGTACATTGAGTACATATGCTCGGTCCCCTGGCTTGAAAGTTACATTGACTATGATAGCGTGGTTTTGAGGTCAAGACGGGGCCTCGGAATTTGGTCAGCGGCTTGAGTGAGGCAGGGGGGCCAGTCACTTGAGCTTTGATCTTAAGATGACGTCGGCCATACTTTTAGCAGTTCTTGTATTTTCGCCAGCAAAACACGTCCCCCATGAAGTAACAGACATTCTCACGCTTTTCCTGACTCTAACCCGCTTACAAAGTTATCATTTTGTAAATGTGTAACAACCGCCTTCCCACTCATTCTGCCAACATGGATCACCCTAAGCGTGTCTCCGTAGTTTCACTTTGTGCTTCCATACATAAGCGGGTCAGTTCACGGGCAAGGGAAATTTGTGTTATGCCTTTTGATTGCTAGGTATAAATAATGTATTTGGCATTGGAAATTTATGTGGCATCAGTAATTTATCTGACATACAGTGCTTAACATGTGAACAATATTTTTCATTAGTTTGAACATATATAAAAACAAAGTTCACATATGACTCACGCCTGCCATTTCCTAAAATAATCCATTTCGTTGGCACGAGTTGGGCATAAAAAGTGGCTTTAGAACATGCATATTATTGTATGAAAATATGTGTATCCTTATCACTAAGAACATATACACCTTATTTCAAATATTGTTTAAGTTTCGGGAAGATTAAGTTTAAGGGAAGATATTGCTCTATGAGTAAGTTTAAAGGGAATCGTTGTTTCAAATAGGGCTCGCGTCCATTAGTGCAGTGCAATTGATTTTGTTGGTTCCTACCCCCCCCCCCCCCCCCTTCCCGGGGGCAATAACTGTGATTGTCGATTTCGCGACTACCAACAGAGAAGAAATTTTGTTCTCACTTAGTCTCAATTTCTCAGCTCGCCGGAACAGTGCATTCTTGACATTACTGTACCGATTACATTACAGCATGATAGTAGTTTAATGTCCCTTGAAGCAGGTATCCTGCTACTCGGCGACTGTTTGCTAACACTTGTGCATAATAACGTAGGTTTGTCGGCGGGGTGGGTGCAAGGTGGCGGCAGACAAGCATCCAGGAAGGTTAGGACAGGCCCAGAACATTGCCGCTGGTGAAAGGAGCACAGGTGCCCGGTCCGAAGTGGGTGGTACGTGACCGGCATCGACATTAGGTGGCAGATTCGAGAGCAAACTGATGAGGTAGAGCGCGTCTGACCATTACTCCCACTTAACATTGTCTTATTATTGACTTATTACGACGTATTTAAAGTATCCAACTTAGGTCAGTAAATCTCTTGAAGCCGCCATCAGGAACGCGAAATGCATCCGGCGGTCGTTCGTTAACTGTTAACCGCGAACATACTTGCATGAAAAACGTGTGGATCGGGTGGGCGTAGCTCTAGTTCTAAGCGATTAGGATAACAGTCACACACAGGGGTCGCCAGGCATTAAGTTGAGGGGCTGCGGTAGACATCTTCGTGGCCAAGATAAATCAGAAGTCAAGTTTCGTTTGACCCGACGCGACGACGCTCCAGTATCAAGCGTTCTATGTGACTGATTAAAGCACTCTGAAGATGCTTATTGGCAACTAGTTGGCGAAAAGATTGCAATTTTAGCATTTTTATCTAAGAACCGGAAGTAAGATAGGAACGTATCGTTTTTACTTCGCAGCTATACGAGGAACCACTTTCTCTACAAAAGACGCTACTCGTGTATTTTTATGATTTTTTCTGATTTTTGACGAGTTTTGGTAAGTACCAAAAGTTACGTCATCGTGACGTCACGTGACGCATCAAAACACTCTAAGATTCGACACAAATCATCTCAGTTCATATTTCTATGACATATTAGAACGTTATAGCGATAACTTGAAGGAAAATGGGTCATCAGGCGAAAACACTGGCAGAGGTCATTTAGTGCGTTTTCCTCAAAACTTCTGAGCTCATATTACTCGAAAATGAATATACGCATCAAAAAGTGAACAATATATGAAAACTGCGCCGTATTTAGTAGCACATTCTGAAACTGACCAGAGATCTCTAGCTTTAATATTAACGGAGATATAGGCGTGTTTAATGATTTTTGTCAAACATCGCTGTGACCTTGACCTTTGACCTTTCGATCTGCGTGATGAGTATATCGTAGCCCTATCGCCAAGCTATCAGGCACAAATTAATGCGAATTAATGTATACGGTTGGTAGGACGCAATGAGACTTGCAATTCTCGAGTGAGACAGACATACATACACGCCTTTTGGACGGGAAGACCGACAAAGAACCAAGAAGTCAGTGAGGACACTGATGATGACGAAAATCGAATTTGGGTCAAAGGGCGTGTACTTTGCGACCAGTCCCGACTCTCTAGCGTCGCTATTAAGCGAACGGCGGCCATCGACGAGTAAGGAGTGCCGGTCGATATCGCCGTTCACTCATAATGGGAGCCTCGGCGAAGGGGGGTGCAACTCTTGCGAGCGCTCTAGCGGCCAAACTAAGCGTCCTAGAGCAATTCTGTCGCGATTTTCGCTGGTCAACCCGCCATCCCTCTCTCGCTTCAGGCGCTACGAATTTTACTTTTTATCTAATAGTACGTCATCGTGACGCGACATGACGTCATTTGACGTTTGCAAAAATGCTTAAGACGGCTTCTATTTCTTTACTTATCAACTCGGGTTATGACAGCTATTGCCAAAGTGGCTGAAAATAAAGCAAACCCAACATGTCGTAGGAGCACGTTAGCTATGACGTCATTTTTGACGCATACTTATCCCCTGCGCCAAACAAGTTACACACGGCACAAAATATCCCTGAACACGACCTGCAACGTCAAGCAACCCGAAAGTCGCCATACCTTGTAATAGCTGAGTAATAGCCTACTTAAGATATGTGACGTAATGACGTCATTGTGACGTTATGACATGAGGCACGACAACGTCCAAGCGGCAATATGCCAAGCTTTACTGCCACAACTTATTCGATTAAAGAGCTAGCCGATAGTAAGATTAATCCTTCAGCTATGGCTTGGTGAAATGGTCAAAAATTGCATTAGCTTATCATTGCGGAAACACGGAGACCGACGACAAGAACAAAGAACACTGTAAGCGAAGCAATATAGCAACCAATTTGTTTCTTTTCCTATTTTTCTGACCATCAATGTTCCCAACCATTTGACGCAAACATCACAGCTCTAGCTTGTTTTTCTGATTTTTGACGATTTTTTCAAGATGGACACAATCTCCATTCACTCATCATTGGCGGCCCCGCGAAGGTGTCGTCCCACTTCGGAGCCCTCTAGCGCCATAACTAGACAACATCCGCCTGATTAAAGCACTAAGTGATCTGAAGATGCTTATTGGCAACTAGTTGGCAAAAAGATTGCAATTTTAGCATTGTTTTCTGATTTTTGACGATTTTTCTTTCAATGGCAAGAATCTGTATGTTTATCATTAGGCCAGTGGCTTCGTTGCCATGGAAACAAAAAGTAATACAGAGATCGCCGTGTGTTTCTTATAACTTGCTTTAAGATGATATTATCTCACTGTGTGGCGAAGAAGACTGAAATAGCTTGAACGGAAGTAGGTCATATTCGATCAAGTTCATTTTTCCCCATAGGATCCCATGTTAAACGATTTCGACTATATACCAAAAAGTAATGTGGCTATGGAACCATGTTGACACATTATGACTCAGCTTAGTATTATCCATCCACAGCTGCAAGCATTGAGTGATGGCTTGAATAGAACACCCGTGGGAGCCTCTGCTAACAGCAAAAAGCCGTATCTTTCACCATTGGTTAAATTTCCAAAAACTCCTGTGACGTCACTATTTGCTCTAATTGCATATGGTAAGCACTGTGGCTACTAGACGTCATGTTCAACTAAAAAAAAAATCCCGGTGTTGTTTGCTGGAGGCACTTGCGACATACATGACAAAACATTTTTTCCCAGCCTAAAGATACAGCCCTTTTAACATGGGAAGTCCCATAGAGAAATTCCCCCGGCCCTGGAACCGGAAGTAAGATAGGAACGTATTGTTTTTAGTTTGTAGCTATACGAGGAACTACTTTTCCTACAATATAATGTTACTCTCGCATTTTTGTGATTTTTTTCAGATTTTTGATAATTTTTTGCAAGTACCAAAAGTGACGTCATCGTGACGTCACGTGACGTATCAGAAAACTCTAAGATTCAACACAAGTCATCACAATTCATATTTCTATGACATATTTGAACATCATAGCGATAGCTTGATGGCAAATGTGCCAAAAAGCAAAAAAACTGACGGAGGTCATTTAGTGCGTTTTCCGCAAAACCTATGACCTCGTTTTCCTCGAAAATGAATATTACGCATCAAAAAGTGAACAATACCGAAAAACTGCACCTGAAAGAGGGGCACATTATGAAACTAATCCGAGATCTCTAGCTTTAATATTAACGGAGATATAAGCGTTTTTAGTTATTTTTTCAAAAAATCGCTGTGACCTTGACCTTTGACCTTTCAACCTGCATGACGAGAATGTTGTAGCCCTATAGCCTAGCTATTAGGTACTAAAGACTGCGAACTAATACATACAGCCGTTAGGCCACAAGGAGACTTCCCGTTTTCGAGTGAGACAGACATACAAACAAGAAGTCAGTGAGGACACTGATGATGACGAAAATCGACTCTAGGTCGAAGAGCGTGTCTATCTGAACATGTTGATCGAAACCGCGACCGCCCACGATGATTATTAAGGGAATGAGGGCCATTTCTAGATTGCGATTTGAGCTGAACAGCGCATATAGGGGGCAATTTTGGATAAACGGCGCGTATACGGGACAATTCGGGCTAAACAGCGCGTACAACGGGAAATTAAACCCAAATAGCGCAGTCATCCGACAACGTGCGTACCGCAGGCTCTATTTTGAGCAGTGTGCAATGAGCACTTAACCGATATTAACGGAATTACAGGTAAAACCGTCGCTTGTGCCGATGACGTGACAATCGCGTCATGTGACGAATCTTCCGCCCAAGAATTTAATGCCATATTAGAGTTTAAGTGAACATGACATTTTCTCAAGAGCGATTGCTTAACTCATTGTGAATGGCGCTACGAGTTTTACTTGTTATCTAATAATACGTCATCGTGACGCGACATGACGTCTTTTGACGTTTGCAAAAATGCTTAAGATGGCATCTATTTCTTTAATATACCTACGTATCAACTCGTTCTATGACAGCTATTGCCAAAGTGGCTGAAAATAAAGCAAACCCAACATGTCGTAGGAGCACGTTAGCTATGACGTCATTTTTGACGCACACTTATCCCCTGCGCCAAACAAGTTACACACGGCACAAAATGTCCCTGAACACGACCTGCAACGTCAAGCAACCCGAAAGTCGCCATACCTTGTAATAGCTGAGTAATAGCCTACTTAAGATATGCGACGTCATGACGTCATGGTGACGTTATGACGTGACGCACGACAACGTCCAAGCGGCAATATGCCAAGCTTTACTGCCACAACTTATTCGATTAAAGAGCTTGCCGATAGTAAGATTAGTCCTTCAGCTATGGCTTGGCGAAATGGTCAAAAATTGCATTAGCTTATCATTGCGGAAACACGGAGACCGACGACAAGAACAAAGAACACTGTAAGCGAAGCAATATAGCAACCAATTTGTTTCTTTTACTATTTTTCTGACCATCAATGTTCCCAACCATTTGACGCAAACATCACAGCTCTAGCTTGTTTTTCTGATTTTTGACGATTTTTTCAAGATGGACACAATCTCTATTCACTCATCATTGGCGGCCCCGCGAAGGTGTCGTCCCACTTCGGAGCCCTCTAGCGCCATAACTAGACAACATCCGCCTGATTAAAGCACTAAGTGATCTGAAGATGCTTATTGGCAACTAGTTGGCAAAAAGATTGCAATTTTAGCATTGTTTTCTGATTTTTGACGATTTTTCTTTCAATGGCAAGAATCTGTATGTTTATCATTAGGCCAGTGGCTTCGTTGCCATGGAAACAAAAAGTAATACAGAGATCGCCGTGTGTTTCTTATAACTTGCTTTAAGATTATATTATCTCACAGTGTGGCGAAGAAGACTGAAATAGCTTGAACGGAAGTAGGTCATATTCGATCAAGTTCATTTTTCCCCATAGGATCCCATGTTAAACGATTTCGACTATATACCGAAAAGTAATGTGGCTATGGAACCATGTTGACACATTATGACTCAGCTTAGTATTATCCATCCACAGCTGCAAGCATTGAGTGATGGCTTGAATAGGACACCCGTGGGAGCCTCTGGTAACACCAAAAAGCCGTATCTTTCACCATTGGCCAAATTTCAAAAAAATCCTGTGACGTCATTATTTGCTGTAATTTCATATGGTAGGCACTGTGGCTACTATACGTCATGTTCAACTAAACAAAAAATCCCGGTGTTGTTTGCTGGAGGCACTTGCGACATACGCGACAAAACATTTTTTCCCAGCCTAAAGATACAGCCCTTTTAACATGGGAAGTCCCATAGAGAAATTCCCCCGGCCCTGGAACCGGAAGTAAGATAGGAACGTATTGTTTTTAGTTTGTAGCTATACGAGGAACTACTTTTCCTACAATATAATGCTACTCTCGCATTTTTGTGATTTTTTTCTGATTTTTGATGATTTTTTGTAAGTACTGAAAGTGACGTCATCGTGGCGTCACGTGACGTATCAAGAAACTCAAAGATTTAACACAACTCATCTCAATTCATATTTCTATGACATATTTGAACATCATAGCGATAGCTTGATGGTAAATGTACCGAAAAGCGAAAAAACTGACAGAGGTCATTTAGTGCGTTTTCCGCAAAACCTATTACCTCATTTTGCTCGAAAATGAGTATTACGCATCAAAAAGTGAACAATACCTGAAAACTGCACCTGAAAGAGGGGCACATTTTGAAACTAATCCGAGATCTCTAGCTTTAATATTAACGGAGATATAAGCGTTTTTAATTATTTTTTCAAAAAATCGCTGTGACCTTGACCTTTGACCTTTCGACCTGCGTGACGAGAATGTTGTAGCCCTATTAGCTAGCTATTGGATGTTAAAGATTGCGAAACGATACATGCAGCAGCTAGGCCACAAAGAGACTTCCCGTTTTCGAGTGGGACAGACATACATACATACAAACAAACACGACCAACTGACATATTCCGAAAATTGAAAATTTCAATTTTCGTCATAACAAACATACAAACACGACCGACCGACATATGACGAAAATTGAAAATTTTCGTCATAACAAAAGCGAGATACACCTTGCACACTCTAAACCAGGAAGAACCCCAATCTACGTGCGCCATGCGCCGCTCGGTGTGCTGTGGCGTATTGTATCCTGGACGTGGCGTTGTCGTGTCGATTGAGGGGGTGGGTGGAGGGGCGGGACGGGGGGGGGGTGCAGGGGGAGGGTGGCCGGTGGGAGTGGGGGCGGGGGGTTGTTGGCACGAGTTGAGGGGAGGAGGAAGGTGGCGGGTTTATTAACTGAATCTGAGATCCGTGATCTTGGCCGCCGTAGCTTGTAGATGACCTACTTCCGGGTCGGACATGGAGAGAGACATTTACAGTAGAGACAGTATCAACCAAATATGCTTCGCATAAACTGACCAATACAATCAGAGGTTCTTGCAGAGGTGTTTGGTGTATCAAAGTTCAAGTACTGGAATCCGATATGGATCTATATACTAACCAAAAAAAAATCGAGACCCTTGAAAACGGTCCGACGTGCGACTGTCCGTGGATTTCGGTTTCCTCGAGTTTAAGGAACCTTGCTGATTTATGAGAAATAATTAATGTATTGTGCAGTGGCTTAACAGACAGTTATTTATGATTGTATTAATCTGAGCTACTATTGTTTTATTGTCTGGTTAATATCGTCTACTTATCTTTATTCTACTGAAGAAATCACCTCCCAGCTAACAATTGAACGTTCCGCTGACGTTAATAGAGGGTTCGCTGAGGGTTTCGCGAACGTTCACATGGAACGTTCGAGGAACGTTCGCCAGGAAAGTTTTTTTTACGTCAGTAGAACCTTTAAGCCAACGTTCGCTGAACGTTTACTGTTCGCTGAACGTTCACATGGAACGTTCGCGGTACGATCGTCAGGAAAGTTTTTGTTACGTTAATTGAACCTTCAAGCGAACGTTCGCTGAATGTTTAAAAAAAACGTTACCCCACCTTCTGCTAACGTGCGACAAACGATCAAATTACGATCCAGTCACACGAAACGATATAGGCATGTGATGTATAATTCGATCTGCGGCTCGCGTACACGTGTTACTCGTGTAACTCGACGAGGACAGATAGACGTGTCAGAAATCATTCATAGTGACTTAATCACCGACAATGCGAACAATCAAATGGAGCGATGTTGGTCACCAATAAGTGTCCTATTCGAAGAAACACTGACAAGTCATAAATCTTAATAAACGTCCAGATGGCAGATTTAGGACTTACAAACGAGGCTCAATGCAACCAAGTAAAATTTTTACCCCTGAAGGCCTTGGGTTGCCGTCTAACAGAAGCTTTGTAGAACGACCCTTATGATGGTGTTTTAAAACAGGTATACCATGGTATACTATGGTAAATTACCATGGTTTACCATGGTAAACCATGGTGTTTTGAAACAGGTATACCATGATATACCATGGTAAACTACCATGGTAAATGATCATGGTAATTACCATAGTAAATTACCATGGTATAGTATGGTAATTTACCATGGTATATCAAGTACCAGGGTATATCAAGTACCAGGGTATGCTAATTTACCATAGTACTTTAAAACATGAATACCATGGTATACTATGTTACTAATCACCGTTACATATAGCAATATATAAATATAATGCTATGATATATATATATATAATGCCAGTCTAAAAAATACAAAAATAAAGAATAGAAAGATTCACAATCCACTTTCATATATATGTATTACAATAAAAAGGTGCAGTATGTGAACACGTGACATTATAAACACATAATTAACCCAAGGTTACCTGTTACGTAAATGACACAAATTCCAAAAGATTTATATAATATACACATTCTAGCCGTATAGATATATTAGAAAAACAAGCTACCATTATGTAAAGAAATGTTCATTGCTTATATGCATATTGACATAAAATTTAATCAACAAATAATATCAATATACACCATATAGCAACATCAAAGCTACATACCATCAAATTTAAATTTCACATCTAAAAAGTGGTTGAATGATTAATACATTGATATATTATAATAAATTTTGTTCACTTTACAGCTTATACATTTGAGAGAGTTGAAAAAAAAATGCCATCATGGAATTTTGTCTAGTCATTATATGAGCAATAAAATATAGACATACTAAAACTATATACATGACATAAAAACCAGCTGTATTCGATTATTAGCCAAATAATGTATACTATACAAGCATCAACTGTTATAAATGAATTGATAGAGTATGCTTTTTCTTTCTATGGATACAAATTCCACATCAAAATGAGATGCACCACCATGCAGCACTTCGCAACCACTACATAACTACTACTCAACTTTAAAAAAACTACTATTCAATGCATAAAACATATATAAACAATCCCTTATACACATATATTCATTTCAATTTGTAAAACAAGTAGATCTTTCAAAATTTCTTATTATTATCCAGCCTTTACAGGGTTGCTGAACTTCTCTCGCATTAACATGCATCTTTGCCAGGAAATTCTCGCCTAACTTGATCTGTAACAAAGGATACACTTATCGTCTTAGTAAATTATCATTTACCAATGCTGTTTAACATTGTAAAACATGGGTAAGTATGTTGGAAGGCTATCTTAGAAAACTTTTTACCACATTTATTTTTACAGTATGCAGGAAGCAACATAAATACCAAAGAGAATGCTATAAACAGAATAGCGTGAAAACATACTGTAGTACAGAGTTCCCACATGAAATAAAAAAACAATTACCTGATTTTTCCCTGAGTAACAGAAAGGCATGTGGCCTTCGACCCCCCACACCTACACCACCAAATAATTAGGGGGAGGGATGTGACAGGGCTATTGCCAGTATAGGGTTGAGGCACTCATAGACACATGTACAAAGAAACCAACAAAGTATCTTAACAAGATGTTAACGAGAGAAATGCACAGGACATACATGAGTTTTATGACAGGCCACTTCATCACTCACAGGCTAGGCCAGCTCTGCTCAACATGAGTCACAATCTTTGTACAAAGGTTCATACACATAAGAACAGACAAACTCCAGAGAGAGGGAGGGGGGGGGGGGTCTAGCCCTAGCCCAGAACCCTAGGCTGTGTGTGGCTGAAATGATTGTTCAACCATAGCCATGTTCATGGCTAGCCCTAGCTCTGACATATCAAAACCGCCACCAAGGTGAAGGTTTTGAATTGCACAACACTTTTTGATGTAGAAAACAAGCATGGCAGCGTGCGCAAACTGAACTCCTAAATGGCTTATATTTCAGATATTTTGCCGGCTTACGACTTCAGTAAAGGCGCCGGGAGTAAGAATACAGTTTGTAGATTGCAAAAAAAAAAATTGACACATTTAGCGCCGGGAGCTTTCGAAAGAACTCTACACAGAACAGTGTTGTGCTGTTCAAAACCTTCACCTTGGTGGTGGTTTTGATGTCAGAGCTAGGCTAGCCCTAGCCTGCCACGAGCGCTTTAGTTCCGTCTCCGAAACCTAGTGTAAGCTGAATATAAGCTAATCGTATAGACATGCCGTAGGACTCCGCTCGCCTTTCCGCAACATTTTTCGAACTTCGCGCATGCGCCTTGCGATCTCCGCTGCGCATCTTCGCTAGGCGGCAGCTGCCGTATGGTGGCGCACTACTCACTTCGCGGAGTTGGGCCCCGTTGCAAATCTCACTAATGTTTTAGGGCGGGTGTGTGTGTGTGTGTGGAGGGGGGGGGGGGGGTTACGTTGGCCACATTATTTTGGATCGAGAACGCTAGGCCTATAGCATATAATGATAATCTAATTAGAACTAAAATGCAATGATACACGGCCCTTCGAGGAACGTTCCCGGAAGGTAGCTCTATGCACGACCGTTCGGAGAACGTTCCCAGAAGGTAGCTTTACATCCCATTAATCAACGGTTAATTTTACGCTCAGTGTTTCAGTTTATGGAACGTTCCCTGTAGCTTTCAACAGAGGGAAGCTAAAATCTAGATATTCCAGGAACGTTCCCGGAAGGTATCTCTTCAACCGAATCAGGCCGTACCGTTCATTGAACGTTCGCAGAAGGCTAAACGCTAACGAAACCAAAATATAACCCCCAGCGAACGGTTCGCTGAACGTTCGGTGTTTGCTGGGCTGCTACGAGGATGTTTCTTATTACGCATTTGCCTCATGTATGTTGATTATTTAGGCCTGAAGGGGCAGCATAGGCAGGCATCCGCGTATCAGTAAAACCTTCTGTGTATCAGACGTCACAGAATAATTTGACTTGCGATGTAATATATGATACGGGAAGTGGCTGTGGTCGAGCGAATGCAGACCAACGGGTTGCAGGTCCAAACCCCACCCGTGTCTTGAGCAGTGTCATTATCTCGTATCATTGTCCCCGGCCCTATATACCCCATGTGACTCAAAGTAACAACATTCCATGAGCCTACCCATAAAATGCATCAATTAAAGTTTCTCATTGATAATGTAGGATGTTAAACCATTTAAAGTGAAAAGCTACATTTCTATATATATATATATATCTGTATTAAATCAATAAAAGCGAAGATTTTGCTAACTAAAACATTTATTTAACGAGGGTCAGACACAGTCGTTGTTTCAAATCAGGGCAAACCGTTGTCTCACGATAGCTCACGTACCACTCACGCCTTTGTGGGGCTCCAGCATAGATGTAGCCCCCTCAGCCCTTTGTGGGGCTCCAACATAGAAGATAGAACCCCGCCCCCTCACCCCTTTTCAACGCCCCTCCCAGCAGGTCGTAGGATGTTTTATACAGTTTCAAAATTCTAGATCCCCAACGGATCCCAGAAGTAGAAGTGCTTGTTATTTGCTACGACCAGGTCAGCAAGGCGGGCTATTCCCGTCGGGGGCTTTCCGCAAAAGACGTATTTAGATCCTGTACCAACCAACATGGATATTTACCATGGGTGGGGTGTTGTGGGTGGGTGGATGTGGGGGGTGTGGGTGAAGTCGAGCTCCGTTTTCCTAGGCCTACACATGGTCGGCGCGCCGACAAACCTGTGCACTGGATCACCCTACCCCCCCTGCCCCTCAACTCTTCCGGCTCGCCCGCCCACCTCTTGAACCCAAATAATTCACATATTTAAGGTTTTAGCTGAGGATGGTGACCACCCAAACACATTTCTACCCGAATAATCGCGTATGGACATGTTTCTTCTGCGGACTACCCCACCACCCACCCACTCACCCCTGGATATCGTCATATCCCCCCCCCCCCAACCCCCCCAACGGTATGTTGTCGCCAAGCGGGTGAGCCGGGATGGTCCAGGACGATGGCTATATTTTTAACGGCTCACTATCAGGGTATTCCGGGGAGGATATGGGACAGGGGGGGGGGTGTTCCAATGGGGTCAGTGACGTATTTTCTCAGTGGGTCCCATATTATACCATCCCTATCACTAGGGGGCGCTGGCGTCCTGTCCTAAATGTTGACAATCTCTATTTTAACTGTGTATATATCTTTTCAAACAATCTGGTGGAACACTGTCACTGTTTCTAACAGGCCTATGTTTCGACTTGATGGATCTCGACTTTAGCAGTATCTTTATGAGGGTTATCGACTTTAACAGTGCAGGGTTCAACAGGGTGGTGAGGGAGGTGGGGGGCACGTGCGAACTCACCGAGCCCGAACTGGGGACGCCTTGTGCACATACCGTGAAGGTGGTTCGAGTTGAATCTTGAGTCTAGACTCTATTTGGTGAAAAGGTAACGCTGTGTCACGTTCCTCACCTGATTAAAACAAGAAAATAATGCAAAATTGCGCTCCACACGAACAAGGAGAAAAACGTCCGAGCGTAACATACCCTTGCCTCACACTCCAGGGCCCGTGACGCCGGAGCCTAGTATATCGCCCCGGTCCATGCCAATGTCCTATTCGAGGGTGTAACATACCCTTGCCTCACACTCCAGGGCCCGTGACGCCGGAGGCGAGTATATCGCCCCGCTCCATGCCAATGTCCTATTCGAGGGTGTAACATACACTTGCCTCACACTCCAGGGCCCGTGACGCCGGAGCCGAGTATATCGCCCGGCTCCATGCCAATGTCCTATTCGAGGGTGTAACATACCCTTGCCTCACACTCCAGGGCCCGTGACGCCGGAGCCGAGTATATCGCCCCGCTCCATGCCAATGTCCTATTCGAGGGTGAAATATTCGGTCCCGGCGGTTTCAAACTTACAGGGCCAGTACACGTCTTAGAAACAGTTTGTTTAAGCCGTCAATACAGATCTTATCGAAGTAGTCACTTAAACGCCTCATGTGATTCTGATGAAAAAGATTGAACTGATATTTGCGATGGGGAGGGGGGAAGCGTCTAAAAATGTGGGTCCATAGAACGAGTTTTCTGGAACACACGAATAAACTGAGCGGATCTGTCAGCGGCGAGATAGAATGTGTCAATGAAAACAAAAATACTCCTTGCGAGCGGATCTTGGAAACCCAATATTGTATTAAGCTTTATACATTATACCCCTCCCTCCCCCCCCCCCCCCCGCCCTCCGGCATGAATGCCACTTCAGAGTGTCGCATGATGTAAAGTACAGTACCGGACTCCCTCACCCCACCAGTCGTAATTTTTCGAAATTTTTACTCAAAGTCAACCTTCCCCGTTTTCAAAATCCTATATCCGCTTCTGGCCCGATGATTGGGCAATTGAGGTCTCCTGATGATTGAGGTCTCCGAGCCTAGAAATCATGAGGATATGCTAGGAAAATCGGACTTTGGAATCCCCTTATTACCTAAATCCTGGGTCCGTTTTTATACAATTCTCGTCAATTCCAGGTTGGCGTCAAGCTCGGTCGAAGACTGATGATGGAGAGCCGTCATATGGCGGATTTAGCTATAAGGGCCACAAGTCTGTTGGTGACACTAGACAGCTTCCACTCGTCTCGTGTTACTTGTCCAATGTCACCTGTGTGGTGTCACTCGTCTGGCCTCACTCGTCTAGTGTCACTCGTCTGGTGTCACTTGTCCAATTACACTCGTCTGGTGTCACTTGTCCAATTACACTCGTCTGGCGTCATGCGTCTGAAGTCACTTGTCTAGTGTCACTCATCTGATGTCACTCATCTGATGTAACTCGTGTGGTGTCACTCGCCTGGTTCTCCTCCTGGATAACCCACGTGGGATCCGCTTGATATGTACCTGAGATCCACTCAGGCCCTACTTGATTTTTTCGGTTTGTATATCTACTCGACTTTATATTTATAAGTGCACTAACATCAAGGATGTTTTAATTTCTTGAGCTACGTTTTTGGTCATTTAATGATTTATTTCATGAAGAAACAGATACATACCATTCACAAAAAGGGATACACCGTGGCTGATCCCCTGGGTAGCGGCAAGCGAGATATAGATACATGTTCGCTCGCTACTGTGTCGAATAGCTTCTACTTGCGATGGGGATAACCATCCACTACAATCCACTTTTCTCCACTCTGATGTCATTATATGTTTATAGATGGCGTCATTTGATATCTTTATGTTTCATCATGTGTGTTTGTTCAATAATTATATTAAATATGTTACTTACATATAGTAAATAAACTTTGACACCATAAATCTTACATAAATATATCATTGCGTGTTAACGTTTTGTGTTCTAAATACATATAATATCATAATATAATAATAATAATAAAATAAATACGATAATAATCGTATTGAGATAGTTGTTTTTCGTTAAAGAAGTCTTGTTATCATTTTATATTGATCGAAATAAAACCCCGCTGACATTTCGTTTTTCCAGACTGATCATCTTTAGTGGTGATATTATTGTGTTCCAGGTGAGCCGTCTACTCCGGTGATATCGCTGAAGCGATACCAACAGATGGGTGTCCTATTCACGGGTGACCTAAAGGATGGTGAGTGTGACTCTGTTATGTAAGGCCAGTTCCACGTCTCTCCCCGCGGCCAACAGACCGGCCTTGACATACACGTGGACCAGAAACGGTCAGCCCATCGACAGAGACAACCCTCCAGGCAGACACTCAGTGAGCAACGCTACAGGACGTCTAGACATCAGCCGCGACCGCCGCGATGACGTCACATACGGCTGTACGGCACAGGAGGAACGATCTATCCTAAACTCGCAGACAACACGTAACCTGGGCGTGCTATGTGAGTGATAACCTTGTCTGGCATCCTACCCAAAACAGAAATAACGTCCTGAAAACAATAACTAACTTTCTCAGTTGTTGTAGGGATGTCTACTTTTATAATTTATAATGTTTCTCCCCAAAAAGACCAACGCGATGCATATTCTAATTGATTTATGAAGTTCAAAGTTACATAATTAGGGTAGGTTCGCTTCTGTTCCTTTCACAGCCGACTTTCGCATACCGCAGTATACAATGCTGCCCTCTACTGGCTGAACCAACCAACGTCACTCATGTGGAAGGCATGTTGTTCTTGTTACGCATGGGGGATTCTTTCGCCAGATGGCGCCCCCCTCACTTTAGATGCCTCTCATCCCTTAACTTAGGTGTCCCCCTTCCCTAACTTAGGTGTCCCTCTCCCCTAACTTAGGTGTCCCCCCTCCCCTAACTTGGGTGTCTCTCCTCCCCTAACTTGGGGTGTCTCTCCTTCCTTAATTTCGATGTCTTCCCTCCCTGCCCTAACTTGGGTGTCTTAATTCCCAAAATTATGGTCTATTCCCTCCCAAAATTAGGGTATATTCCCTGCACTAATTTGGATGTCAGCTCTCCCCTAACGTTGGGTGTCTGCTCTCCCATAAATTTGGGGATTTCCACTACCCCAAAACTGTTATTCTGCATTCACGCAACCACGCGGTAATGTAATTATAAAGACTGCGTTGTACTTGTTATACAGTTTGTATTGGCGCAATGGCCTGTTTCTGTGAGTGCACCATCATGTTCGTTTAATGTTCTGGGAAGGTTCGCTCGTAATATTCGCAAAAATAAATTCCCTGAATATTAAGAACACTTTCCTGAAAAACATTCCCGGAATATTTTGTGGTAATATTCCCGTAAAATTGGCGGAATATTTGGAGAATATTCGAATAACATTATTTTTGTTCCCTGGGAATGCCACTTTTACTGGCCGTTAAGTGGCGGGGAGTTTGTAGTGTTGGTAGTTTGCTCAGCGGTTTGCCAAAGTATGCGTACGTTGATTGCGCACCGGCATCGTGTTGGGCGTGCCCGCTGTCTCGCTCAGTCAGGGAGTGGCCTGAGTTGTACACCTAATTTAGAGCTAGGCGCGTATTCTGTATGTATCTTAAACTTAGGTTACGTCTTAGAGTTAATAATTGGTGGATATCCGCGGTTACGCCCCCCCCCCCCCCCCAGGCACGGTCGCAATGTTTTAGAGAGAACAGAGACCGCCTTGCCCGGCGAGTCGCATTATGCTGTTCCACGGGAACAATCAAGATATGGCTTCAGAACATAATGGTGGGCGATCTAAATATATATAGCGCGAATATTTTTGTTTCGTCCTCCGCTGGTTCAGGCGATATCTGATGTTAAATCTCGCCCCACGCCTGTGTCTGCGGCACCGATATACAAGAACGCCGTCTCGGTTGTCACACATGAAGACTTAGTTAACTAAAAGTTACATTAGGAATCTAACGGTTCTCAAGTGAGATCTTAACTTAAGATGTATGCAGAATATGTGTTCGCAAACTCAGATACAACTTGGATAGAACTTAGACCATAACTAAGTGTTGCTCAACATCTTGCGCTTAATGCCCATGATACATCAAGCGAAGTTTCGGTCACTTTTTGACTGAAACTTTGTGTCCGAAATTTTAACACGTTTGAATTTACTTCGGTTACATTTTGGTACTTCGGTTAGTTTTAGGGACTTCCGTTACTATTTGGGACTTGATTCTTTTTGGGGACTTTGGTTACTTTGTGTCCAAAACAAGTTTCGCACACAAAGTAACCGACACATTAGCTGTATCATGGCCATTAGATGCATGCAGAATAAGGGCCCTGGTGTCTGAGTGTATCGAGATGTGCTATTCGCTTGAGCCACGAATTACTACACATATATATGGTGCATTCTGTTTGTACCCAGGCATTGCACCCAGGGAGCTAGCTCTTCGTTATGACCCCTCTTGTCAATGTCAGTCAGTGAAATAGGTCACTGCAGCGGTACACATAATAGACGATTTTCTACGAGCATGCGCAGTGCCGCCTAACGCGTCTGGCGCGTCGGTTGCGGGTCGGGATTAGAGGAACGAGCGCCGCACAGCCTTGAGCCGTATGAGCCCTCAAAACTTCTTCGTACTAAACTTATTCTATTCGTATGACAACCAGTCTTTTTGTTCGTGAAAAATGGATCAGGACTAAGACAGATCATCAGAGAATGTAATACACATTCTTTTGTCTTTTGATCCCACGAAAGGAATGAGTCATCAGTACCATACAATGTGCGGTCTTGGAAGACAAATGACAGTCTTTGCAAATGTCCGCCATATGCCTGGAAGTATCCTCGTAATTTCCATTTCCTTCTTAAATTATTCACGTTAGCAACATTTCATTTTCAAAGACACTTAGATGGATCATTTATGTTGGTACTTTGATAGATACTTTTCTTGATTCTCGTTTACGTATCTCAACAAAGTTGAATTAGAATCGCCCAGTGAAGTTTGCTTACATTTTACATGGCGCACATGGCGTTGTGGACACTGTAGCAGTGGCTGACGCTTCCAGTGGCTGGCGCAGGGAGCGCTTAGTTATTTATTCAGTGACCACGAAGCTGGAGATTCGGTAATAGGCCTGCATCTCTATCAACTGGTGGCCGCTGATTTCATTCAGTAGTTGTGTGTAGGTAGGCTCTGCATTTCTTTGTGTTTATGCATCTGTCATATGTTTTCAATACATGTGTACACACTTTGATTTGCAGGCTACCACAGCACTGACAGAAATATATAGATGGTGCCCCAGTCTCTAGCTGGCAGACATCGCTGCTTTTTACCTTTTGACATATATAATTCCTCTATTTTGTACATATTTACGATTCAGACATTTTTGAAAGATTTTTAAAATCATAATGTAGGTGCAAAGTTGCCGTATACTAGGTGATCGCGCAGCATTGATGTTAGTTACAAGTCAAAGATTGCACTCAGTAAGGTAGCTGTCAACAGAATAGATGGTCACTGCCATGTAACTTTCCCCCCAATGACATTAAAGAAGTACAGGGGCTGGGACCTTTAAGATTCTGGCAAACCTACCCTACTGAAAACGGGTCCTCCCACATCCCTCCACCCGTGACGCGAAAAGTCGGTTCGAAAAGTTCAGTTGTGAAAATGAATGGTCCCTCCCCGCACGCTCTTCAGGAAAACAACAAAACCTGCAGTCCGTTCACAAACCACACGACGATTTAAACCACAGGCACAGTAAATCAGTGAAGGGGGGAGGCCGGGGGGGGGGGGGGGTAGGGTGCCCCACAACGCATACTAAAGACACAAGGTGTCCAACTCCCGCTCGAAGTGAGCGACAGGCACCCGCTTCAACCCCCAATATCGCACCTTTACCGCGCTTGACGGGTCCCGTAAATGCCTAAGTCCGATTTCTAAGTAATTTATTTATTTCATCAAAAAGTAAATGAGACATGTACTGCCGTCTAGCCGCGACAAATAAAGAATTATGCAACGACAACAACCAACTCCGGAACAGATTGAGCAAAAATGGCCTATAAATTATAGGGCGCGGACCGCAAACGGCGGGCGACGGTTAAGAGGTAACTTATCGTTCTTTCGTCAGTGAAATAGGTCACTGCAGCGATACACGTAATAAAGCCTGCGTAGCTCTGCTGGCCGACGCACCCAAGCCGTCATGGTCTGCCTTCCCCCAAAAAACATTCCTTTTTACCCCTTTGTGCTGGGGCCATAAATTATAGGGCGCGACGGTTAGGAGTTACCTTTAACAACACTGAGTCATGTATAGTACAAAGTCAGAAAAATAAAGTAACAAGACCAGGAATATATACTACCCTTTTACAGGGCCGCTATGGTGTAAATAGTCTTCAGGCATGCTACCCCAACTTATTTGGACATAAGGTTTTTCTGACATGGCTGTCCCCATCCCCCTCACAAGTCTCGCCTTAATGATCCTATCGTGCATCACGTGTCTGTATGACGTATCTCGTGTCTCGTATCATGTTTATCACATGCTCGGCGGGCCGACGCCCTCAAGCCGTCTCAGATTAGGGTTGCCTGCCCGAAGAAAATGAGCAGCCAGCCGCCCCGCCCCTTGCACACCGGGTGCCAATTGACATTTTGACGCTAAAACACCCATTCTGTGCGGATTTCGGCGGTAAAAGGCCCTTTTCGAGCGGATTTTCAGGGTGAAATGCCCCTAATTCCGGGCGGGGTATAGAGTCGAAAAAGAGAGGGGATGGGCAGAAAGGAGTCCATTAACCCCTGGTTTGTGAGGGTGGGTGGGGGGCGAGGAGTCCATGAAATTGATGCCGCTAGGCCATCTGCAGGAATTCTTGCAAGGAGGGGGGGGGGGGCACAATTCGCATCGGCTAATTCCATCGGTAGGTGACGTAACCATTGGTGGCACAGGCAAATGGCGAGAAAGTTTGAGTTGCTTTGTGAAATATCCGAAAATAAGACGCTTTGTCTAGGGAATATCGCAAAGTTATCATCCCGGATGATCAGTTTATTGCACGAGGAATCTTAAGCCGCGTAGTTGCGAATCGGGTCTCGGGCGTCCATTTTAGGAAAATGCAACAATTCGCTGACTATGCAATCATTTAAGGCTTCCCCGCCATGTAGTGGAGGTAGGCCTTGTAATGTAAGAGGATGTGTGACAACTAACACTAAGACTATTAATACTGTATACTGTATAATGTCGGCCTAGTGCAGAAGATATAAGAATGTTTAAATAGGATCTGGCGGGTGGGCGTGGGGGGTCCGGGGGGTGTATTGGGGGCTGGTGGGGGTGGTTATCTGAGTGTGTCATGGAGTCCCTGGAGACCGGGAGGTTTAGGCTCTCAGAGAGGAGGGAGGGGGAGGGGAGGGGGAGGGGGGGGGCGAGGGGGAGGGAGGGGGAAGCTGGGGAGGAGGTTTACTGGAGCGGGGTGGCCACCTACACAGCGCAATGGGCAGGGCGTGGTGGACGGGGGTGTCGGGGTGATTGTGACCTGTGTGAGGACCTGACCCGTGAGGCTCGGTAGCTGTTAGATATGCGAACCCCCCCCCCCCCACTCCTTCACCCCGCCGTGGGCCGTCACCCCAACTTTAGGTCCCCTCCGCCTTCCTCAAAAACTCGTCCTGAGTGACTTGGGGGCGGGGGGGGGGAGGGGTGGAAGGGAGGCGCGGGTGGGAGGTAGGTGGGTACATGAGGGACCAGGCGACCCACTTGGAGAGAGGGAAGGATGTCCCTCAGGGCCTGCTGAGGGTTGAGGGGGTGGCGGACATGAGGGACCAGGCGACCCACTTGGAGAGAGGGAAGGATGTCCCTCACGACCTGCTGAGGGTTGAGGGGGTGGCGGACATGAGGGACCAGGCGACCCACTTGGAGAGAGGGAAGGATGTCCCTCACGACCTGCTGAGGGTTGAGGGGGTGGCGGACATGAGGGACCAGGCGACCCACTTGGAGAGAGGGAAGGATGTCCCTCAGGGCCTGCTGAGGGTTGAGGGGGTGGCGGACATGAGGGACCAGGCGACCCACTTGGAGAGAGGGAAGGATGTCCCTCACGGCCTGCTGAGGGTTGAGGGGGTGGCGGACATGAGGGACCAGGCGACCCACTTGGAGAGAGGGAAGGATGTCCCTCACGGCCTGCTGAGGGTTGAGGGGGTGGCGGACATGAGGGACCAGGCGACCCACTTGGAGAGAGGGAAGGATGTCCCTCACGACCTGCTGAGGGTTGAGGGGGTGGCGGACATGAGGGACCAGGCGACCCACTTGGAGAGAGGGAAGGATGTCCCTCAGGGCCTGCTGAGGGTTGAGGGGGTGGCGGACATGAGGGACCAGGCGACCCACTTGGAGAGAGGGAAGGATGTCCCTCACGACCTGCTGAGGGTTGAGGGGGTGGCGGACATGAGGGACCAGGCGACCCACTTGGAGAGAGGGAAGGATGTCCCTCACGACCTGCTGAGGGTTGAGGGGGTGGCGGACATGAGGGACCAGGCGACCCACTTGGAGAGAGGGAAGGATGTCCCTCACGACCTGCTGAGGGTTGAGGGGGTGGCGGACATGAGGGACCAGGCGACCCACTTGGAGAGAGGGAAGGATGTCCCTCAGGGCCTGCTGAGGGTTGAGGGGGTGGCGGACATGTAGATTTTTTTTTTTTTATTTTTATTATACCCCAATTACTCTCATGTATGGGAATGTTCTTTTTATAGCTTCCTAAAATATACCATGCTTCCTGTTTTGGCGAACGTTAGATTCGTGGTGGCGCCACTGGGCTAGCGGTCCCACTGGTGCTCCTCTGTCATGCTACCTACGCAAGGGAGCAATGTTTATTTCGTGTTTACAACGTCTAGCAATCAGAGATTGCTCCGAATTTCACCCACAGCGAAAAACAACAACGACCCAATTAAGTCAATGTACTCTCTATTCTTTAGCATTCATTTCTTTCTGTCGTATCCTAAGAAATATGACACATGATGTAGTTCCATTAATTGTAAAACGTCAGTTATCACGCAAACTAAAGCAAGGAGCGCGCGCTTGTTGTGACGCCCCGTCTGTATTGTTTTCATTGCATCCAATGGCAACCATTGCAGCTTAAACATGGAATCACACCTTACTTCAAAGTAAATAAACATAAGGTACTGTTTCTTCACGTTTCTTTAATTAAAAGTAGATCTGGATCTGGACGGGGGGACACAGAGGGTACGTGCCCCCCCCCCCCCACCACCCTCCCTTTCTGAAGAAGTGGACACAAGGGGCACAGTCACAAATTCTTTGTACCTCACCAGCACACCCCCCACTCCCGGTCGCTCACTGGAGCCGCGCCTGGATAATACTTCAACAATCAAAGCTTGAGAAGGAAGACGAATATTGGGGTTATGGGACCAATTCGACTATGTTAAGGCCCATTTCATGACGTTGGCATGGCACGCCGTCAGTCATTTGACGTATCGAGGCTTTATCATGGGCTTGGCCATGTTAAAGTGTGATTATTTGCTAGCGTCGAAACTTTTTCGATGGCATTTGGCATACATGATGTCAGTAACATGGGTACATATTCCGTCACATATGAGTCATCTACCTGCATTTATGTAGTCACAGCGATTTTTTGGCATTTTCGTCAATGTCAAAATTGATCATCCAATAACTCGAAAACTATGAATGTGAGGCTAAATCTGAGGGCGCATTACTTTTGTGCCTGTCTCTGAAGAATACTCTGAAACAAACCGCGTCAATATAGTACTTTGCGCCCAAGTACTAATGTCATGTTTCACGCAAGGTGTCGTTTGTCTGACATGTCCGATTCATGGAGCAATTGAAGAGGCCATTTTCCCGCCAAAATGCTCTCGTAGGGTCCCATGTTAAACTTTGGGAATTTTTAGCGGAAAAACTATCTGGGCGATTTTTCCAAATGAAAAACGATATAGAAGGTACTAATGGGCCCAATACGTGAAATAATTTGCAGCGTGATTAAATGGAAACTGCGAACGTTATAGCGATTTCCCCGTTTTTTGGTCCTATCTTTCAATGGTTAAGCGAATTTGGAAAATTCCTGTGACCTTGACCTTTGACCTACATGACCCATCTACGAACTTAGCCTGACGATTGCCAAGAGACACACAGACAGACACAGACAGATACACCCACACACAGACCGTCACGCAGACAGCTAGCGCCGGACAGCCACACAGACAGAGGGAGACAGAGAGACAGCCAAACAGGCAGACAGACATCACACACAGACAGGTACACCCACACACAGACCGACACACAGACAGCGTCAGCCGGACAGCCACACAGACAGCGACAACCGAACAGCCACACAGACAGCGACAGCCGGACAGCCACACAGACAGTGACAGCCGGACAGCCTCACAGACAGAGACAGACAGAGAGACAGCCACACAGACAGCGACAGCCGGACAGCCACACAGACAGCGACAGCCAGACAGCCACACAGACAGCGACAGACAGAGAGACAGCCATACAGGCAGACAGACATCACACACAGACAGGTACACCCACACACAGACCGACACACAGACAGCGTCAGCCGGACAGCCACACAGACAGCGACAGACAGAGAGACAGCCATACAGGCAGACAGACATCACACACAGACAGGTACACCCACACACAGACCGACACACAGACAGCGACAGCCGGACAGCCACACAGACAGCGACAGCCGGACAACCACACAGACAGCGACAGACAGAGAGACAGCCATACAGGCAGACAGACATCACACACAGACAGGTACACCCACACACAGACCGACACACAGACAGCGACAGCCGGACAGCCACACAGACAGCGACAGCCGGACAACCACACAGACAGCGACAGCCGGACAAAGTCACACAGAGAGCGACAGCCGGACAGCCACACAGACCGACACACAGACATTTATACATATGAGAAGGAAGGAAAAAAATTGTCAATTCGATTATGTTAAGACCCATTTCATGACGTTGGCATGGCACGCCCTCAGTCATTTGGCGTATCGAGGCTTTATCATGGGCTTGGCCATGTTAAAGGGTGATTATTTGCCTGCGTCGAAACTACTGGTTCGATTTCGATGGCATTGGGCATAAATGATGTCAGTAATATGGGTACATATTCCGTCACATATGAGTCATCTACCTGCATTTATGTAGTCACAGCGATTTTTTTGCACTTTCGGCAATGTCAAAATTGATCATCTAATAACTCGGAAACTATAAATGTGAGATGAAATCTGAGGGCACATTGCTTTGCGCATCTCTCTGAAGAATACTCTGAAAGAAACCTCGAATCTTTAGACCAAATATTAACGAAGTTGCGCGGAAAAACATGTTTCGTAACCTTGACCTTGAGGTGACCTTGACCTTGGAAGCGTGACCTTGCTCAATAAAGTACTTTGCGCTCAAATACTAATATCATGTCTCACGCAATGTGTCGTATGTCTGACATATACCCTTCATGGAGAAATTGAGGAGGCCCTGTTCCCGCCAAAATGCTCCCGTAGGGTCCCATGTTAAACGTTAAACGTTAAAATATTTAGGTGATTTGCACAAATGAAAGACGATATAGAAGGCACTAATGGGCTCAATACGTGAAATAAATTGCAGCGTGATTAAATGGAAACTGCGAACGTTATAGCGATTTTCCCGTTTTTTTGGTCCTACCAATCTCTACCAATGGTTAAGGAACAAACAAAATAATCCTGTGACCTTGACCTTTGACGTACATACCCCGCTAACGAACTTGACCGAGATATGTCGAACACCTATCGATGGGTAAAGTTACAGAACGAAATGTTGCGTTTTGCGACCTACAGAGCGCGCACAGGCAAACACACAGACAGAAAAACGGAACACACCGACATAAGACGAAAATTGAAAATGTTCGTCTTAACAAGCAGACAATTTCCTCCCTCTCTCTATCGCTAGTACCTACAACTTTCGATTTGTCCGTTATCTTGTTAAAATTAAATTAAATTTAACATTCAAACCTCTGGTTACCATCTGGTTACCATATCACCCCACCTCCCTGGCACGCCGGAGCTGACAAATGATGTTTTGACGATAATCACAAAACGTCTGTGTTATTCTCCCTGTGGCAGGCTCCATAGGCGAAGTGTATAACACGGCCAGAAACTGGTCTTCTAGGGGTACACTCTGCTACAACAGAGAGCAAATTTCCATGAGTACGTGCTGGTAGTTACACTTGCACTATTTGTGTACAGATTGTATGAATTTTGAGTTTATTATGGAAATTAAATGTTAAGTTACAGGCGCTGCTAAAATGGATTAGTTTTAATATCAATGAATTAACTCCATCACTGTATGGGCACACACTGTTGGTGTGAGGAGTTATAGCGTATGTATAACCCAACGTACCGTAATATAATGATGGATGATACAGCCGCATCGCGATACCTTCGAACCTTGCCGGAGCTCATCAATGTAACACCATACACAATATAGGCAATAACAATGCCACCTATCTGGCTACGTTTAAAATTTGGGAAAAGTGAGGTGTTAGAATTCCGCAATACGACTGCATTTTTAATAACTGTATTTGAAGTTTTAATGAAAACATGTACCGTAAAAGCACCACCCCGGGCCCCACGTTACGTATCTGGCGACACTTGTCTTTCCAACGCGCGGACGTGGCCCGGGGTTCAGAAATAGATCCAACCCAACCCAGCTCGTGGTGGCCCGGGACCACGGGCCGTATTAATACGCCCCGAGGTCCAGGGCATCCAGTGGATCTGTCTCCCTGACTCGCCTGTGGCCCGGGCCGTATTAATACGCCCCGGGGTCCAGACCTACAAGTGGATCAGTCCTCCCGCCTCGCCGTGGACCCGGGGCGTGTTAATACGGCCCGGGCCACAGCTCGGGCATTTAAACAACTGAGTCATCCACAGGCAGGCCTGGCTCGGGTCCCAGGAATCAAGACTACCTCCAGCATACGTGATTCCCACTTGGTAATAATTCCCATTTTAAAAAATAGAGTGTTTATAATCCTTCAATATAAAACGTCACTGCTTACTTCGATAAAGGTACCGCATTGTACCTATGTTAAGGGCGTGTTCGATTCCCTGAAACCGGCGGGAAACCGAAACCATTTATAATACCGGTTTCAACGGTTTTCACGCCTAAAGAAAGGCAAACGCTTTATACAGGTTTAGCATGTATTTAGACAATGGCCCTGTGCTTATGAAGTTGTGCCAGCATAAATCTGTGGCCTGTTTCTTTTACCCTCGATTGGACTGTCCGTTAAGGAATTAGTCTGATACTAGGGACTCTGAGCGGTTGGCAACAAAGCACTCCGTCCGTCCAAACCCGCACCCCCCCCCCCCCCGAGCTTCCTCTCCTTGAACAAAACTTTGCAAAAATTAGTTAACGTGAACAGATAACGTGCCAAAACAAGGGGCCCACCAGTCCCCGACAGGCCCTGGCACTGGCCTTACTACCAAGTAATGAGGCCATGGCGGGAAATACACGTGGCCTCTCGCTCCTACCGTCCTATATTTAGGACACCAGCAGAACGACGAAAGTTTCCAGTCTAATTTCAGAACTGACAAAGTACATTCGGTTTGGCAGATAATATCAGAAGAAAACACCATAAACAGAGACAGTAATATGTGCTTGAGTAAGCTGTTGGTTATAATAATGAACGTGAGTGCCACGGTACTGCATAAGTTTCGGCTAATGTAAAATGTCACATAACAATTGACGAATTTCTGAGCGACACAAAACCGCGTCCTTTGCTAGTGATAACCAGAAGGGCCCGTTTGAACGATAAATAGACACGAGGGGTTGTATGTGTCACATTGGCCGTTACATTTCAGCACGTATATCAAACTTGAATATCCTGTAGGCTGGAAACAAATGGGTTAAGTGGAAACCGGCTTCGTATCATGTTTATCGTGTCTGGCATCTCGTATGTCTAGTTTATCCATGCCGTCTGGCGCGGCCAGAATGAGGTCAACTCTTTCGGAAGCTGAACTCGTCCTGGATCTCGCCACGTCTAGTCAAGTGCATATCCATGCCGTCTGGCGCGGCCAGAATGAGGTCACCTCTTGCGAAAGCTGAACTCGTCCTGGATCTTGCCACTTGTAGTCAAGTGCCACTTTCTTCAAACTGGGTCCGTATTTCGGAAATCGTAGTTGGAGATGCGGGGTCAGGATCCGGGTCGGAAATCAGCGAGTCCGCATCAGGCAGCTGCTTCAACACCTAGAGAGCCACTCGCTGTGTATCCTACAGTATCAACATCGAACATCACATCATACCCTACACGCTGCTCCAACACCCAGAGAGCCACTCGCTGTGTATCCTACAGTATCAACATCGAACATCACATCATACCCTACACGCTGCTCCAACACCCAGACAGCCACTCGCTGTGTATCCTACAGTATCAACATCGAACATCACATCATACCCTACACGCTGCTTCAACACCCAGAGAGCCACCCGCTGTGTATCCTACAGTATCAACATCGAACATCACATCATACCCTACACGCTGCTCCAACACCCACAGAGCCACTCGCTGTGTATCATACAGTATCAACATCGAACATCACATCATACCCTACGCGCTGCTTCAACACCTAGGGGAGCCACTCGCTGTGTATCCTACAGTATCAACATCGAACATCACATCATACCCTACACGCTGCTCCAACACCCAGGGGGAGGGGGGCACTCGCTGTGTATCCTACAGTATCAACATCGAACATCACATCATACCCTACACGCTGCTTCAACACCTAGGGGAGCCACTCGCTGTGTATCCTACAGTATCATCATCGAACATCACATCATACCCTACACGCTGCTCCATCACCCAGGGGGGTGGGGGCACTCGCTGTGTATCCTACAGTATCATCATCGAACATCACATCACACCCTACACGCTGCTTTAACACCCAGGGGGAGGGGGGGGGGCACCCTCTGTGTATCCTACAGCATCATCATCGAACATCACATCATACCCTACACGCTGCTCCATCACCCAGGGGTTTGGGGGCACTCGCTGTGTATCCTACAGTATCAACATCGAACATCACATCATACCCTACACGCTGCTTTAACACCCAGGGGGATGGGGGGGGGGGAGGGGGGGGTACTCTCTGTGTATCCTACAGTATCATCATCGAACAGCACATCATACCCTACACGCTGCTCCATCACCCAGGAGGTGGGGGGGGGGGCACTCGCTGTGTATCCTACAGTATCAACATCGAACATCACATCATACCCTACACGCTGCTCCATCACCCAGGGGGGCACTCGCTGTGCATCCTACAGCATCAACATCGAACATCACATCATAGCCTACACGCTGCTTTAACACCCATAATGGATCTGAGCGCACATTGTGAAAGTCGGGATTGTCAATCTGAGCGTACACTGTGAAAGTCGGGATTGTTGATCTGAGCGTACACTGTGAAAGTCGGGATTGTGGATCTAGGAGAACATTGTGAAAGTCGGGATTGTGGATCAAAGCGTACATTGTAAAAGTCGGGATTGTGGATCTGAGTGTGCACTGTGAAAGTCGTGATTGTGGATCTAAGCGTACACTGTGAAAATCGAGATTGTGGATCTGAGTGTGCACTGTGAAAGTCGGGATTGTGGATCTGAGCCTACACTGTGAAAGTCGGGATTGTGGATCTGAGCGTACACTGTTAAAGTCGAGATTGTGAATCTGAGCATAAATTATGAAAGTCGGGATTGTGGATCAAAGCGTACATTGTAAAAGTCGGGATTGTGGATCTGAGCGTACACTGTGAAAGTCGTGATTGTGGATCTAAGCGTACATTGTAAAAGTCGGGATTGTGGATCTAAGCGTACAGTGTGAAATCGGGATTGTGGGTCTGAGCCTACATTGTGAAAGTCGGGATTGTGGATCTGAGCGTACACTGTTAAAGTCGAGATTGTGAATCTGAGCGTAAATTATGAAAGTCGGGATTGTGGATCTGAGCGTACACTTTGAAAGTCGGGATTGTGAATCTAAGCGTACACTGTGAAAGTATAGATTGTGAATCTGAGCGTGCATTGTGGAAGTCGAGATAATGGATCTGAGCGCACATTGTGAAAGTCGGGATTGTCAATCTGAGCGTACACTGTGAAAGTCGGGATTGTTGATCTGAGCGTACACTGTGAAAGTCGGGATTGTGGATCTAGGAGAACATTGTGAAAGTCGGGATTGTGAATCTGAGCTTGCACTGCGAAAGGCGTTACTTCCAATTTCTGTGGATCTCAAAGTGAAATTGTGTAAATGGCTACAGTACAGTAATTGTAGAGCTGGCTGCTGCTCTACAGTAAGTGTAGAGCTGGCCTCTCAGGGAGTGAGGAGCCCAGTGTATATAAAGAGAGCAGCCGAAACGACCGACCACCACCCGCGATAGAGAACCGAGAGACTACAAAACCAAAACCAACGGATATGTAATCACGCTACCTAGAATTTAAATGAAAAAACCAAAAATGGAAATACGTTATTTACTTCCAGTGTAAACGCTCGGCAGGAACGCAACAATATTTTGCGATACGCGATCGGCCGCTTAACAATGGTTCGCCCTAGCATGGGAGAACGACCGCGAGGTAACGCCCCCCCCCCCCCCCCCCACCCCCCGGGCTGCAATATCAACGAGCGCAAGTAGGTTTGGCTCGGGTTGCTGTGTGGGTGTACGTGTCGGCAAGCGGCTACGCTCAGTCTGAGGTACTTGAACCTCAACTGTTTCACCGGGCCTTCTTTTTTTAATAGTTTTACATTCGGTAGCTAGCTGACATCTTAGTACTGACGTGGATGCGAGTGGGGGGGGGGAGGAAGGGGGAGGCTAGTCTCCGCCACTCGCGGCTGGGCTAGTGTATGTGGTGGGGAGCTCCGGGGCAAAGGTTGCATTGCGCCTGCGTGGCTGGGAGAGGCCACACCGCTATATAACATCCCGGCCCCCTGTTTGCGGTCCAGAAACCATTCTCTCGGACACGTCGACGGTTGTTCTGTGATATCACACGTCGTTTGGCATCAGCAGCACTCGCGTTCGTGGCAGGAGACCAGAGGGAGAGAGAGAGACAGAGAGCGACAGAGACAGAGACAGAGCGAGAGAAAGAGACTGAGAGAAGGACTGAGACAGACCGAGAGAAGTTAGAGAGGCGACACTCGTGGATCCGGCTGGTAAGTCATCAGTTATTTACCTTGGTTCCAAAGACTAACCAGGGGCCTGGAATATACACCTAAGGGGTCGAACCCTTCCAGCCCCACCTCGTGGACCCCGCAGTGTCGCCACCTGGCGAATCCGGTCGGTCGTGTTGTCAGCCGCCGCATTTGTGACGTGTACAAATACTTTGAGATATGCTGAAATCATTTAATGATATGTGCATATATCCAAATATATGCACATATCATTAAATGATTTCAGCATTTGGATATATGCACTTTGAGATATGCTGAAATCATTTAATAATATGTGCATATATTTGGATATATGCACATATCATTAAATGATTTCAGCATATCTCACAGTATTTGTACACATCACAAATTTCATTCCACATATCTCTGAATAATTATATATGTCAAAGGTGTTTGTCAAATTATTTATGTATGTCAAATATTTATGTCAAATTATTTCAGAATATTGAGATTTGGACATGACATTCAAGCTTTTGAACATATATCTAAATAGCATCGAATTTAGCATGTATGCAATTGTTTTAATGATATGGTCAGTTTATTTAATGATATGTTCAATTCATTTAATAACGCCGTGTTTACGGCCTCCAAGCTTTCCGCTCCCAAAGAGGCGGGCCGGAGCGCGAGCTTCGCCTGTCACAGGGGAGAGCATAGTGGTTGTCTTCTGCCGTTTGTGGCAGAATAGAAAGCGTAGTACCCATCATTTAAACACCTAATTTCTGTTCCGTATATGTATATTCACAAAAGGTAGAGGACTCGCTAGGGTAGAGGGCCCGCTAAGCCGTAAGGCTTGCTAGGGTAGAGGGCCCGCTAAGCCGTAGGGCTTGCTAGGGTAGAGGGATCGCCAAGCCGTAAGGCTTGTTACTGTAGAAGGCCGGCTAAGCCGTAGGGCTTGGGTTCACTAGGGCTCTCTAGGCAGGAGGGGCCGCTAGGGTGGAGGGCTCACTAGGGTGGAGGGCTCGTTAGGGTGGAGGGCTCGCTAGGGTGGAGGGCTCGCTAGGGTGGAGGGTTCGCTAGGGTGGAGGGCTCGCTAGGGTCGCTAGGGTGGAGGGCTCGCTAGGGTGGAGGGCTCGCTAGGGTGGGGGGCTCACTAGGGTGGAGGGCTCGCTAGGGTGGAGGGTTTGATAGGGTGGAGGGCTCGCTAGGGTGGAGGGCTCGCTAGGGTGGAGGGTTTGATAGGGTGGAAAGCTCGCCATGCTTGGACTAACAGAGACTGTGACTGGGGGCTCGCTATGGTGAAGAACTGGACGGACGGTTCGCTTTGCCGAAAAGCTCGCTAGGGTGGAGGGCTCGCTAGGGTGGAGGGCTTACTATGGGGATTGGCTGCCTTGGCCGGAGGGCTCACTATGGGGGATGGCTGCCTTGGCCGGAGGGCTCACTATGGGGGAGGGCTGCCTTGGCCGGAGGGCTCACTATGGGAGAGGGCTGCCTTGGCCGGAGGGCTCACTATGGGGGAGGGCTGCCTTGGCCGGAGGGCTCACTATGGGAGAGGGCTGCCTTGGCCGGAGGACTCACTATGGGAGATGGCTGCCTTTGCCGGAGGGCTTACTATGGGGGAGGGCTGCCTTGGCCGGAGGGCTCACTATGGGAGAGGGCTGCCTTGGCCGGAGGGCTTACTATGGGGGAGGGCTGCCTTGGCCGGAGGGCTCACTATGGGGGAGGGCTGCCTTGGCCGGAGGGCTTACTATGGGGGAGGGCTGCCTTGGCCGGAGGGCTTACTATGGGGGAGGGCTGCCTTGGCCGGAGGGCTTACTATGGGGGAGGGCTGCCTTGGCCGGAGGGCTCACTATGGGGGAGGGCTGCCTTGGCCGGAGGGCTTACTATGGGGGAGGGCTGCCTTGGCCGGAGGGCTCACTATGGGAGAGGGCTGCCTTGGCCGGAGGGCTTATTAAGGGAGCGGGCTGCCTTGGCCGGAGGGCTCACTATGGGGGAGGGCTGCCTTGGCCGGAGGGCTTACTATGGGAGAGGGCTGCCTTGGCCGGAGGGCTCACTATGGGAGAGGGCTGCCTTGGCCGGAGGGCTTATTAAGGGAGAGGGCTGCCTTGGCCGGAGGGCTTATTAAGGGAGAGGGCTGCCTTGGCCGGAGGACTCACTATGGAGGAGGGCTGCCTTGGCCGGATGGCTTACTATGGGGAGGGCTGCCTTGGCCGGAGGGTCACTATGGGGAGGGCTGCCTTGGCCGGAGGGCTTACTATGGGGAGGGCTGCCTTGGCCGGAGGGTCACTATGGGGTGGGCTGCCTTGGGCGGAAGGCTCACTATGGGAGAGGGCTGCCTTGGCCGGAGGGCTTATTAAGGGAGAGGGCTGCCTTGGCCGAAGGGCTCACTATGGGGAGGGCCGCCTTGGCCGGAGGGCTTACTATGGGAGAGGGCTGCCTTGGCCGGAGGGCTTACTATGGGAGAGGGCTGCCTTGGCCGGAGGGCTTATTAAGGGAGAGGGCTGCCTTGGCCGGAGGGCTCACTATGGGGGAGGGCTGCCTTGGCCGGATGGCTTACTATGGGGAGGGCCGCTTTGGCCAAAGGGTACACTGTGGGGAAGGCTGCCTTGGCCAGGGGGTCACTATGGGGGAGGGCTGCCTTGGCAGGAAGGCTCACTGGGGAGAGTGCTGCTATGGCCGGATGGCTTACTATGGGGAAGGGCTGCCTTGGCCGGAGGGTCACTATGGGGAGGGCTGCCTTGGCCGGAGTGCTCACTGTGGGGGAGGCCTGCCTTGGCCGAAGGGCTCACTATGGGGAGGGCCGCCTTGGCCGAAGGGCTCACTATGGGGAGGGTTGCCTTGGCCGGAGGGCTTACTATGGGGTAGGGCTGCCTTGGCCGGAGGGCTCACTATGGGAGAGGGCGGCCTTGGCCAGAGGGTCAGTATGGAGGAGGGCTGCCTTGACCAGAGGGCTCACTGTGGGGGAGGGCTGCCTTGGCCGGGGGGTCACTATGGGAGATGGCTGCCTTGGCCGGAGGGCTCACCGTGGGAGAGGGCTGTCTCGGCCGGGGGGTCACTATGGGAGAGGGCGGCCTTGGCCGGAGGGCTGACTATGGTGGAGGGCTGCCTTGGCCAGAGAGGTCACTGTTGGGGTGGGCTGCCTTTGCCAGAGGGCTCACTGTGGGGGAGGGCTGTCTCGGCCGGGGGGTCACTATGGGAGAGGGCGGCCTTGGCCGGAGGGCTGACTATGGTGAAGGGCTGTCTTGGCCAGAGAGGTCACTGTGGGGGAGGGCTGCCTTTGCCAGAGGGCTCACCGTGGTAGAGGGCTGTCTCGGCCGGGGGGGTCACTATGGGAAGGGCTGCCTGGGCCGGAGGGCTCACTATTGGGGAGGGTTGACTTGGCCGGAGGGCTTACTATGGGGGTAGGGCTGCCTTGGCCGGAGGGCTTACTATGGGGGAGAGCTGCCTTGGCCAGAGAGCTCACTGTGGCGGAGGGCTGCCTTGGCCATTGGGCTCACTGTGGGGGAGGGCTGCCTTGGCCGGGGGGTCGCTATGGGAGAGGGCTGCCTTGGCCGGAGGGCTCACCGTGGGAGAGGGCTGTCTTGGCCGGAGGGCTCACTGTGGGAGATGGCTGCCTTGGCCGGAGGGCTCACTTTGGGGAAGGGCTGCCTTGGCTGGAGGGCTCACTAATGGGGGAGGGCTGCCTTGGCCGGAGGGCTGACTATGGTGGAGGGCTGCCTTGGCCGGAGGGCTGACTATGGAGGAGGGCTGCCTTGGCCGGACGGCTGCCTTGGCCGGACGGCTTGCTATGGGGACGGGCTGTCTTGGCCAGAGGGCTCACTATGGGGGAGAGATGTCTTGGCTGAAAGGCTCACTATGGGGGAGGGCTGTCATGGCCGGGTGGCTTACTATGAGGGAGGGATGCCTTGGCCGAAGGGTCGCCATGTGGGAGGGCTGCCTTTGCCGGTGGGCCACAATGGGGGAGGGATGCCTTGGCCAGAGGCCTCACTGTGGGGAAGGACTGTTTTGGCCGGAGGGCTCACTATGGGAGAGGGCTGCCTTGGCCGGTGGGTCACTATGGGCGAGGCCTGCCTTAACCGGTGGGTCACTAAAGAGGAGGGCTGCCTTGGCTGAAAGGCTCACTATGGGGGAGAGCTGCCTTGGCCGGAGGGCTCATTATGGGGGAAGGCTGCCTTGGCCTGACGGTCACTATGGGGGAGGGATGCCTTGGCCTGAGGGTCACAATGGGGGAGGGCTGCCGGCGCCGTTGGGCTCACAATGGGGTAGGGCTGCTTTGGCCGGAGGGCTCACTATGGGGTAGGGCTGCCTTGGCCGGAGGGTCACTATGGGGGAGGGCTGCCTTGGCCAGAGGGCTCACTATGAGGGAGGGCTGTCTTGGCCGGAGGGTCACTATGGGGGAGGGCTGCCTTGGCCGTAGGGCTCACTATGGGGGAGGGCGGCCTTGGCCGGAGGGTCACTATGTGGGAGGGCTGCCATGGCCGGAGTGTCACTGTAGGGGAGGGCTGCCTTGGCCGGAAGGTATAGCTGCGGCGGGGAGGGGTGACTGGACTGAGCTGTCTTCACGGGGACGGGATGGAGGTGAGAGGTGGAGGTGGGGGGGGGGCAGGTCCCTATCTTGAGCAAGTCGTTCGAGGTCAACAAGGATTGTCCTGTGGCGTTCGGTGTAGACAATTTGTGCCGGCACCAGGGGTCGGGGGGGGGTAAAAGGGAGATCGGGGGCAGGGGGGAGGGGAGGGTAGGGCGCAGTTACTGAGAGGCTACTGCGACGAAATATTCATCATACATGAAGGATATGGCGAGCAAACATGGTCTCGTAGGTGGTAGGGAGGATGGGTGGGAGCCGCTGTCCCGTCGAGTCACCACAATGGCTCTCACCCACGCGATCTCGTGAGAACGGCCCAATATGTCGACACACGAGACCACCACGACGACCACCAGATGAAAGTCACGTGACCCATATTGGCGCCCCCATGAAGTCAACATGTCAATCTAACGCCATAAACTACCCCGCGACTGTCACGGGGACACTCCACAAACACGGACAGAGGACATGGGGTGATAAGGATATTACTTAACACAGATAACGAACAAAGAACTGTAATAGTAATACTATATAGACCAACTATCGAGTCTCCATCCACTTTCGCTTTTCCCGGATATTGGCGCAGGAGAAATAGTTTCAATGCGGTATTTAACACGATTATCGCTTTTTTCACATATAATTAATTCATAATGATGTAATTAACTGAGATCTGTATCGACTTGTGTCCGTCATACGGACAGTTACTCCGGAAGAGATGGTTGGAAGAAGGCATATCCAACTAGCTTCAGACATCCTCTCGGGAGTTCAATGCTTCTGATGCAGTGAAATGAGCTTTTTTGCGTCCTAATTGGATAAATTTGAAAGGTTGAAATGGCCACGAGGTTTACCCAACTGAGCATTAGTCTATCCCTCATATCATCGTCAATTATGAGATACCGTGTAATAAAACTAGAATTCCATAATGAATATTCAGGTATGGTTTGCTTTGATCATACAAGTTGATGTCAAAACCATGCTTAACAAATGGTGTGACGTCACGCCTTTGTCTTAAGTGTTCATTATCTGGAAGAATGACCTGGTGAACAGATCTAGCTGTGTTTTATTCACGTAAGTGTGCTTTATGTAAATAAAGAATGGAAAAACTGTGCATTATCTTGATAATAAACAGTTTTGTTAATATTGACTCCGCCAAGTGTCACGATGTAATCAATCGAGCCGAGCCGAGCTGAGCTGAGCTGAGCCGAGCAAGCTGGTCTGATCTTGTCAGAACTGGCAGAGCTCCAGGCGGGGGGCGGGGGTAGAACACACAAAATATATGGATATTCGACAGTTTTCGATGGCACATGTATCCGGTGCCGCTTATGAACGGGGAACCGTATGATATTGGTCATGCCATTCCTACTAAAGGTGCCACATATCAGTGGCGGATCTAGGGGGGGGGGGGTAGGGGGATTGCACCCCCCCCCCCTTGGGAAACTGAACATACACTGTTAAAGTCGGTTTCCCCAAGCCCAAGCCCCCCCCCCCCCGCCGGTCGCAAGTCTTCAGAGCAGCCCCCCCACGGTCGCAAGTTTTCAGAGAGCAACACCCCCCTTGGCAAATTCCTAGATCCGGCCCTGCACATATATATACATGTCAGACATAAATGGATGATCAATTTTAAAGTGAAAGCGTTGATTCACTTATACTGATTTACAGGGGAAGTAGTTTTCATGGAAGTTAGGCGGGACGACTTGACGCTTGTGTGGGGATTTAGAAAAATATTTCAAAATTATATCTACTACCCCCGTGCCCTCTCACCCTCCGCCCTGGGGCTTCACATTGGTGGATTAGTTGATCGGTATTTTTTTATTTTAGAGCAAACCGCTGCTTTCTTAATGCTGTCGATTTCTTGTGTCCAATCCTAGAAGATGAACCACGCAAATCTTGAGCAGAACTAATGCCTTGTTACAACAATTTTATAAGTACGTTAAAGAACTCGCTGTCGTGCATTCCCCACATAAAGCACTCCAGCTCGTTCTTTAACTAGTACATAAAACACTTCCTTCCAAAAAGGGTTTCGGGTTTTGTCACCCATGTGTTTTAGGGAGATTTCGTGCAATTCCCAACATAACGTTTTTAATGTGTCACGTCGCTGCACATATATAGAGGCTGTCATATGCCCACATGCATTATGGGATACCCTGTCGCCACAGGTTTGATAATGTAATGTGAGATTAAACATTGAACTTAGTAAATAAATGGGGCACCAAGGTTTAACGCGCTTGCCGGATTACTCAGCCCCGTGTTATTGACATACCGAGGGTCGCTACCGGGGTGTGGGTGGGTGTAGGGGTGGGCAGAGAGACAGGGGTAGGTAAACTGTGTAGTCACGCAGACCAAAGTCACCTTGCCGAGCGTTTTGACACGTCACCGCCTGCCTCAAGGTGACACCAATTGGCGTCTTCGTGGAATCATGACGCACGTGATGAGAGAGGAGGACGCACTTCAGATTGTCTCAGAATGCTTCTCAATTTATAGCCGATACACCAGATTTACGGGGGGGGGGATCCAGATAAATAAATAACACCTATCTTATCTTATAAGTAATATATCATTAAGGGAGTAGTCAGCGGTATACCTGACATTTATGGGGATGGTAAACCTCTATCAACCTATTCCACTATCAATTGAATGCCCAGAACGCCTCAAGCGAGATGCGGGATCAAGGACAAGACACTTGCAGGTTGGTATCAGGGTCAAGAACAAGTGGGTGCGCCATGGAGCGACGGGGGAAGACAAGTCATCACTTGCCGACATGTGGAGATTCGCTTATCGGTTTAGGAGTTTTCACTATAAGATGGAGAGATCGTACGTTATAGTCAAGAGGGATATGGTCTGGACGGACATGGTGAGCGGGGTGGGTTTATGTATATGGGGTGTGGGAGGGGGTACATGGTGAGAGGGGTGGGGTGTGGGAGGGGGTATATGGTGAGGGGTGGGGTGTGAGAGGTGGGGTGTGGGAGGGGTGTAAGGTGAGAGGGGTGCGGTGTTGGAGGGGGTGTAAGGTGAGAGGGTGTGGTGTGGAAGGGGGTGTATGTTGAGAGGGGTGGGGTGTAGGAGAGGGTGTATTGGGAGAAGGGTGGGGTGTGAGAAGGGGTGTATTGTGAGAGAGGTGGGGTGTGAGAGGGGGTGCATTGTGAGAGAGGTGGGGTGTGGGAGAAGGTGTATGGTGAGAGGGTGTGGTGTAGAAGGGGGTGTATGTTGAGAGGGGTGGGGTGTGGGAGGGGGTGTATGGTGAGATGTGGGGTGATGCGAGACCATCATAATGACAATAACGCTGCTTACAACATCAGTCTGCTTTCTTACGTAAAATATATTATATTTATATCCAAGAATGTACTGTAATAGCCAGCTGAGAAACTGACATTGACTCAATGAGACAAAACTATTTCCAGGTGAAAATCTTGATTTCATATTAGCGGTCATGATATCGGCCATTGCAGTCAACGCCAATATTGAGCAATAAGTGAGCTTCTCTGAAACAAGTGGATGATGAAGTGATGCCATCTTCCGATGTCCCATCCCAATGTACCATCCCGATGTCCCATCCCGATGTCCCATCCCGATGTCCCATCCCAATGTCCCATCCCGATGTCCCATTCCAATGTCCCATCCCGATGTCCCAACCCAATGTCCCATCCCGATGTCCCATTCCAATGTCCCATTCCAATGTCCCATCCCAATGTCCCATTCCAATGTCCCATCCCGCTGTACCATCCCAATGTCCCATCCCAATGTACCATCCCAATGTACCATCCCAATGTCCCATCCCGATGTCCCATCCCAATGTCCCATCCCGATGTCCCATTCCAATGTCCCATCCCGATGTCCCAACCCAATGTCCCATCCCGATGTCCCATTCCAATGTCCCATTCCAATGTCCCATCCCAATGTCCCATTCCAATGTCCCATCCCGATGTACCATCCCAATGTCCCATCCCAATGTCCCATCCCAATGTCCCATCCCGATGTACCATCCCAATGTCCCATCCCAATGTCCCATCCCAATGTCCCATCCCGATGTCCCATCCCAATGTCCCATCCCGATGTCCCATTCCAATGTCCCATCCCGATGTCCCAACCCAATGTCCCATCCCAATGTCCCATCCCAATGTCCCTCCCCGATGTCCCATTCCAATGTCCCATTCCAATGTCCCATCCCAATGTCCCATTCCAATATCCCATCCCAATGTCCCATCCCGATGTACCATCCCAATGTCCCATCCCAATGTCCCATCCCAATGTCCCATCCCGATGTACCATCCCAATGTCCCATCCCAATGTCCCATCCCAATGTCCCTCCCCGATGTCCCATTCCAATGTCCCATTCCAATGTCCCATCCCAATGTCCCATTCCAATATCCCATCCCAATGTCCCATCCCGATGCCCCATCCCAATGTCCCATCCCAATGTCCCATCCCAATGTCCCATCCCAATGTCCCATCCCGATGCCCCATCCCAATGTCCCATCCCGATGTCCCATCCCAATGTCCCATCCCAATGTCCCATCCGGATGTCCCATCTCGATTTATATATATATATATATATATACAGGGCATGTTTTAAGTCCCCCCATATGGAACCCCACCTTTGTGTTGGGGCATATATATATATATATATATTGCGATGTTATGTCAGTCCAAGGGGCGATACAGCTCTTGACACGTGATGGGCTCTGATGTCATATATATCGCCGCTAACGGCAGTCGATGCTCACTCAGAGACAGGCGGCTGGTAGGACGCAAGGAAGAGAGGAAACAGTTGTATAATCTCAGTCGTCTCACGCGGTTTAACGACGGAGGAAGTGAAGATAATCGCACCATATTCTGTATGTTAACTCCTTGTGACAGCAGCACAATATATTTGACACATACAGACGCCCCACACTCCGGGAAGACGACAGAGGAGTGGACCGACAAACAGTGAAGCCGGCGAAGACAAGAAACTCAGCTTCCTGACGCAAGATCTGACATCAGCACCTTCATAAAAAGGTAAGGGATACAGCAGCACAAACACTACAATCAAAATGGCCGGTGTGGCGGAGATGTCCCCCCTGTATCTATCATAATGACACCGTACGAACACATGGAGCGGAGAGGGTCTCAATATCATGCATTTTATACAAGGGGGACAGCTACGCATGGGGGGACACTTCCGCATGCCACACCGGACTGCCGCATAAGACATGTAATCCTGAACGAGTCAAATTTTGACGCTTTATGAAGTCCCAAATCTAAAAAAATAAATATTAAATCGACTGATATAAGCGTTTTAGCCGGCAAATATTGTAATTTAAGTGGTTCTTGCACAACTATCCATAGAAGTAATTCGAAAACAATACAGTCAATCGCAGTCACCGGGTTTGCTTCATTGTCATTAGAGAGCTAGTTGACGGATAGGGAACAAGCAGGTCTATGTGGGTGCCTGGTCTATGTGGGTGCCTGGTCTATGTGGGTGCCTGGTCTATGTGGGTGCCTGGTCTATGTGGGTGCCTGGTCTATGTGGGTGCCTGGTCTATGTGGGTGCCTGGTCTATGTGGGTGCCTGGTCTATGTGGGTGCCTGGTCTATGTGGGTGCCTGGTCTATGTGGGTGCCTGGTCTATGTGGGTGCCTGGTCTATGTGGGTGCCTGGTCTATGTGGGTGCCTGGTCTATGTGGGTGCCTCTTGTCGAAGCGGGAAATATCTTTCTCGCTATTGTACATATTGTTATGTCATGATCACAGTAGGAACTAGCGTAAGCAATGCATTCAACATCTGAGCATTACACAGTACACAAACTTCATTCACCTGTCTGGTTGGTATATACCATGAGAAGAATCGTGTTTTTGTTATATTCTTCAGTACGTCTTTTATTCACTTCTACTACAGGACTTGGCAAGAATGGGTGCGTGTTTGACGAAGAGGTCTCGACCCAAGACAGAGTCGGCGCGGTAAGTGTCTTTGTTGGGGTGGATGCTACTCTGACCTTTAAGGACACGTTCCGGCATGCCTGCATTCTAGTCGTAACTTGTTGCGTCGATCCACGACCCGAGGGTGTGTGCGTGGGGGGGGGGACCACAGCGGTGGTGGGCGAATAACTGGGGATGGGGGGGGGGGTGGAGTCTAAACCCCCCTCAGGCAAGCAAGCGCTTCTATGGGTATAAAACTGCCCATCCCTCTTAGTCCGGGCAGCTTGTGCTGAATCCAGGGTCAACCCGAAACAAATTGCAATAGTAATCAAACCTGTTTTTTCTCATTCCTTATGTATCTGTGAATATCATTTTCAAAATCTACCGAAATCTAAGGATTGGAACATATTTTTACGGGGGTGGTTTACCCTACCCCTGTAACACTAGAATAGAATACGTATTTGTCCTAACACGAAGTGGAAGAGAAGCGTTATAACTGGGACCCCTACCACGAATTAAGACCTGCGTACCCTTCGCCTACTATATGTAATGAGGTGTTATTTAAACTTCATTACAACAAACACAAATAAAATTTATTTAATATTAAAGTGTCTACATAATCTTTAATAAGGGACCCCAAATGGGGTTCACACCCGCTTGGGGCCTCTCGCCTTCCCAAACTTGGGGTACCACTCCTAACTTGGGTCTCTGCGCTCCCCTGCCTTGGAGTGTCTCCCCTGCCCTATTTCGGGGCAGCACCGAATTTTGAATGTCCCCAAACAGGGCGTACCACCGCAACTTAGGGTGTGCCCCCTCCGCTAACCTACGATGTTCTCTCTCCTAACGTTGGGTAGCGCCCGAACTTGGCGTGTGAACCTCCCTCCCCATCTCTGTGTCGGCCTACGACCCCCCTAACAAATATCTCTACAGTAGTAGGGGCGGATCTAGGAATTTGAAAACGGGGGTGGGGGGTACACTCGGGGCACCTTCTTATTTGGGCTGTTTCCCCTCCCCTAATTTGGGGCGTCTCCCCTCCCCTAATTTGGGGAGTCTCCCCTCCCCTAACCGGTGTCTCCCCTCCCCTATCATGGGGTACCATCCGAATTTGGGATGTCTTCCTAACTTAGGCTAACAACCCAACTTCGGGTGTCTACCCTCTCCTATCTTGGGGTAACACCCTAATTTAAAGTGTCTCCCCTCCCGTATCTTGGGGCAGCACACGAATTTTGGATGTCTCCCCTCCCCTAACTTTGGGTACCGCCCCAACTTGCGGCCTGTTCCCTCCAATAACTTGACCATCCAAACTTTGAGTGTCCGTCCTGCCTATCTCAGGGTGTCCCCCTCCCCTAACTTGGAATGCCCCTCTCCTCTAACTTGGGATGCCCCCCTCCCCTGTCTCGATGTCTCTCCTCTCTTCTAACTGGACGTAACGCCCCAACTTGGCTTGTGCACCACCCCTCCCGGGCGTGCCGGCCTAGCTGCGACCCTCTACCAGATCGTTTTACAGTAGTAGGGGCGGATCCAGGGGCGGATCCAGGGGCGGATCCAGGGGGGCGGGCGACCCAGCCCCCTCTCTTTTAGGGTCGAAATTTATATAATTTATACCAGTGAACCAGTTTAACATATGAATACAATAACCGCCCCCCCCCCTACCCAACATGTCTGGATCCGACCCTGAAACCGTCCACCCCCTATTGACATTTCCTGGATCCCTTTTAGATTTCTTCTCCGAGGATCGAGAGAGAAAAAGGGTCATTTGGGCGGCACATATGTATATACACGTACCTAACAAAATGTAGTGCCCCCCCTCCCCCCCCCGCCTTTTCGTCAAAATACGTTGCTGCTTATGGGGTAAAAAGATCAACTAAGCCACCCCTTAAAAATATGTTTTGGTAGATTTTGGATAGTAAGCGAATGTCACGGACTATTGAAGTCCAGTGACCGATTAACCCCCTTACCGCTGGTTGTAATGGGTGACCAGCCGCTGGTCGCGATGGGTGACCGACCACTGGTCGCGATGGGTGACCGGCCGCTGGTCGCGATGAGTGACCGGCCACTGGTCGCGATGAGTGACCGGCCGATGGTCGCGATTGGTGACCGACCACTGGTCGCGATGGGTGACCGGCCGGTGGTCGCGATGGGTGACCGGCCACTTGTCGCGATGGGTGACCGGCCGGTGGTCGCGATGGGTGACCGGCCGCTGGTCGCGATGGCTGACCGGCCGGTGGTCGCGATGGGTGACCGGCCGCTGGTCGCGATGGGTGACCGGCCGGTGGTCGCGATGGGTGACCGGCCACTTGTCGCGATGGGTGACCGGCCGGTGGTCGCGATGGGTAACCGGCCGCTGGTCGCGATGGGTGACCGGCCGCTGGTCGCGATGGGTGACCGGCCGGTGGTCGCGATGGGTGACCGGCCGGTGGTTGCGATGGGTGACCGGCCGCTGGTCGCGATGGGTGACCGGCCCCTGGTCGCGTGACGGGTGACCGGCCAGTAGTCGCGATGGTTAACCATCACTGGTCGCGATGATTGACCGACCACTGGCCACAATGGGTGACAGGCCGCCGGTCGCCATGGGTGACCGGCCGCTGGTCGCCATGGGTGACCAGTTGCTGGTCGCGATGAGTGACCGGCCGCTGGTCGCGATGAGTGACCGAACACTGGTCGCGATGAGTGACCAGCCGCTGGTCGCGATGGGTGACCGACCACTGGTCGCGATGAGTGACCGGCCGCTGGTCGCGATGGGTGACCGGGCACTGGTCGCGATGAGTAACCGACCACTGGTCGCGATGGGTGACCGGCCGCTGGTCGCGATGGGTGACCGGCCGCTGGTCGCGATGGGTGACCGGCCACTGGTCGCGATGGATGACCGGCCGCTGGTCGCGATGGGTGACCGGCCGCTGGTCGCGATGAGTGACCGGCCACTGGTCGCGATGGGTGACCGGCCGCTGGTCGCGATGGGTGACCGGCCACTGGTCGCGATGAGTGACCGGCCGCTGGTCGCGGAAGGTGACCGGCCGCTGGTCGCGGAAGGTGTCCGGCCACTGGTCGCGATGAGTGACCGGCCGCTGGTCGCGATGGGTGACCGGCCACTGGTCGCGATGGGTGACCGGCCACTGGTCGCGATGGGTTACCGTCCACTGGTCGCGATGAGGGACCGGCCACTGGTACACTGAGCACTGTCCGCTATGAGCGGCCTGACTGATATGCCCCATTGTGAGCGAGGTTGCCCCAATTCAATGAATGATTGTTGAGCCCCCCCCCCCCCACCCCCCTCCTCCCAATCACAGCCTATTCGTAACTTTGCGCAGAAGTCTCTCTACTTACAAAACGTGGATGCCCGCCCCAGGCATATACTTTATTCATTGACTTGCGTTTCTTTTATGCTAAATTTACAGTTTGTAGACTGAAATTGAATCGGATTTACCTTTACAGCATGAAAACAAAAACGGGGGAGGGGGGGGGGATAAAAAATCATAATTGAGTTCCTTAAGTTGATTAACGGTATGGCTTAGATAGGAAGACAAATCATTATGTATGTTAATCAGGGTCCGTAACTGATCCGTGTCCTCGTGTCCGGTTTTGGTGTGTTACTCGTCTGACATCACTGCTTCTATGGCTTCTTCTTGGAAGGTGCGCGCAATGATGGCAATGACCGACCCTTGTAGTGCATGGGCGCATTATGATTAGTTTACTCGAGAACTGTTTTCATTTGAAAATTCCCAGTTCATGATGAATGAAATTCCATAGTCACAAAGAGTCGGCTAAGGCTACATTTCTAGTTCACGGTGAATTATTTGCCTCATTCCCTGGGGTGGGCAATATTATACAAATGTGGTCGGAGGGTGCCCCTTGATGCCTGAGAGAACAAATATTTTCTGATGAACAAGATGCCCGTGTAGAGTGAACATTTGTGATGAAACTATAGATCTACTCCTATATACAGCTGACATTTCTGATGAGAAAATGAAAATGAAAACCGGAAATATTAACACACCACAGGGGCAAAAGATACTAATTCTGAGTAGATTTTGGAGGTGAAAAGGGGCGAAGGGGGGTGGGGGCTATATCGCGGAACTCTCCCAAACTCAGTATTGTAGTCACTACCCCCCCCCCCCCCACCCCGTCTTCATTCTCAGTTCCCGGTGAAATGAAAAGCCCATCTCCGAGGAATGCAAGTGCCCCTTGCTTACCCCCCCCCCCCCCATTATTGTGGGTGGTCCAGTACAGAACATACTGCCCCCCACCGCCACACACACAGTGGATCCGCGCCTGTCTCCGGTTATAAACACGAAGTTTTATGTTATGATGTATATATAGCTTCTTGGCCTCGGTATTTGACAACCCGTCCAACCCTGTATTTATATTTAGCCTTTTGGCCTGGCAGTTTGACAAACAAATCCCAACCTGTACTGGCCTTGACCTTTGCTCTCCGTCCTCAGCAGCGAAGTTGACGCGTGGCGCGTGACGCCATAGTGTCACCATAGTCACCGAAACCATAATAATCAGTGAAATAATATGACGTTCGAATTCTCACGCGCCGATCGCACTCCGCACAGTTTGTTTACTGACGTCACCGCAGGCTGTAAAGTTTTCATCAGTCGGTCGGTGTAGCCATTCCCTCCCAGGAGGGAGACGATGTGGCACATTGGATTAAAGTATCTTCTCACCTCATGTGCGAAATAAAGCTAGCTCTAACCTTATCTGCCATTCCCTCTCAGGAGAGAGACGATGTGGCTCCTGGATTAATCACGGTTTGGCATTAATTAGCCTCTCTCTCCCCCTTCGCTATGAATCTCGCGTTCAATGACGTTTGCCATTTGGACAAAACTTTAAACCTGTCATTGACATTGTCAGCCTGTCATGATATCTAAAGTCTTTATTGCTCTATTGTTGTGGACTATATAACCTGATGACCTATAACACTAGTATCTAGATGTCCAAATATGTTTCTGTTTACAGTTTCTCTTCAGGTGCGAAATAGGCCTATGGTTAGATCTAAAAATTATTTGCCATTCCCTCCCAGGAGAGAGACGATGTGGCTCCTGGATTAATTAGCCTCTGTCTCCCCCCAAAATATCGTCATCAGCGTCTCCGAGTCCCTCGTTCAATGGGACAAAACTTTAGACTTGATTCATTGTCATTGTCAATCTGTCAGAATATTTATTGGTTCTCCATCTTGACTATTGTAGACAATACCTTGAGTCTTGACATATTGCATAAGTTACTTGTAAATTAGTAACCTAATTTACGGAATGAATATCTACTTAACAATGTAAGAAGACTCAAGCTACATGGTCATGTCTATAAAGCTCATAGCCTATATAATATAGGCCTACAAGTAAATCTTTAATAAACATTAACGAAAATAAGCTTACTAAACAGATCATTCATCTGACACACTGTACAATTACAGTCTAGAGATATTGCTGTAAACCACATGTTTTCTCTTTTGAAAACAAAATGTCTAAAACCGTTTATTGTTTTCTATTTAAGGTCAACATCAGCTGCAAGCGCCCCCCAGGACCTCACCCCTGGCACCACTACCCCCGAGGACCTCACCCCTGGCACAGAGACCCCCCAGGACCTCACCCCTGGCACCACCACCCCCGAGGACCTCACCCCTGGCACCACCGCCCCCGAGGACCTCACCCCTGGCACGGAGACCCCCCAGGAGCTCACCCCTGGCACCACCACCCCCGAGGACCTTACCCCTGGCACAGAGACCCCCCAGGAGCTCACCCCTGAAACGACCACCCCCCGCACCCTCACCTGGCGGGTGAAGCTGTCAGAGGTTTACGCCCCCCAGACCGCCATGGTCCGCACCATCCGGTCACGGGTGGAGGGCCGACCCTCCGGCACTCTGAAGGAGGAGGCTGCCATCCTGGAGGCGGAGACCTATAACCATCGCGACCCTGACACGGTGGCCCTGATGATCGCACTCCGGAGGTTTGTTTGTGACCTGGTTCAGGCGGTGGGTAGGAGGGTCCCCCTGTTCGCCGGACTCCGGGACACGCTGGTCGGCAGCCATGGCGACGGGACAGATGTCAGACCGAATGCTGTCGAGTTCGACATTTTAGTTAGTGTGGCGTGGGAGGGGGTGAGGGTGGTGAGGGAGAAGAAGGAGGGGGAGGTGAGGTATAGTGTGTGGGTGAGTGGCGGGGCCCTGGCCGCCTGCCGGGAGAAGGGGATGGAGGATGTCCTGGAAGGTGAGCCCCGTGTTGTGAAGGGGGTGGAGGAGTGTGAGGTGGACAATGGGGCCTTCCTCGAGCGCTGGGCGGACGGGCTGCGTGCCGAGCTGCCCACCGTCAGGCTCCCCGAGGGTCTGACCCACGGGGGCCTCCTCTCCCCCAGGTACACCAGGGTGAAGTGCGGCTACACCACTGTCACCCTGTCTCTGGTGTGGCGGGGGGAGACCCGGCTGACCTGTGACCTCACCCCCGCCTTCCCTGTCCCCCGGGACACCCTAGGGGGTGCCACCCAGAAGGCGATATGTCGCCTGGAGGGGGTGGCGGGGCTGGAGCCGTCCTCACACCCCGTCCACCTGGTGCCGTGGACGCTGGGGGGGTGGTTACCGACGACGTGTGAGGTGGAGAAAGACGCGCTGGTCGCCCTCGGCCGCCGCTCACCCACCGTCACCCTCATCCGGGGCCTCAAGCTCCTGGGGCGGCGCTACCTCAAGTGGTGCCCCCTGGATGAGATGGAGGGAGAGGTGAGGGAGGCCAGGGACACCTTGGCGGCCCTGGGGGGTGGGGGTGGGGGGTCCCTGGGGTGTATCGGGGGGTTGGTGGACGTAGATGGGCTCCATGAGTGTGTGAGTGAGTCGCTGGAGACCGGGAGGTTGAGGCTGCCAGAGGAGAGGGAGGGGGAGGGGCAGGGGGAGGGGGTGGGGGCTGGGCACGGGGTTTACTTGAGCAGGTTTGCGCTGGTGGTGTCCGCCACCCACACAGCGCACCGTGCGGGGCGGGGGGCTGGGGGGTGTCAGGGTGAGTGTGCCCTGTGTGAGGACCTGACCCGTGAGGCCCGGTCACGGGGGTGGGACCGCCTCCACCCCGCGGTGGCGGAGGCTGTGGGGATGCCACTCGGACCCCAACTTGAGGTCCCCTCCATCGTCCTCAAGTACCTCGTCCTGTGGGACTTGGTGCGGGAGGGGGGTGGGAGGGGGGGGCTGAGGGGGCTAGGTGGGTACCTGAGGGACTTGGTGCGGGGAGGGAGTGGGAGGGCGAGGCTGGGGGGGCTGGGGGGGTACCTGGGGGTGCTGGCGACTCTCTTTGAGAGAGGGTGGCGTGTCCGCCACCCCCTGCTGAGTGGTGAGGGGGTGGTGTGGGACATCAAGCCGCGGTCAAAGCGGGGAGAGAGGCTGGACACAAGTGACCCAGAGCTCAGTGCCAGGCGGCGGTCAGTGTATCCTGTCTGGTACTGGCTTCCCTCCCCCTCCCTCTGGGACTGTCACGCGGAGGTCTGCCGCCAGCTCTGTGACGTCACACAGGTCACGTGATCACTGACACACCAACCACGTCACGGGGGTCGTATAACGTGACCCCAACAGCTGACGTCACAAGATGGCGGCAGTTTCTTTACATCCGGTGATTGGGGGGGGAGGGGGGGGACGAGGGGGTAAAAGGTGTAGAGGGGTAGACGGTAGGCCAGAGGGGGGGGGGGGTAGTTGGAAGGCGGGGGGGGGGGGTGGAGGGCTAGGGGGAATTTATTGGTATGCGACCTAAAACAAAATGGCGGCGGTTTGTTTACCTTTTTCCAAATTTATTGGGTTTCACTTTCTTCCTTCTTTCATGGCTCAAGTCCGATTTTTTTTTTTTTTTTTTGTCCGTCGCCACTTAAGTCTACTTTTATGTCTGGGTCGCGTTGGTAGCTTTCTCCAATATCAATTTGTTGAGTGTTTTGGTCTGCTGATAGACTTTTTTACTGATTTGGTTGGTGGTGGAGAGAGGTGTGGCGTTTGAGGGGTGAACTCGCCAGCCTTCGACTGACTCTGACCGCTTTGACTGTCGACTGCCTGGTCCGGCTACTTCCAAAGTAAAAAAATTACTTTTGGTATATTTTCTTTTGAGACTATTGTTTTATAAGCTTAATTGTTCCGCGATAAGAGCCTCCTAGCCAGGTCACAACCCTCTGGAGTGTTTGTTTTACAAGAGAAATTGCAATTGGCTGAATGTCACGTATTTGTTGATTTATAATTAATTAAGAATAAAGTCATCGCTTACCAGCACAACATACAATTTAGTGTTCCTTGCATTTTTATCTTTTGTTGCACCTTAGTGCGTATAATGAATGAAAGTAATAAATGGGACAGATCGAAAACATGTTTGGATGTATCTGCAGCTGAAGCCCTTCATAAGAAAACACTAAATGTACGCAACGGCATCAAGTCACTACAATTCGTGCATAACTGTCTTTCTTCCTTTGAAAAACATAATAACATATCAGTTTTGTATATTAATTAGCCGAAATAGTTGCAATCAGTTGTATACAAGCTGTAATCGATTTGAATTGACATGAAACCAATACCGTTTTGAAAAAGTGAGTGTTAAAAATGCGATGAATCGAGACTGGTTTGCTCCATACTGAGCAATAAACCAAGGAAGCGTTTATTCACACATTTAATTTACCAGCCACAGGGTTGCGGCGTTGTTGCAGACGACAAGTTGTAGAGAGTAGAGAGGACGGGAGGCACCACTGGATGCCTGTTGAACCTGGCCCGTAACAAGACTAATTTTATGACACCTACCTTAACAACGACCTGATTAAATTACGCGCAAGAAGGTGTAACTATAAAGCCTTCATCCTCCGCGCCATTTCAACAGAACAATATAAAACAAATCTATCCATATTTAATCGACTAAATATAGGATAAACATTGTTCAAGCTATTCAGAACTGTTCACTGGTTGGCAAAGAAGGGCTACCAAGTTGATAGGGAGATATTTTGAAACCAGCCATCCGGTCCAAATTTGCATATTGGGTTGTAAACACCTTGTATGGGAACGTTATGATGCTATGCAGCCGAGAATAAATGGATAATTATTTTACGGGAATCGTTATGCTTAAACAATACATTATCATGCCGAACTTTTTACACATAGTTCCTTTCACGGGGCATTAATACACAGTCGTACAACTATTTCTATCTCAGGCAAACGCGACGCGCGGTTTTACATATTATTTTATGTCGGGGAACTGACGACACATTTGCTGGTCTGCATCGAGCCACATGACCGGGGAAAGCGGAAACCACACTGACCCTTGGCGGATACCACACCGGCCCATGGCGGAAACCAACCTTAGTAAAACAAACCACAACATCTAACCGACCAAATATATGTGTAAGGCTCGTTCAATCTATTCAAATGATTGCAGTCGCACTATGCAACAAACAAACAGCTTCTTGATTTCGGTCATATAATACGATAGATTTAAAAACTGACTCTTGGTTAGCAGCAGTCGCCTTCAAATTTGCGACTCGATTTGGCGTTGAATGACTTGTATTGGGACGTTATGATGCAGTATGGCTGGAACAACACGGACCTTCGTTCACGGGTCCGTTATGCTTTCACAACAGCACGCGCCGAATGCTGAAAGCGTTTATTATCACTGAGTAGTAAGACACGGTTGTGCAACCCAATAGGTCTCGGCGAAAAGAAGGCGCGGTTCTACATTTCTTTCCGTCGCTTAAGTTAAATGCTACACAGCTAATTCCGATGCACTTTGGAATGACACAGCCGCGACCCGTACAAACACTGCCGCGACCCGTGCAAACACTGCCGCGACCCGAGCAAACACTGCCGCGACCCGTGCAAACACTGCCGCGACCCGTGCAAACACTGCCGCGACCCATGCAAACACTGCCGCGACCCGTACAAACACTGCCGCGACCCGTGTAAACACCGCCGCGACCCGTACAAACACTGCCGCGACCCGTGCAAACACTGCCGCGGCCCGTACAGACACTGCCGCGACCCGTGCAAACACTGCCGCGACCCGTGCAAACACTGCCGCGATCCGTGCAAACGCTGCCGCGACCCGTGCAAACACTGCCGCGACCCATGCAAACACTGCCCGCGACCCGTACAAACACTGCCGCGACCCGTGCAAACACTGCCGCGACCCGTGCAAACACTGCCGCGACCGGTGCAAACACTGCCGCGACCCGTGTAAACACTGCCCGCGACCCGTGTAAACACTGCAGCGACCCATGCAAACACTGCCGCGACCCGTGCAAACACTGCTGCGACCCGTACAAACACTGCCGCGACCCGTGCAAACACTGCCGCGACCCGTGCAAACACTGCCGCGGCCCGCACAGACACTGCCGCGACCCGTGCAAACACTGCCGCGACCCGTGCAAACACTGCCGCGATCCGTGCAAACGCTGCCGCGACCCGTGCAAACCCTGCCGCGACCCGTCCAAACACTGCCGCGACCCGTACAAACACTGCCGCGACCCGTGCAAACACTGCCGCGACCCGTGCAAACACTGCCGCGATCCGTGCAAACGCTGCTGCCACCCGTGCAGACACTGCCGCGGCCCGTACAAACACTGCCGCGACCCGTGTAGACACTGCCGCGACCCGAGCAAACACTGCCGCGACCCGTGCAAACACTGCCGCGACCCGTGTAAACACTGCCCGCGACCCGTGTAAACACTGCCGCGACCCATGCAAACACTGCCGCGACCCGTGCAAACACTGCTGCGACCCGTACAAACACTGCCGCGACCCGTGCAAACACTGCCGCGACCCGTGCAAACACTGCCGCGGCCCGTCCAGACACTGCCGCGACCCGTGCAAACACTGCCGCGACCGGTGCAAACACTGCCGCGACCCGTGCAAACACTGCCGCGACCCGTGCAAACACTGGCGCGACCCATGCAAACACTGCACGCGACCCGTACAAACACTGCCGCGACCTGTGCAAACATTGCTGCGACCCGTACAAACACTGCCGCGACCCGTGTAAACACTGCCCGCGACCCGTGTAAACACTGCCGCGACTCATGCAAACACTGCCGCGACCCGTGCAAACACTGCCCGCGACCCGTGTAAACACTGCCGCAACCCGGACAAACACTGCCGCGACCCGTGCAAACACTGCCGCGACCCGTGCAAACACTGCCGTGACCCATACAAACACTGCCGCGACCCGTGCAAACACTGCCGCGACCCGTGCAAACGCTGCCGCGACCCGTGCAAACACTGCCGTGACCCGTACAAACACTGCCGCGACCCGTACAAACACTGCCGCGACCCGTACAAACACTGCCGCGACCCGTGCAAACGCTGCCGCGACCCGTGCAAACACTGCCGTGACCCGTACAAACACTGCCGCGACCCGTACAAACACTGCCGCGGCCCGTACAAACACTGCCGCGACCCGTGCAGACACTGCCGCGACCCGTACAAACACTGCCGCGACCCGTGCAAACACTGCCGCGACCCGAGCAAACACTGCCGCGACCCGTGCAAGCACTGCCGCGACCCATGCAAACACTGCCGCGACCCATGAAAACACTGCCCGCGACCCGTGTAAACACTGCCGCGACCCATGCAAACAGTGCCGCGACCCATGCAAACACTGCCGCGACCCATGCAAACACTGCCGGGACCCGTGCAAACACTGCCGCGACCCGTGCATACACTGCCGCGACCCGAGCAAACACTGCCGCGGCCCGTGCAAACCCTGCCGCGACCCGTGCAAACACTGCCGCGGCCCGTACAGACACTGCCGCGACCCGTCCAAACACTGCCGCGACCCGTGCAAACACTGCCGCGATCCGTGCAAACGCTGCCGCGACCCGTGCAAACACTGCCGCGACCCGTGCAAACAGTGCCGCGACCCGTGCAAACACTGCCGCGACCCATGCAAACACTGCCCGCGACCCGTACAAACACTGCCGCGACCCGTGCAAACACTGCCGCGACCCGTGCAAACACTGCCGTGACCCGTACAAACACTGCCGCGACCCGTACAAACACTGCCGCGACCCGTACAAACGCTGCCGCGACCCGTGCAAACGCTGCCGCGACCCGTGCAAACACTGCCGCGACCCGTGCAAACACAACCGCGACCCGTGCAAACACTGCCGCGACCCGTGCAAACACTGCCCGCGACCCGTGTAAACACTGCCGCGACCCGTGCAAACACTGCCGCGACCCATGCAAACACTGCCCGCGACCCTTGTAAACACTGCCGCGACCCGTACAAACACTGCCGCGACCCGTGCAAACACTGCCGCGGCCCGTACAGACACTGCCGCGACCGGTGCAAATACTGCCGCGACCCGTGCAAACACGGCCGCGACCCGTGCAGACACTGCCGCGACCCGAGCAAACACTGCCGCGACCCGTGCAAACACTGCCGCGACCCGTGCAAACACTGCCGCGACACGTGCAAACACTGCCGCGACCCATGCAAACACTGCCCGCGACCCGTGCAAACACTGCCGCGACCCGTACAAATACTGCCGCGACCCGTGCAAACACTGCCGCGACCCGTGCAAACACTGCCGCGACCCATGCAAACACTGCCGCGACCCGTGCAAACACTGCCGCGACCCGTGCAAACACTGCCGCGACCCGTGCAAACACTGCCGCGACCCGTGCAAACACTGCCGCGACCCGTGCAAACACTACCGCGACCGGTGCAAACACTGCCGCGACCCGTGCAAACACAGCCCGCGACCCGTGTAAACACTGCCGCGACCCATGCAAACACTGCCGCGACCCGTGCAAACACTGCCGCGACCCGTGCAAACACTGCCGCGACCCATGCAAACACTGCCCGCGACACCTAACGAAGGAGGAAGTTTGCTGTATATCGGATGTCGCTTTCGGTGTTTAGTTGAACTATTAAACATGGCCGCGCCCTCGAATTCGTTGTGTCTCATAATCAGATAATGCTGTCAAGTTAATCCGTCGCAGTTTTGAGCCAACGCCGATCGTCTGAACTGGAGACCGCGCACCGAGGTATAGCTCTACTGGTCCCACTAGTTTCTTCATTATCACTTTCAAGATGAAGGTATTTTCGTTCTTCAAAGACTTGACCTTGTAAAATATACTTAAAGTTGCATGTCGAGTTATTTCCCGCCAAAACTAAGCCCAGGCGAAATTTATATCAAACTTTGCAGAAAACTCGAATGTTTCATTCTATGAATTCAGAAACCTGATAGATATCGCCGTTTTGGCAGCGGTGTGGCAAACGTATCTATCCCGCGACACCACAGAACTATGTCGCGGCACTGCTACTTATACCAAACCATCGCGAAGCACACAAACTGATGACGTTTACCACTAAAATGAAAACTTGTGGTAAATTGATATCACGGGCCAGGCTAAGAGGAATACTTCCAGTTGGACGACTTCCACTTGGACGACACCCCATTTTGGTACTTCCAGTTGGACGACTTCCAGTTAGACGACATTATATATAAATACGTTAGGTATCGTGAAATAAGCAATTCATATCGATGCATCATGGTTAGTATGACTATTTGAGAGGTTTGCAGATAAAATTGGGACAGTTTGAAGAATAGTACAAACATTTTTTCGGCGTGTCGTCTACGATTTAGCGTCACTGTGTTGTGGCCGACCGCCATTGCGTTGGCGTCGTGTTACATCATATATTATATATAAATGCGTTTTGGTATCACAATATACTCAATTCATAGATGCATCATGATTAGTATGACTATTTGAGGGGTTTGCAGATAAAATTGGGACAGTTTGAAGAATAGTACAACCATTTTTTCGGCGTGTCGTCTACGATTTAGCTTCACTGTGTTGTGGCCGACCGCCATTGCGTTGGCGTCGTGTTATTCTTAGAAAGAGGTGTGAACGACACCTGCTCCTTTGATGTTCAAGATGGAATATTGGCGGCCTTTCCGCTTTCACACCTCTTGAATTACACACTTGAGACCTCCAGCTTGTAAGTTAATAATGTTAATTAACATACACGGAATACAATTGAGTTCTTATTGCACTTTTTATTGGACAAATCCCCAACTGATAAACATATATTTCAATTGTGAAAACGTATGTGGCACAAACAAATCTGCCTAATTCACACCTCCAGCTTTGAAGTATATTTTCCCAATTGCACTCAACTGTCAACATCATTTGCGTATGTCGATGTCATTGCTTTATTGAGCTCTGTGATTGCAATTGTCAACAGTTGACCTGGCTTGTGATATGCCTGTGCGGATCGATGCATCTTACTGAATACATAATCTTGAGCACATCATCTTGAGCACATCGTCATCCTAAAAGAGTATATTAGGGGTTGTTTATCAGATGGACATCATTCTGTCGCCATATGTTCACTATGTGCAAAAAAGTGCAATAAGAACTCAATTGTATTTCGTTATGTTAATCCCAAGCCACATCAAACATTATTAACTTACAAGCTGGAGGTATCAACGGTTTAATTCAAGAGGTGTGAAACCGGGACGGCCGCCAGTATTCCATCTTGAACATCAAAGGGTGCAGGTGTCGTTCACACCTCTTTGTAAGCATAACACGACGCCAACGCAATGGCGGTCTGCAACAACAGAGTGACGCTAAATCGTAGACGACACGCCGAAAAAATGGTTTTACTATTCTTCAAACTGTCCCAATTTTATCTGCAAACCTCTCAAATAGTCATACTAACCATGATGCATCGATATGAATTGCTTATTTCACGATACCTAACGTATTTATATATAATGTCGTCTAACTGGAAGTCGTCCAACTGGAAGTACCAAAATGGGGTGTCGTCCAAGTGGAAGTCGTCCAACCGGAAGCACACCGGCTAAGAGACGCTATTTGGCAGTCTGGCATGGGTGGAGTACAGACAAAACAAATCTTGAATGACTCAAGGACTGATTCTTGTTTGTATTTTAACCTCTTTAGTTTTGGCGGGAAAGAGCTTGACATGCAACTTTATATATGAATATCTTCTTCATTCTTATTTCTTACACAGCTCTCTGCTTGTAATGGTCATGTATGGCTACATGTCAGTGAACGTAAACAAACTAGGAAAAAAAAAAATCACAACGATATTTTCGTTTACATTTAAGTGAGCGCTCACAAATTTACAGACAGGACAGCATCCAGAGGTCAAACCAGTTCAATGTGATATCCTTTCTGGTGCAATCATTTCTTTCTGTATTCTTTGAAGAAAGAACTTCCAGAGTTGTGACAACTAAACACCACCCAGGGTGTGAATGCTCAATACCAATTAAACCTAAGACCTCCAAAGTTGTGAAAACTCAACACCTTCCAGATTGTGAAATAAATTCATTTGATGGCCTAATATGTTTGGATTAATGTCTTTAATGTCAGTATACGCCTTTGGCCCTTGGTTATGGAACTTAAAGTGTATTTAAAACCTATCCCATGCTGTCGCTCTTCATTCGATCTGATTCGGGAACATTAATGAGATGAAATGGCACATAAACTCTCTATAAACAGGTAATAAATAAATTACATACCTAAAAACATTTTTAAATGCATCTCCCAATGTTTCGGGCACTCTGTTTCGATGCGTTTCGGGGTTTTTATGTACCCGAAATATTGCACAGGAAGTCGTGATGAAGCCGTCGACCACCGGTGTATACTCATAATGGCCGAACGGCAAAACAGCATAAGGATTTAAGGGAGGTGGGGGGGGGGGATGGTGGTGGTGGGGGGCTGGTCGAGCTGCGAGGAAGCTGATTAGTTTGCACCTGGACGATTAGGCGGCGGCCTGGGATGGGGGGAGGGGGGGGGGGGTGTCAGCTTGACTTCTAGCCTGATGGTTCCCGATTGGTACCCATCTAGGACTGAGAAGCTGTTCCTAGGGTCCCTTGAGGCTACTCGGCTCCCTGTCCTGTAACAAACATAAATTTTTAACCATTGTTTCAGCATAGCTGACGTATTACTACTCAGGCGTAACGTTTACTAAAATAAAACTTTTCGTCGGTTCCGAGATTTTGGGAATAATGGAGACGTGAGACGTTGATAGGTCGCACCGGTGTATAAGTCGTACCTTCAGTGTGAGATTTGCCATTTGTTATAGAAAAGATTGATCTGTGAATGCAGACAACAGATTAGGCTTTGCAATGGGTGGAGCCCAAAAGACTTGGCCAATGTCTTAGGGTGGCAAGTTGCATCCTGTGCTAATGTTTGTTGTCATATGATGGATGTGTGTTTCTTTGATGGGTACTCGTGACACAGTTTTAGCGGCACCGGCTTAACACCCAGCGGATTAGGCTTGTTTATGCGGGGCAATGTGTGGTCAGTGAAGCCGTGCCGCATTAGTAGGGGGGTGAGGAGTAGAGTCAGGAGTCCATCGTCATCGTTGGCAGGGTGCCCAATTCTGACTTAACTCGTAGAGTGGCGGAGCAGGGTTAGGGAAGCGGCAGTCGATGGTGTAACTTGATACAGCTGCTGTCTTAGACTAAGTGGGCCATACCGGAAATTTGATACTGTGTCGGCGCGACCGGGCAGTGGAACCACGCCAGAGTAATTGGCTTCTTGGCCCCTTCAGCCGGATGGGATTATGAGGCAGAGACGGTGCATCGGCGACTTCCTAGCTCCCGGCTGGCTAAGTTGTTCGGGGAGGAGGGGGTGGGGGTGGGGGGATGGGGGGGGGGCCCTTGGGGGGGGGGGGGGGGCATGAGAGACAAACTTCGACTTGGGCCATATATAAGTCGCACTGGTGTATAAGTCGCCCCCCTCGGCCGCGGGCAAAAAAGGTGGTGTGGAGTGACGTTTCCACCCATATTTTCCATGAATTGACTGACGCTCTGAAAATCACTGAGGTGACTAAGCAACACGAGACTATTTTTATTATACCAAACTTACGCTTGTGCTACAATTTTATCTTTTTTTTTTAGGTACACTTTTTTTTCTCCATGCTGATGGGTAATGATTTATTGGCAGCAGGTGCACTGTCGCAAATATACGGAAATGAAATGATTTGCTATAGCATGCACGAGGCCAGGGCCAAATGTATACTTTGTATTGTTCCGGCCATGGCAACTAGATCACTTCATCACATGTGTTTTAATATGCCTGCAACTGAGAAGGTTATTAGCCAGAGACCTGCCTGCCCGCCGGATAGGTGGGCAGTTTCAATTTTGGCGGGCATATTTTCAGTTTACTCAAAGCTACAATTCATACAATCGCACATCTTACATTTATACATCTTACAATCTACCATATTCCATACACCATATCATATTCCATACGCCATATCATATTCCATACATTACTGACCTGCATTGTTGAATTAATCCCTGAAAGGCATTATCAATCCGCTTCACTTCTTATTCCGGCACCATCCTCACACTCTCAAATCATCAACAAAACCTTTTCCGCGCGCCATCTCGCACATGCGCACACGATCATCCAATTAGAATCAACCCTCTCAAAATACCCCTCGACCAATCGTAATAACGCTTTTTACAGCCGCGCTTTCTGTCACATACACCCCTTCCTTAAGAAATGTCGCCCCGACATTCATTTGATTAAAATATTACCACATTAACACAGTGATTGTCCTTATCAATATATCAATGTCTGACGTCAGTCAATTGTGTCAGTTTGCAACATTGCTTGTAAACACTGTCTCAGATATCGATTTTGCTTTTGGACACGTCGTTGATGCGCTTGCTGCATCATAACATAAGACTGTGCATCGAATCGAACTGGTCTTCGCTTGTATCTGATTGACCTCCTGAGTGGCGGTACTTCCGGACTGACAGGTTCATCTAATCCAGAGGAGCCACTGTCATCCACGACTTGCTCATCTTCGACTTCCAGTCTGACATCCGGCATTTCGTCAACTGGCAGTTGACGCTCTACAGCCATCGGTGTGCCGTTGTCGTTCTGTCCAGGATCATCTTGTCTTGCTTCTGGTGGTCTGATAACTTGTGTCGGTAAATCAATGTTCGTATCCTGCATAGTTACACGCTTGCGGGGTGCCGGCTGAGGTCGTATCCGAGGTTCAGCGATGGGTTGGGATATCAGAACGATTTCCTCTTCGCTTTCCTCAGACTCAGATTTGTTGAGCGACTCATCACTCACAACAGTCGGTACCTGTTCGACGAGTCTCGTTGACACGTCTGTCTGTTGGTGTTCGATGTCGATATCGTTGCAGCCTATGGGGAGCAACATGTTTCGGTGTAACACCCTCGAGTGACCTTGTCCATCTTCTCTTTGTACCTCGAACACTGGGATGTTCGAATCTGGTTGTGCCTTCACAACGTAGACCGGTTCCAGCCAGCGGTCTGCCAACTTGTGTGTCCCTTTGAAGGCTACATTTCTTATCAATACATGGTCACCGGGATGGACAGTGGTTCCTCTTGCCTTGAGGTCATAGAGGGTCTTTTGGTGTTCTTTACTGGTCTTCGTTTTGGTAGAAGCCAGCTGAAAGGCTTCATCCAAGTTGTGGCGAATCTTGGACACGTACTGACTTGGTTCCTGGCCTGTCTGTCGTTGCAGTTCGTCCGTGCCAAGAAGGAGATCCACAGGCAGCCGTGGCTGGCGCCCAAACATTAGATAAAAGGGGGAGAAGCCCGTCGTGTCATGTTTGGTGCAATTGTAGGCATGAACCAATGATGTGATATGGTTCTTCCAATCAGTCTTCTGATCAGGGTTCAGTGTTCCTAACATGTCCAGTAGTGTACGGTTGAACCGCTCGCACAAGCCGTTTCCCATTGGGTGGTATGGGGTTGTACGCGACTTCTTAATGTCGGCAATTTTACAGAGGGCCTCTATTGTCCGGGATTCAAAATTGCGGCCTTGGTCCGAATGAAGCCGATTCGGGAAGCCGTAGTGTGAGATGAAGTTCTCGTACAGCACTTTTGCAGTCTGATGAGCCGTCTGGTTCCGACATGGATAAGCCTGTGCATACTTGGTGAAATGATCCGTGATAACCAAGACTGATTCTATTCCACCTTTGGACGGCTCAAGTTTCAGAAAATCCATACAAACTAATTCTAACGGTCCACTTGACTGTACATTCACCAACGGTGCTCGCTGGTTGGGTAGAGTTTTCCGCCGGATACACCTTCCGCAATGAGCCACATAGTCTGCAGCTGCTTGTGCCATCCCCGGCCAGTAGAACCGTTCTTGCAGCAGTGCCACCGTTCGGTCCCGACCCAGATGTCCGATGTCGTCATGGCATCCTTTCAGGGCGATTTGCTTGAATTCGCTTGGGAGAACGAGTTGCAAACGTTGACCTTCAGGGACCTGACGCTTACGACACAACAATCCATCCAGCAACTGCAGCCGGCGTCGGTCTAGCAGTAGTTTCTTCCCAGAATCTGTGAGATCGATCTTGTGAGCAAGGGCACCTCCTAACACTGCTCTCACTCCAGCTAAATCTGGATCCTCTAGTTGTGCCTGAATGATGTCATCTCTTGAGAGGCGTCCAAGGTCCGGAAAGCCATCGGTTTCTGTCGGCACCACCTGTTGCGAACAGCAGAGCGTTTCCACCAAAGGAAGATCTATCTCAGTGGCCTTCAGTACTTCTTGGACCATCTGTACGGGAATCGTCTTTCTGGATACCTCAGTCATCTGTAACCGGGAGAGTGCATCGGCATCACGATTTGCTCGTCCTGACCGGTATACAATGCTGAAATTGAAGTTAGCTAAGTCGGAGACCCATCTATGTCCAACTGCATCCAGCTTGGCTGATGTCAACACGTATGTCAAGGGGTTGTTGTCGGTATAGGCTGTAAATTGTGTTCCGTAGAGGTAGTCTTTAAACTTCTCCGTGACAGACCACTTCAGAGCGAGAAATTCCAGCTTGTGTGCGGGGTAATTCCGCTCTGCCTTGTTTAAGCCTCTGCTGGCGTAGGCAATCACTCTCTGCTTTCCGTCGACTTCTTGATACAAGATTGCCCCTAATCCATCTAAGCTGGCATCAGTATGCAAGACAAATGGCTTCGTGTAGTCCGCGAAAGCTAACACGGGCGCAGTCGTGACGAGTTCCTTCAAGCAGTCAAAGGCGTTTTGATGGTCCGACGTCCATTCCCATGGGTTCTGTTGAGAGCCTTTCTGTCGCCGTTTCCGTGATGAGCACGACCCCTGGGTGAGAGCGTGTAATGGCTTCGCAATCTGTGAGAAGTCCTTCACAAAGCGACGATAGTAGCCCACAAAGCCTAGGAAGCGTTGAAGCTCCACTACAGTGCGGGGCACTACCCAGTTCTTTACGGTCTCGATCTTCTCAGGATCGGTCGCGACCCCGTTCTCTGAAACAACATGTCCAAGACACTTCAATTCTTTCCTGAATAGCCGAGACTTTGAGGTATTCAGCTTCAGTCCATATTGACTTAGACGTTCAAAAACAGCTTCCAGGCGCTCCAGGTGTTCTTCATATGTCTTCGAATATACGATTATGTCGTCGAGGTACAGAAGGCAGTACGTGAAATACAACTCTCCCATGCAGTTTTCCATCAAACGCTGGAACGTCGCAGGAGCGTTGACTAATCCAAATGGCATCCGCATACATTCAAACAGGCCTAATGTCCCAACTGAGAAAGCTGTCTTGGGAATGTCTTCTTCTGCCACCGGTACTTGCCAGTACCCACTCTTCAAGTCTAAACTGCTGAACCACTTGGCTCCGCACAGTGCGTCAAGTGTCTCATCGATGCGAGGTAAGGCATATGCATCGCGGGTCGTCAATGAATTCAACTTCCTCAGATCAATGCAGAATCTCAAGGACTGGTCCTTCTTTCTCACCAGCACGATGTTGGATGAATAAGGACTCTTCGAAGGACGGATGACTCCCAGATCTAACATTTCTCGCAGGTGATCACGTACTTCGTTCACCATAGCAGGTGGTACTCGGCGATGCCTTTCCCTGAATGGTGTTTCATCCTTCAATCGGATGTGGTGTTCTGCAGCCTTGGTATTACCTAAGTCTAGATCGTGTTGGTTGAATACATTCTTCCACTTCAACAGCAGTCGTTCAACTTCTGAGACTTGGGTTGCGGTCAAGTGTTCCCGTAAATCTTGTGAAAACTGTTCCAGGAAGGTTTCGGCAACGTGATCTGCAGGGTCAGGTCCTTCCGCAGCGTCTACATCGGTGGACTCCGGGACAGATGAGTTCATAGAAACAACCTGAACTTGATGAAGTTCCCCAAGTTGACTCTTCGCCGGGATTGTCAATGTCCTCGAAGAAAAGTTGGTAACCTCAACTCCCAAACGACCCGAACTCCCAGGCTGCAACTGGTGCATGGTAGGGGTCACGACGATTCCTCCTGGAAGAGTGGATTGGCCAAGATCCTCGAGTATTACGTTGAGTCTCAAACATGTTGCTTTTGCCCTCGTAAATCCATGGATAACGATACGTTCTGCAGGTGCTAGTGTGATGGCTTTGGTTGTCATCAAATTCCCTACGTGAGCAACTTTGCTTCGTTTCTGATGAGTCTGTATCGCACCCAACGCTAGTCTCCAAGCCGTGGAATCATCCGGGCTCTTTCCATCGATGGTCTGTGGAAGGGTCAGTTGCGTCAAGACGTTAGTCCCAATCAGTAGCGGCACTCGAGAATGGTAGGTGGTGTCGGGAACAACTAGCAGCAGAGCAGTTGTTTCCTCTCCTGGGAGATCCGGAAAGGACATCTCCAGCTCCACGTATCCCATGTAGCCTAATCGCTGTCCAGCCACTCCCTCCACTTCGAGCAATTCCTGCAGTGGTTGCATGGTTACGTTCAGGTCTTTACACAGTCCCCGCGAAATGGTGCTAACCATTGACCCAGTGTCCAGCAGACATAAATGTTGTTGGTTTTCAACCACGCAAGGTACTTCATTGGCAGAACCCACCAGTTGATCCAGAATGGTAGGGCTTTTACTATTAGAGCCGCTCGGACGCCCTATTCCGAGGGCTTTTCGGAGTTTAAAGGACAATTGTACTTGCTGTGTCCTGGTTGCCCACACCTCCAACAGTCTCCTTTGAAAGTCATTGATCTCCGATATCCAGTATGGGCTGATGTCTTAGTCCCTGTCGTCTGACTGTATCTTTGGTTTTCGGGTTCCGATCCAGCCGCGGGCTTTCCCTTCTTCATTTCTCTTTCCACTTTGCTGAGACGGGAATCTAACTTCTCCAGTAGAGCTAGGACCTTATCTAATTGCTTGGCTTCATGTTCTGTTGCTTGATGGGATCGTGCTTTCTTTGAAGTATTATCTTCAAGCTCTGTCACTCGGGCGGAAATCAAAATCTGTTCGTAGGTGGCGTTGCTATCCATCAAGTGACGAAGAGCTGTCTTCATCCGTTCCTCTTTGAGTCCTGACCAAAACCTTGTTCGGATCATGGAGTTATTTCCGGGAGGAAAAATGGTAGGATCCCGTGACCGTACTTTGCTCACCAAGTCTTCTAGCCGACAGGCCCACTTTGTCACGGATTCACCATCTGTCTGATGACTGCTCCAGAACTTCTCTAGCATGTTTTCCACTGGAAGAACATTTCCGAAGATCTGATCGAACTTGTTCAGGCAAGCCGCTGGTGTGACCCCAGGCCCGATATGAAGGAGGACTTCCGCTGCTAGGCCGCGTAGTGATTTCCGGATGGCCAACATCAGCTGAATAGAGTTGAATCCACCGGAAGCCATCATGTCCATCACTTCCTGTTTCCATAACTCGTATGAAGAATCGCCTTTGTTTGCATCTCCGCTGAACTGCAGCGACAGCCTTGGTATCTGCAGCGTAGAACCCCATTGCCTATCATTTGTTTCCATCTGTGTAGGATGTTCTTGAGACCCAGCATAGGACATGCCAGAGACCATTGGTGGGCCCCCTGCCCGTGTCCCACCTGTGCCACCATCTGATGTATCTGACCCATCTAGTGACGCAATGATTTCCCTCTGACTCTCTTGAGGCAAAGTTCTCAACATCTTAATTACTTGCGCTACTTTGTCACCCTGTGACTCCTCTTGTTTAACCTGGTGTTGTTGTCTAAGTGCCTGTACTTTTAAGGCCCAATCAATTGGCAACAACACGGCATCAATCACCATTTTATCAATCATTTTCTGATGTAAGTGCTTGACAGCGTCTATAGCACTATCTGCATCAGAAAATAATAAGTACGCATGTGGAGGATCTACATAAAACCACTCTGGATTGAGATCCAGTTCCCGGATTAGACCTTCAAGTGTCTCACTAACATCTTGTGGGACAGGTTTCAGTTTCACACATCGTGACGCAAACGCTTCCATGACTCCGTATCAGTATAACTCACTGATGGTTCAAAGCCAGTACAATTACAAGTGCAATTAATTGCAGTCCCGACTCTGTGTCTCTACCGTAACCGACAAAATTTCAGTACGATGACACAAACCACGTGCATGAACACAAATTTAAACCAATTATCATGAAAACACTCGCATCTCGCATGGGACCAAATTCTAACTCTAGAGCTGTGAGTATAGAACTCGGTTTCACCTGTTAAGACGCTCCGAATGATCTATTTCCCAAGTGAGTCACATGCACTTGAGTCATAACAAGACACACATAATCAGGGGTAGGAAACATTGGACCCCTTTTTAGTTATTGGCCAATTGGCGTACAATGAAATAAAACAGTTGTAAATCAAGCGATAACTCACTGCTTGATCAATACGTTGGGCTCCAGACCAATAAAATCTCAAAATAACAAGGCAAGTATCACTATAACTGTTGTCTGTTTCAGTCCTCGCCCCTTAGGAGCTTAGTGTTCATATAATTGCACGCTTAAAGAGTTCATTCGCCCACAACATTGATTGACACTGGTTTATGAGCGGTGTATCAACAGTTCTGTATCAATTATTCCACCGTTGAGCTGCTGACCTGTACGCCCTCATGCGGCTGTGTGTGTAAGTCGCTGAGTCCCGCGCGATGACTCCAACACAGCTGATCGAACGGTTGATCAGCTCTGTTACCGGAAGGCTCCCACGAAGCGATGTCGACCAACAGCCCTGTGTTGATTCACTGAACCGTGAGGTCGAATGACGCGGTCGCCCGACGAAAGCTGTGTGCTCTGGTCGTCCGAGGCACTCACGAAGACCGGCGGTCTCGTTGTAGATTACCTCGGCGATCTTGGCGACGGCGATTAACACCACCACTGCTGCCTCCCACCGCAACTCACATCCACTGCTGCTCACCGTGTGGCTGCCACAGCCGCCGTACTTGCGGCTATCCACACGACCGTAATCCCTCGGGCATGTCCACGGCTCCTACCGCCGTGAGCAGTTCAACGCCACAATGCAGGTTTCCCTTGTATATTTCACACCCTTAGTCTCGTCGTGGTCGCCATTTATGTAACAGGGTTTCATAAATTCACACCAACATTAAAGTTCTGGTTCCTGTTTATTTATATCCCCGTTAGAGTTCGATATTTAATCATAAGGTGAACAAGGTATCTAAAATAAATAATAAACCTGCAACAAAAATACGGTTCTTAATGTAAGGGCAGTGCATCATTGTACTAGGAAATTACTCAAAGCTACAATTCATACAATCGCACATCTTACATTTATACATCTTACAATCTACCATATTCCATACACCATATCATATTCCATACGCCATATCATATTCCATACATTACTGACCTGCATTGTTGAATTAATCCCTGAAAGGCATTATCAATCCGCTTCACTTCTTATTCCGGCACCATCCTCACACTCTCAAATCATCAACAAAAACCTTTTCCGCGCGCCATCTCGCACATGCGCACACGATCATCCAATTAGAATCAACCCTCTCAAAATACCCCTCGACCAATCGTAATAACGCTTTTTACAGCCGCGCTTTCTGTCACACTGATATATGTAGAACAGGTTGGTTTTGTCAGAATAGTACTGCTGCCATCCCACAAATTCTGGTGCTCAGCTGGTTCACATATATATATGCACTTTGCTGTAATAGATATATTTATTGATCTACATACTATATGATTAAAATATAAAGTCGATTAATTCAGTATATTTGGTCATTGTTTGAAGGTATGTTTAGTATTAGGTATTATTACCTTGTCTTATTGTTGTCTCTGTCTTTGCAGTGCTAAGCCATGGGTAACCAGTTGACGGGTATCGCCCTATCACAGATTCTTCCAGTGGAACACTATCTGACAAACATCCCACACTGAATTTGTGTGCAGGTCTGATACCTTCTCATAAGTTCCATTAAGTTTGTCATCTATTTGTTACAGGGATATCAGACTTATGTTAACTTAATGTTAGCTACGGTTTGTAAACAAGTCTTTAAAGGTGCAGTGCAAATCAATAGTGTGCAATAGATTTAAATGCTTGTGCATATTGTGCAAACACAACATTGAAATAGCTAAATTTATGTTTGCCTGATATTGAACAATACAGTAAAGAATTGTTTGCATCTCGCGCACACAGCCTTGGTAGCACGAGGTTCTTCAAAGTGGCTCGAGCTTGCAGCAAGGAGGGCGATGCAGTGGTCAAGGTCTTCGTCATCCATGACCCCTCCTTACCTCTGAAGACCTATCGGGACCAGCTGGAGGGTAAGTGTCCTCTTATCGAAATCAGCTGGAGGGTAAGTGTCCTCTTAACGAGATCAAGAGGGGGTTGGGGGGACTGCAGCGATCAGTGTAGACACTGCACCGATCAGTGGGGTAACTGCAGCTATCAGTGGGGACAATGCAGCGATCAGTGGGGACCCTGCAGAGGTCAGTGGGGAAACTGCAGCGATCAGTAGGGGCACTGCAGCGATCAGTGGGGACATTGCGGCAACCCCTAGGGACATTGCCCCAATCAGCAGGGAAACTGAAGCGATCAGGGGGGGCACTGCAGCGATCAGTGGGGGCACTGCAGCGATCAGTGGGGGCACTGCAGCGATCAGTGGGGACACTGTAGCGATCAGTGGGGACACTGCAGCGATCAGTGGGGAAACTGCAGCGATCAGTGGGGAAACTGCAGCGATCAGTGGGGACATTGCGGCAACCCCTAGGGACATTGCTTAGATCAGCGGGCAAACTTCAGCGATCAGTGGGGACACTGCGGAGATCAGTGGGGACACTGCGGAGATCAGTGGGGATACTACAGCGATCAGTGAGGGCACTGCAACGATCAGTTGGGGCACTGCAGCGATCAATGGGGACATTGCGGCAACCCCTAGGTACATTGCTCAGATCAGCGGGGAAACTGCAGCGATCAGTGGGGGCACTGCAGCGATCAATGGGGACACTGCGGAGATCAGTGGGGACACTGCGGAGATCAGTGGGGATATTGCTCAGATCAGTGGGTACACTGCTGCGATCAGTGGGGAAACTGCAGCGTTCGGTGGGAACATTGCGGCAACCCCTAGAGACACTGCTCAAATCAGCGGAGACACTTCGGCGATCAGTGGGGACACGGCGGAGATCAGTGGGGACACTGCAGCGATCAATGGGGACACTGCGGAGATCAATGAGGGCACTGTAGCGATCAGTGGGGACACTGCAGTGATCAATTGGGAGAATGCTGCGATCAGTGGGGAAACTGCAGCGATCAGTGGGGGCCCTGCAGTTATCAGTGGAGAAACTGCAGCGATCAGTGGGGAAACTGCAGCGATCAGTGGGGGCACTGCAGCCATCAGTGGAGAAACTGCAGCGATCAGTGGGGGCACTGCAGCGATCAGTGGGGAAACTGCAGCAGTCAGTGGGGACACTGCAGCGATCAGTGGGGAACCTGCAGCGATCAGTGGGGAACCTGCAGCGATCAGTGGGGAACCTGCACCGATCAATGGGGGACCTGCAGCGATCAGTGGGGCACCTGCAGCGATCAGTGGGGAACATGCAGCAGTCAATGGGGACACTGCAGCGATCAATGGGGGCACTGCAGCGATCAGTGGAGAAACTGCAGCGATCAGTGGGGGCACTGCAGAGGTCAGTGGGGACACTGTATCGATCAGTGGGGGCACTGCGGCGATCAGTAGGGACACTGCAGCGATCAATGGGGGCACTGCAGCGATCAGTGGGGACAATGCTGCGATCGGTAGGGACACTGCAGCGATCAGTGGGGAAACTGCAGCGATCAGTGGGGACAATGCTGCGATCGGTAGGGACACTGCAGCGATCAGTGGGGAAACTGCAGCGATCAGTGGGGGCACTGCAGCGATCAGTACTGGCACTGCAGCGATAAATGGGGAAACTGCGGCGATCAGTGGGAGCACTGCTGCGATCAGAGAGGAAACGAGCGATCAGTGGGGACACTGCTGCGATCAGAGAGGAAACTGTGAGTCGAATGCAGAGAGTCCATAGCCCCCTGTCTAGCAGGAAAACAGTATGTCTGAAGATGGATGTTTCTTTGTTCCCTGCGATGTTTTATAGGGAATTCCTTCAATTGCGTGACTTGGGGCTAAAGTAAAAGTCATAAATGCCGCAGACTCGCCTTTCGGCCCATATTTTCTGCGAATTTGCCGCTCTGAAAATCCTTTTTTAAGAAACAAACAATATTTCACCATGGTGACATTCCATTAATTGGCAGCAGACGCTTCGCCACAAATAAGTAACTTCGACAACTTATCATCAATAACAAGCAAAGGGGCCAGAGCATAATTTATCCATACACTTCCATAGGTTACGTTAGCTCGCTGGCAACAACAGTTGTATGCAAGTTAGAAGGATCATAAGCAAAGCGTCCATAGATTCCATGCGCATATGCCAGGTACAAGAAACATGCACTTGTAATTTAAGTTACGCAACATAACCTAAAACCCCTCCCATAATACCGGCACTACTATCTCCCACAGACCTGATAGATGACAAGGTAAACAGAGCGATGGCCGCAGCGGAAATTGTCTGCTTCGTTTGGGGTAAGCTAATAGTTGTGGGATGATGTGAATTCTTTTGTCAAGAGGGCTGTAAGTACATCAAATTATGTTGGGTCTTTGGTTGAAGCTGACAAATAGAGACTTATTTTAGGCTTGTCAATGAAATATTTTGTTTCACCTTAGAAAACGAGGCAGCAAACCTTTTATGTGCCGACTATAGTCATTTATAATTGTTACTTTGATTATAATAGTAGATTCGGATTATTCGCTTCTTTAGTATAATGCATTTATTTGCTCTACAATTAATATCACCAATCACGAATAATTGGGGTGTATGGATGTTTCCGTTACCAATGGATATTTGTCTACAAATGTCCTAATAAATAAATGATCCAACACTTCAGCGAAATATAAATTGACTTATTGCATCATTATTAAATAAACATCATTATTTCATCATTGCTGTGCACCTCATCTACGACAAATCTGGACAGTTTTGCTTGCTTCAAACCGGCTTGAACTGTGCTGTCCATTACTGTTTCTGGGGTAGTTCGAAGTAAGTGGATAGCACATGAGTCTGCCTAAATTTCGTAACATGCTGTCCTTCTCCGAACTAGAGTTAAGGGAAGATAGGGACGCTGTGAGCGTGACGCGCATCAGCCGATCGTCAAGGTCATGAAGCAACGAAACGGTCGGAAGAATAACGACGCACGTCCCGCTCGACACGGCGGCTGGCAGAGCCAAACACAAAGTCTTGCCGCCTCCAGTTGGCCGTAGGAGAAGTCCGTCGTCGCCCAGCAGTATACATTCTATGACCTCGCGTTGTCCCGGTCTGAAATCCTCGAACTTGTCGGCGAGTTGCTAAGAGGTGGTCTGAGCCAGGGTCTAATAACAGGCTCTCCAACCCCTGCTGCACTTGTAGGTCTCTTCCATTTACTTTTGCAGCGCATGAAACTAATTTCGGACAAAGAAAACCTTAAAGAATTATAAATCCTGATGACAACAGGAGAGAGGCTTTAACTGTGTAGTTCCATTTAATGAAGCTTACAGGCCTATGCAAATGTCCATTCCAGTACAGGCCAATAAAATGCGCAGGACCCAGTGCAGAGGGGGGCACTTCATAGTTAGTTATTTACATATGTGCCATCCAAATAGCCCTTGTTTGATCTCCATCGCCACAGCAGAAACCTTCAATTCGTCTCGATGATCATACCCGAGGCAGATTTCGTTATATAATTGCAGGTCTTGACTATATATCGCAGTTGCTGTTGAAAGTGCTCTGTTGAGCCCTCAAATGTAACAATTTCCCACTAATGTAATAACCCGCAAATGTAACAACTTGTTTCCCTCTAATGTAACAAAACCCACAAATGTAGTAACTTTTTTCCCGCAATTGTAACATCGCCTTCAAATGTAACAACAAATTTCCCTCAAACGTAATACAACCTCAGCCGCAAATGTAAAACTTTTTTTCCCTCTAATGTAGTAAACCTTGTCAACCACAATTGTAACAACCATTTTTCCCTCAAATGTAACAATTTTCAAATCCGATTTAAAAGTGCTCCGGAAACAAATACTTAACACATGTACAGTAAAGCTTCTCTATTCTAAGCCCAAACTTACACAAAATCGATCGGGTTTGAGAAGTGGTCGGGCAGAGAGATGTCACTGTATTCATTTATATCTACGCGCATGCGCTAACAAGTTTCCGAATGGCTGGACCGATCCAAATTATGATTTTGTTCATTGATTGTGTTTTTCGATACTCGGTTATCGGCCGCACATGGCACTGCATCGCACGACGAAGTATCGCTAAAATGCGGTGGACGTTGAATGGTGGACCAGCCTTTCACGATGTTTTGAACCTGTAATTGGGCAAAAATTTCCCAAAGAAGCAATGATTCTGTCTATTAAAAAAATGCAAAAACCAAAAAATAGAACTTCAAATACAATGCAAGGTTTGGAGGCCTTTGTGCATGGTGATTTCAACGATGAACCCACGCGTCTGTAATCCATAGTGAGTGATCACACCTGTTCTTAAGTTTTCTCCAAGATACATCCGCCAAGGACTTTTCTGGTATTATTTTTAGTTTGATGGTGTCCTCGCCAATGCTTCAAATGGGTGCAAATGTCGTTAATCGTATCAACCAACTATGGCGTATCTTGGAATATTTGTGCCGATCTCGCGTTCTCGCCCCCACGTTCTCCTCCTCGCGTCCTCGCGTTCTCCTCCTCGCGTTCTCGCGTTCTCCTCCCCGCGTACTCGCGTTCTCCTCCTCGCGTTCTCGCGTTCTCCTCGTGTTCTCGCGTTCTCCTCGTTTTCTCGCGTTCTCCTCCTCGCATTCTCGCATTTGCCTCCTCGCGTTCTCCTCGCGTCCTCGCGTTTTCCTCTTCACGTTCTCACGTTCTTGCTCGCGTGCGCGCCCTTTTTGTGCCAGGCGAGAATGCGAGATAGCGAGTGGCACAAATATGCCAACCATGCATAACTAACCAAGATTTGAACCCATATGAGCAGACCTCGGCAATCTCAGACCGACAGCAGGCTACTAATTAAGCACGAACAGTTTATGATAATCTGTTAATGTTATTAACCGTCGCTTCGTAAGTCTTCCCTTGCAACCTGGTCTCCCCATCGCGAGGTTCCAAGCTGGGAGGACGAAGATGCACAATGGCCATGTGACATATTCAATAAAGAATGGAAACATAATCCTACCGTGGGTTGCTTTCTCTCTTAAACGGTGAAAGTCAATTCCCCAAAACAAACTATCAAGCAGATGTCGTAAGTTGAAAGTGGAGCAAATGACGCGAGAATGTCACGTTCATACCACCAGCCCACGCAGGAACCTCTGACACCCAATGAAACGTTTTCTAATGTATGCAATTGTCCAAAGACGCACAATTAAGATTAAATCTTCGATTAGGACCCGTCAGATATCTTAACATGTCTTTCTTAAGGCAGAGTCGGGGGCTCCCTTCTCGGTTCCTTGCAACTGCAAACACCGGTCTATCAATTAACGACAATCATAATTAGAATCACAGATCAGACATTCGAAATCATTCGAAAAGAATTTGCCGGCGCACGTTAATAGTTATGTCAGTGCAACGAAATTCTAGAACCCCGCACATCGCCATTACCACCTACAGAACCAACGGCACCATCACCACCCACACCACCATCACCACCCACACAATAACCACCCAAAACATTATCACCCACAGCAACATCACCAGTCACAACACCATCACCAGTCACACCGTCACCACCCACCACACCATCACCACTCAACTCCATCACCACTCACAACACCATCACCACACAACTCCATCACCACCCACAACACCATCACCACCCACAACACCATCACCACCCACAACACCATCACCACCCACAACACCATCACCACCCACAACACCATCACCGCCCGGAACCGCATCACCACCCACAACACCATCACCACCCACAACACCATCACCACCCGCAACACCATCACCACCCACAACACCATCACCACCCGCAACAGCATCACCACCCACAACACCATCACCACCCACAACACCATCACCACCCACAACACCATCACCACCCGCAACACCATCACCACCCACAACACTATCACCACCCACAACACCATCACCACCCACAACACCATCACCACCCACAACACCATCACCACTCACAACACCATCACCACCCACAACACCATCACCACCCACAACACCATCACCACCCACAACACCATCACCGCCCGGAACCGCATCACCACCCACAACACCATCACCACCCACAACACCATCACCACCCGCAACACCATCACCACCCACAACACCATCACCACCCGCAACAGCATCACCACCCACAACACCATCACCACCCACAACACCATCACCACCCACAACACCATCACCACCCGCAACACCATCACCACCCACAACACCATCACCACCCGCAACACCATCACCACCCGCAACACCATCACCACCGCAACACCATCACCACCCACAACACCATCACCACCCACAACACCATCACCACCCACAACACCATCACCACCCGCAACACCATCACCACCCGCAACACCATCACCACCCACAACACCATCACCACCCGCAACAGCATCACCACCCACAACACCATCACCACCCACAACACCATCACCACCCACAACACCATCACCACCCACAACACCATCACCACCCGCAACACCATCACCACCCACAACACCATCACCACCCGCAACAGCATCACCACCCACAACACCATCACCACCCGCAACACCATCACCACCCACAACACCATCACCACCCACAACACCATCACCACCCACAACACCATCACCACCCACAACACCATCACCACCCACAACACCATCACCACCCACAACACCATCACCACCCACAACACCATCACCACCCGCAACACCATCACCACCCGCAACACCATCACCACCGCAACACCATCACCACCCACAACACCATCACCACCCACAACACCATCACCACCCACAACACCATCACCACCCGCAACACCATCACCACCCACAACACCATCACCACCCGCAACACCATCACCACCCGCAACACCATCACCACCCACAACACCATCACCACCCACAACACCATCACCACCCACAACACCATCACCACCCACAACACCATCACCACCCACAACACCATCACCACCCACAACACCATCACCACCCACAACACCATCACCACCCACAGCACCATCACCACCCGCAACACCATCACCACCCGGAACACCATCACCTCGTTATGAAGGTGTTGATGTCAGATCTTGCGTCAGGAAGCAGAGTTTCTTGTCTTCGCCGGCTTCACTGTTTGTCTGTCTGCTCCTCTGTCGTCTTCTCGAAGTGTGGGGCGTCCGTATGTGTCAAATGTATTGTGCTGTTGTCACAATAAGTTAACATACAGAATATGGTGCGATTATCTTCACTTCCTCCGTCGTTAAACCGCGTGAGACGACTCAGATTACACAACTGTTTCCTCTCTTCCTCGCGTCCTACCAGCCGCCTGTCTCTGAGTGAGCATCGACCGCTCTTAGCGGGGATATATCTGACACCAGAGCAAATCACGACCAGAGCAAATCACGTGTCAAGAGCTTTATCGCTCCTTGGACTGAGATAACATTGTAATATATATACATATACGCCCCAGCACAACGGTGGGGTTCCATATGGGGGGACTTAAAACATGCCCCGTATATACTGACGGTGAGGATGCTTGAAATTGAGATTGAGAAAGGTTGTGCGTGTGTGTGGAGTGGGGGAGGGGGTGGGAGGTTGACGCTTAAAAGGAGGTGGGTGGGGTAAATTCATTTGACTGACATGCGGTTGGTTGTTGTTGAGCATGACTCAGTGTGCAAACTCTTGAAGAACCCCCCCCCCACCCCCTTACACCCTTCTCTTCGCGGCCAACCGCACACGCCATATATGGAAGAGACATGACCCGGCAATCCACCATCCACCACCCCCCACACTCGAATCCCGGTAAGGTAGAGAACCCATCGAGCTCAACACTGCGTGTTTGGGAAGGGGGATGGGGGAAGGGGGATGGGGGGGGGGCAACATAAGGTGGCGGGCGGTATTAAAAAACACCTATCAATTAAAGTACTTTATAATGCGTCCGGCCCTTGCTTTCTTTATCAAAGATGACGGACTTTCCGATGGCGAAAATCGCGGCGCCTTTTCTCGGAAGAGGCCACCCGATTTTTAAGCATCGTCGTTGTATCTGTCGATCCAAACATAGTCAGAAGGGCGTTTCAGGGGGCAAAGACTTAAAACGCATTTAAAATGTCACCATCTTGAAGTCAGTCGAGTGTGGTGCGAGTCATAAGTTACTGGGAAAAGACCCTCCCTCGCGGGACCAAATTGGTGCACAGAATTTGAAAGGGGGTGGGGGGGTGGAGGGGTAAGGTATATCTCTGGGTCTGAAATGCAAGGGGGGAGAGCACGTGTCCCCTGTGGCCTCCCCCCCACCCCTGGCCAGGTGACACAGAATGGGAAAGGGGGGTGGCACAAATATATCTAAGGGTCTGAAGGGGAGGGGCGTGCCCCCTGTGGCCTCCCTCCCCCTCCCCCTAGAAAATCTATTTGAGCAAAGCTAGAATGCATTAGCGGGTATGAAACAATAAACAAAATCAAATTGTCGAGTCGAGACTCGAGGTTACTGGCTTCATCGGCTGTTTCACAATTCCAAAATTGAGCGGCACGGCATTTAACGCTTCTCTTTTGGCTTTATGTTGTGTGTCTTTTGCGCAAAACACCACGTTGCACGCGAATTGCTCAGCAAGGGCAATAGGGCTGTACAGTTCTCGCGATCGGGCCGCGAGACTTCAGTTTTGGGGACAAACAAAGACACGTGCTCCATGTTGAAGTATAGGCAGCTATAAGTCAATTTCTTTCCTGGTTTATTCTAAAGACTATGAGTACCATTTCACTAAACGTGGCTGTGGGAGATATTCATTAAAATATTTGGAGGCGATGAAGCGCAGAACTTTGGGAATATACAAGAACAAATTCGTCTTCAAAACACTCGAAAGCTAAAAATAACGTTCTAAATTTAGCCCTGCACCCGGGCTTTCGCAAGTTCACCAAACAGCGAGTGACATCACGGAGTTTCGCGTGCCTCGCGGTAACAAAAATGGCGAGAGCAAGTGATGGACTTAACCATTCTGCTGTCAAGATATGCAGTGCATGGAGTAACAACACACGGATGCGTCATTAAACCACATGGTAAAGATAAAATAAGACCAGTTGGATGTTTTCGTATCCCTTTTGGATCACGAAAGGACCCAAGTTTCTTTGTAAGTTCCCAGTCACCCCTACGTGACAGATGATAATATACCAGTGTGCGCAGATATTCTAAACTCGTTCCGAACACGTGCTTCGTTTGTTTGTCCCCAAAATGAAAAATTAGTAAACCGCACGTCTAAGCGAACGAGACTTAATAGCCCCATGCAAATCTGAGTGCACTGGAGTGGCTCGAGCCTTGTTGCGTAGCTCAACACTGCGTGTTTGGGAAGGGAGATGGGGGAAGGGGATGGGGGGGGGGTTTACCCATGGGTTTACCCTTCTCTGGGCGCCTTGGCTTTCTGTAGCTCGTTGCCTTGTCGTACACATTCAGCGAACGGTGTGGCAATGTGGTGGTAATATGTGGGGCGGTTAGTGTGGGGGCGGGGGCGGGGGAAGGGTAGGATTCGCATCAAATTATCATAATTGGTTCGTTATGGTTTCAAAAGTGCAAGAAACTCGGCATATATATACATAGATACAACAACAGAGGCAACCTCGCACCAGGTCCATATATCTGGGGAGGTGGGGGGTGGGTGGGGGGGGGGTGGGGCAAGGGGTATTTCCATTCCTCGGGAATAGGTTTTCATTTCACCGTGAATTGGGAAGAAGGCAAATAATTTTTCGCGAACTGGGAATGAATGGGGGTATTAACCGACCGTCGTAGTCAAGGATTGTCATTAATCGTGAACTTGGCATTTTAATATTAAATAACCGTAAATAACGATATAGCTACTTTATGTCATGTTCCCGCTCTTCCTATGCATGCTGGGGGTTATCTTTTTTCATCCATCGTGACGTGGGAATAAAATAAAAGAGATCGGGAAACCCGCCCCCCCCGCCTTGACCCCCCCCCCTCCCCACGCCCCCATATATGTACATTGTTTACCAGCTGCTGCCTGCGACGAGGTGCGAAAAGTTTACATGTGCATATATGGATCAAGTCTAGCTGTGGGTTAAGTCTCGGATGCCCCTGTACACAAATGTCTTTTCTGCATGCCAGGTTTTATCATTACATTTTATATTCAATGTTAAAGTTACATGTGGAGCTGACCGTTGCAACGGCTGTACCAAAAAAACATAAACAGGAAATGTTACTTTTGACCACAAGCGGTGTCAACGGCCACCGCCAAAGAAAAAGTGGCGCTCCGGACGCTTCTATAGTCACATATAATTTAGCGCTTGGGCCCCCTGTCGGTGGCACCGGTAAACGACTTGTGTACACACGTTAATGACGTTTCAAATCAGCACAAGTTTTCATTTTTGTGGCGGACAATTCATGAATTTGAAATGTTTTGCTCATTGGCAGATAATTGGTGAGCGATATGGTAGGTGTTTATTGTCTGTTATGAACCTTAAGGCCTTAGGGTTGTGTTCTTATACGCAAATTTGGCATTCAAAAACAGCGAAACAACTCCACATGCAACTTTAAAGCTTTGTTCACACACCACTCGTGGTTGAAGTGTGCAGAACGAGACTGCGATGCCTACCACCTGCGGTCGGTGGGCAGCCGACTGTCGCAATGGTGGGCGGTGTCTTCCCCAGTGCATAATGGCGGCATGCCGTGGCCGTGGCTTGCGGTGTCGCAATCTCCTTCAATCGCCAGATGGCGCTCCGTCCCTGTACGCCTTCATGCCCTATTATATACATACACACACACAGACATATACATATATATGTATCGCTATATAAATTGAAGTCCAGTTTGAGTATCACGTCCGTATGAAGTAGACCCCACGCTATATGTTGAACGATTGCGCTGCATATCATTAGAATTTTGCAAGAGTATCAACAAGATTGGGCCTAGTTATCTTCATGATATGTATAACGTGAAGGCCAAATTTATGTATGCCACGCGTTCAGACAACAGCTTACGGCCATAATTCATTGAAGTATCAAGGTAGCAAGCTATGGAACATGCCCAACAAGGAAACGAAGTTAGCCAAATCTGCCAAGCACATTAAAACAACGCTGTCAACTTCGGATGTATTCTAGTGTCACTGTAATTCGTGCACATTATGTAACATAGCTACTGGGTAAGGTTTTAGGAGATGCAAAGGTTGTTATATTTTCATTGTCATATGTATATATATATCTCATCCGCTCATGTCATTTTATCATTGTCGGTCAATAGCACGTGTGCAAATGTTTATTGTTGACTTTTACATACCGACGTTAAATAAAATGCTATCTTATCTTATCTTATCTTATAGATATCAGATGCCGTCCGTTATTGTGACCGCGCCGTGCACCGGTGAGCAGTCGATATCGCCATGGTTACACCACCTGAAGGGCCGTCTGCCCGGGCCGCCCGGGGGTGGTAATTTGTGACCCACCCACCGGTTCACTGTACCTCTCACTCATACAGGTATGACGGCGCCACAGGGACGCGGTGTGCATCTCTCCGTCAGCGGAGGATTCACTGCGAAGCCTGGTCTTGTGTTAATAAAATCACGCACGAGTGCTCACCTCCGTTGGTCACAATCAGTACTGTGTCAGTCAACACACGGCATTATAGGGCCCCTGAGGGGTGGGGGGGGGGTAGCCATGTCGCGTGTCGATTTTAAGGAAAGGTCCATGTCGTGTGTCGATTTTAAGAAAAGGTCCATGTCGCGTGTCGATTTTAAGAAAAGTTCCCATGTCGCGTGTCGCTAAGTCTTATGTCGCATGTCGATTCTAAGACACCCCAATGTCGCGTTGTCGATTTTAAAAATCGCCGTGTCGCCGTGTCGAAAAAAAACCTCTGGGGCCCTCATTATGTGTGTATTAACTAGGTAAAGGTATGGGCCGTTGTCATATAGTTGTTATGCATATACGTCTTCTGCTTGTACCACACCCCATCTTGGAAATAAAGTATATGAAAAAAAAAACGCATTGTTGTGGCAAAATTGTTTCAGTGGGCGCTGTAAAAATGTGTTACGATGTAAGTTTAGTTTATTTTAAAAGTGTAATCACTTTAGACAAGAACAATGCCGATATGTAGGTGGATTCGCGCTTGATTGCTGCGTGAGGCGGGTCGAAGTGTGAGGTGGGTGGGCGGCGAGTTGCTTACTCTTGGGTATATTGTACATGGGGCTGCCGTGGGTTGACTGACACAGGGGGGGGGGGGGGAGGGGGGGGCTAGAAAATATTTGAAAAAAAAAAGTTTGTTGTGATTATTGGGGAAAAAAATGTTTGCTTTTCAGATGCTACAAATAAAAATAACTTGCTTTCATAATTCCCAAAAAAAATGCCTTATAAAATTTTCGTGTGGGTGTCTAAAGAAATAAATAATTCGATGACAAAGATACAAGAAAATAAATAAAATGTCTAAAATTTGTGAAAAATAAAAAAATTGCATGGTAATTTATTTTCTAGCCCCCGCCCCCCTGATATGAAATGGTGCGCCCCTTAGCGCTCGTGATCTAGATAACCCAGGAGCATGAAGTGGCAGGGCCAGGCAAGCCCTCGGTACCCCTCTCCCACACTCGAAAGTTGACGAATCAAACTTTCTCGTGCTTTCTCCTTATCAACCACGGCTAAACTTATGTCGTGGTGAACCGAGACGATGAGATTTTACGACAGTTTGGTGACTTTTTTTATGAAAATAACTCACCGGAGTTTGTCCGTACACGGGGCGCATTCCTTTGGGCCAGGAACGGTGGGCCGCCCGGTATACTGAGACTCTTCCGGGCCTACCGGTTGGGCTACGCCAAATGTCAATGAAATGTTCACACCGGTGACCTCCGGTGTTTTTAGGGACAGCGGAACCGGCCTGGACAGTCACTTTTCAGCCGCCATCTTAACCCGAATGTCCCGTGCTGTTTTGAACGGGGCACATCGATATACCGAATGGATGCGCGCGCACCCTAGCCGGTTGAAAGCAGTTCCGGGCGGTAAACCGATGCGTAATGTGCGTATTTGGGTTACCGCAGGGATATACCGAGCTACCAAAGAAATGCGCCGACTGTGTTGTAGCTTCATTTAAAAAATTGTGTGACGTCACGCCTTTGTCTTAAGGGTTCCTTATCTCGAAGAATGCACCGGAAAACAGACCTAGCCGTGCTTTACTAACGCAACTGTGCGTTCTTTAAATAAAGAACGACAAAACAGTGCATTATTTTGATAATTAACAGTTATTGTTAATATTGACTCACAAGTGTCACTGTGTAATCAGTCGAGCCGAGCTGAGCTGAGGTGAGGTTGCAAATTTTATGACAGACAATGGAATGCATAAGTCAATGTGAAGCCCTACGGGGGGTGGGGTGTATTAGCTCAGAACGTTCAAATGCCTGAATATTCGACAGTTATCGATTGCATGACAAGACTTTTAAAATGTTTACTTCTCCCATGCATCCCCCCCCCCCCCGCCCCCTGGGGTTTACATGGACTGGTGCATTAGTTGATCGGTCGTTTTGTCATGTTAAGGGCAAACCGTTGTTTCCCTAATGCTCACTATTAGTCGTGCAGTGCATTTGATACAATAGTCGATTTCCTGTGTCCAAACATGCAAAATGAACCACGCAAATGAATCATGAGCAGAACCAATGCCTTGTTATAACAATTTTATAAATACGATAAAGAACTCGCTGTTGTACATTCGCCAAAATACAGCACGAGACGCGATAGCGTTTACTGTTCCGTAATCTGAATATAAGTTAGATATGCTGATTAATTTTATACATGCCTTGCCAATAACGTGGAAATACGGTATTTATCTCCATAGAAAAAGTCACGATAACACCAAAATATTTCCCCTAACTCTTTGCGCCAGCCTCGATTTTTCCAAGATGGCGTATAATTGCGAAGTCGTGTATTGCTTAGTATAGCTTTCATAATTAGTTTTAACAATTTAAAAGTACTTTCCTATACATAATTACTGATGTATGCACTCTTTCAAAGTTGTTAATATCTTCAAAAGGAGCCATAATTGCCTACTGGCATAAAAATGAACAACAATATGCCACCATTCTTTTTTTACAGGAAGTTGATTAATGCACATGTGCAAGGTCATCACATGATCACATTAGCACCATGTGACGTTGTTGGGAAACTGTTGGGAAGCCGCTGGTGAAGAATTACCAAATACAAAATGGCGCGATAAACAACAAGAAAGTCTCATTTCAACCGACTTGATAGTAATGCGATACTTTGTTAGTTCATATGTGGGTTTTGTGGTAAATATTAGGTTTATGTATCATAGTACAAAATGACGATGGTTTGATGGATCGTGCCATTCAGACACTTAGTCACCCACACAAACAAATCTTCCCCCCACATTTCCTGCCTGAGAATATGTTGTGCGTAGAAACAACTGTCTCATATGGGACTAATGATCACATAAGCCATGTGGTAATTGGTTTATTGATTACTTCCTGTTCACACTGGTTCAGGTTAGGTTTGTTTCTGTTATAAAACTTTTCCCACAGAAAAGGAAACTCAGAGCTACACTTGGTCAGTCAAATAACCCTGAAATGGAGTTGTTCCAGACCAGGATTTTACTACAGAATGCGACTAGGCTGTGTCTCAGCCCACACACAGCCTAGGGTTCCGGGCTAACACCCGACCCCAGGGTGAGCATCCCCTGCTTCCACCCCTGGCTGCCCAGTATGCATTTTGCCAGCCAATCGACCTGGCTGCTAGATTCATGGACCCCTGCACCCTACGCACCCTAACCCATATGGTTACATTTCAAGTGAATACTTCCAAATCCCGACTTTCTAAGTGTGCTTGGGCACGCCCTAATCCCTGTTCTCAGACTCTTCACCCTGAATTACGGAGCCCCCTAGCGGCGAAACTAAGCGTGATGGGTATAGACTCCGCATTCACTTTTAGCCTAAGTCGACGTTTGCCCGTCTTTCGCAACCAGTCCCGACTCTCTAGCGTCTCTATTAAGCGAAAGGTGGCCATCGCAACCCGAGAGAGTGCCGGTGTAACATGACCAGCCGTCCCCCCATGACAGCGTGTCCCCCATGCAGTTCGGGTATACGCGCGGAGGAGGTCACTAGTTATGGGAGGGACACATTGTCATGGGCTGAATATACCTTGAAGGGGCATGGGGATGGGGCTGGGTGGGGGGGGGGGACATGTTGTCCTGGATTGAATATAGCTATGACCAGATGTCCCTTTAGTCTAGCATGAGATCACCGATTTACGTGGGTTAAGGGATATGGGCAGGGGGGAGGGGCGTGGTGTCACGGTGTAACATGATCAGCCGTCCCTCCATGACAGCGTGTCTCCCCTGCAATTCTAAGGTATGCGTGCAAATGAGGGCACTAGTTATGGGGGGACACATTGTCATGAGCTGAATGTATCTTAAGGTACATCGGGAGAGGGGGGGCATGCTGTCACGAGTTAAAATACAGCCATGACCAGGTGTCCCCTTAGTTTATCATTGGATCACTGATACAAGTAGGTTAAGGGACATGGCAAGGGGGGGGGCATGTTGTCAAGGGGCCTAATATAACTATGATTGGGTATTCCCTTAGCTTAAACAGGAATTACCGATCTATGTGGGTTAAGGACATGGGCAGGAAGGGGGGGACATGCTGTCACGGTGTAACATGACCAGGCGTCCCCCCCATGACAGCGTGTCCCCCCCCCCCGCCCATGTCCCTCAACCCACATAGATCGGTAATCTTGTGCTAAAGTAAGGAGGCATCTGGTCATATCTATGTTCAACCATGTACAACAAGTACCCCGTAATTAGTGTCCTCATTTGCACGTATACATTAGAATTGCAGGGGGACACGCTGTCATGGCGGGATGGCAGTATTTCAACCCGTGACAGCATGTCCCCCCCCCCCTCCCAATATACCTTAAGATACATTCAGCCCATGACAATGTGTCCCCCAATAACTAGTGCCCTCCTTTGCGCGTATACATTAGAACTGCAGGGGGGGGGACACGTTGTCATAGGGAGACGGCTGGTCATGTTACACCGTGACAGCATGTCCCCCCCCCCTACCCATGTCCCGCAACCCACATAGATCGCTCGGTCATAGCTGCATTTAGCCCGTGACAGCATGTCCCCCCACCCCCCGCCTCCCCATGTACTTTAACTGACATAGATCGGAAATTCCGTGCTAAGCTAAGAGAATGCCTGGTCATAGCTATATTAGACCCATGACAACATCCTCCCTCACCCCTCCCTCCCCATGTACCTTAAGATTTATTCAGCCATGACAATGTGTCCCCTCATAAACACGAGCCTCATCACCGGTGGCCAAAATCAGTACAGTACTATACATAAGATCTGTACTGACTGACACAGTACAGATCGTAGCCAACGGAGGTGAGCGCTCGTGCCCATAACTAGTGACTAGTGCACATAATACCTCCCCATGCTCCGATCATACAAGGGACCGGCGCGATAGCTCAGTGGGCTAGAGCGCTCGCATTGAGTGCTCTGATCACCTGAGAGCCTAACGGCCCGTGGGTCGGTGGTTCGAGCCTTGTTGTGGCCATGTCTGTGTGGTGCCAGGATAAAGATCCCATGTCTTTCTTCGTAAAGAGCAGGGGGGTACCCTCGGGGACATGGCTCCACTCTCCCTTCCTTCTCCCGTTGACGCGATCTGACCAAAAGTGGTTAAAGCGTCCTGAATAACCAACCAACCAATCCGGTCATATAATACCATGGCGAAATATTTTAAGACGGAATTCAACAATGCTGCCGATGTGCTATCATATGGGTAGTTAGGCCTAAGTTTGGCAAAGAATGTCCGGGTCATAAAATTCACAATACTCAATACAAAAAAAAATGGGGATATAGACTGACACACGATCCTAGCACAAAGATCCTAGCTAACGTGGAAAGCGAGTTAAGCAATATCGTAGTTGGGTCGATATGTGCGAAAGATTACAGTGCATAGGCGGCAGAAGAGATCAGGCTGGGGCTGCCCGCTCTTTGCCCCACCCCCACTAATCCTATTGGTTTATTATAGTTTGTTATAGCATGTTATGACTTATTCAGCATCAGGTTGCTGGTCCTGGACAGCAATTAATGAATGACGTTAGCAACGCGTAGCAACTGAATCTATTGCCACACGGTTTCGAGTAAATTCTTCTGGTGCCTCATCCACCCTTCAACCCTCATATTGAGCGGGGTACAGCGCTCGTACCCAATGTCTCCTTTTCTTATCGGAATCAGTGACTCTTAAAACCCCTATATACCAATTTTTATGCTTTCCGCCGGAAACGAACATTTTGCCTATTTTTTTGTCACATATCCGCCCCACTATAGGGGGGCTTCCGTGTGAAACGAGTCACGCAGTTTGTGTTTGCAGACACAGCCTCGTTTGGCGTCAATATGGCGATTCAGTTAATAAGGCGAATCACCTGTTCTTATTTAGCTGGTCGCGGCGCATCCCAGGCCTTCACCATAGCCTTCTTCTGTCGGTCTGATGCAACAAAACCGTGGCTGGGTGGGGCGGAGGTAGGCGTCCCACTGACGGTTGTGTGGCTGACAGCGGTAAAACACACCCTAACAGAGAAGTTTAAGTAAGTTAGCCTGGAGTGGATGTGTAGTGGGGGAGGCACGCGGCTATGATCAGACACTCAAAGATGGTCACGCATGAAGCGTACAGGCAGACTATGGGGCTCTAGGGTCGGGAGCTGGGAGTGGAGGTAGGCATCCCACAGACGATGGTGTGGCTGACAGCGAAAAAAGACGCCCGAACAGGTAACTTTATATATGTAAGATTGCGTAACGGGGGAGGAAGGCGGCGATGACGAAACATTCGAAGTCCGTCAGCAAGACGGGCTGTGGGGCTCTGGGATCGGGAGCTGGGGGTGGAGGCAGGCGTCCCATAGACGGTTGTGTGGTTGATCGAGCGAGCGAGCCAGACAGAGGTATGTAATAGGCCACACTCCAGTTGCCACGTCATTAGGAGCCCTCAACATTCGAGTAGGCGACCAGAGATAAAACACCAAGGCAGACAGAAGTGAGACAGCAAACCGTAAGTGACTTCTCGGTTTACTTCAGGCATTATCCATGCACCTAGCGACTGTTGTGCTACGTAATATAGTCGGCCGCATTTGAAACCCGCAGCGTTAACGTGGTAACAGAGATCGTATTGTACATAATCTCTGGTGGTAACTCGCATCTGAGGCAAGACTGGTTCCATCTGTTGTTTAATCCTACCTGATTTCGAACCCGATGGTAAATCGCCAGCGTACAATTTTGAAAACGTGATTGTTTCCTTTATTTAACGTACCGGGTATCAGGAGTTTTAGCCTGGGTCCCCGGCACTTTGTAGAAAAACATGACGCATTGGTCCGATCAATTTGCGCAGCACCGCCCTGGCGAGCGAGTGTGTGAATGCATTGAGGGAGTAGCCGAACAAAGATGTAACGGCGCCCCTAGCGGAGTGAATGGAAGGCAGAGCGTGATAACTGCCATGAATATTACCGTGTCGCCTTGGGATGGTTTGGTCGACAATTGCATCAACAAAGAAGTTGTTTTCTATAAATTGCGTAAGTGGTGGAGCAAAAATTATATTGGGGGCGGGGGGGGGGGGGCGGAGTGGGCACGTTGTGTTGCAACACAATAAAATACCCAACAATTCCAAGAAACCTAGAAATCTACAATAAAGCCATATGGTTTCATAATAATTGTGTAAGGAATGTATGAATTCGTAATGATGTAGAAGAAAACCGGCCAACATTTCTCAGAGTTACTCTGCACTAGTCCCCCCTACAGCCCACCGCTACGTGGCGAGCCTACTAGGTCTCCCTACAGCCCACCGATACGTGGCGAGCTTACTAGTTCCCCCTACAGCCCACACAGCCCACCGCTACGTGGCGCGCTCACTAGTTCCCCTTACAGCCCACCGCTACGTGGCGAGCTTACTAGTTCCCTCTACAGCTTACCGCTACGTGGCGAGCTTACTAGTGCCCCTTCAGCCCCCCGCTACGTGGCGCGCTCACTAGTTCCCCCTACAGCCCACCGCTACGTGACGAGCTTACTAGTTCCCTCTACAGGCCACCGCTACGTGGCGAGCTTACTAGTTCCCCCTACAGCCCACCGCTACGTGGCGCGCTCACTAGTTCCCCCTACAACCCACGGCTACGTGGCGCACTCAACAGTTCCCCCTACAGCCCACCGCTACGTAGCGAGCTTACTAGTTTCCCCCTACAGCCCACCGCTACGTGGCGAGCTTAATAGTTCCCGCTACAGCCCACCGCTACGTGACGAGCCTACTAGTTCTCCCTACAGCCCACCGATACGTCGCGCGCTCGCTAGTTCCCCCTACAGCCCACCGCTACGTGGCGCGCTCACTAGTTCCCCTTACAGCCCACCGCTACGTGACGAGCTTACTAGTTCCCTCTACAGCTTACCGCTACGTGGCGAGCTTACTAGTTCCCCTACAGCCCCCCGCTACGTGGCGCGCTCACTAGTTCTCCCTACAGCCCACGGCTACGTGGGACACTCAACAGTTTCCCCTACAGCCCACCGCTACGTAGCGAGCTTACTAGTTCCCCCCTACAGCCCACCGCTACGTGGCGAGCTTAATAGTTCCCGCTACAGCCCACCGCTACATGGCGAGCTTACTAGTTCCCCCAACAACCCACTGCTACGTGGCACGCTCACTAGTTCTCCCTACAGCCCACCGCTACGTATGGAGCTTACTAGTTCCCCTACAGCCCCCGCTACGTGGCACGCTCACTAGTTCCCCTACAGCCCACCGCTACGTGGCGCGCTCACTAGTTCCCCCTACAGCCCACCGCTATGTGGCGCGCTCACTATTTCCCCTACAGCCCACTGCTACGTGGCGCGCTCACTAGTTCCCCCTACAGCGCCCCGCTACGTGGCGCGCTCACTGGTTCTCCCTACAGCCCACTGCTACGTGGCGCGCTCACTAGTTCCCCCTGCAGCCCCCCGATACGTGGCGCGCTCACTAGTTCCCCATAGTGAGCAGACACACCAAACACAACGATATATATGTCGTAGATTTTCGTCTTAAAAACAAACATGCGTGCAACGAACTAAAGACCATCCATCATAACGCATCCGTACATATAGTAACCCGCGCTTCAAAAAGGTAAGACAACACGAACAGTTCTTTAAAGACAAGCCATCCCAAAAGAACCAAATCATCAGTTAGATGTAACAACAAGCAACGCAAGCAGGCCGTGACGCGATCCAAAGAGCTTGTTTCTCGAGCTCATCGAAATGAACTTCATTTAAAGAAAATCAGCACTAAATAATGTGAATAACTGTAATACCATTAAAAGGTAATACCACAATTACATTGGACAATCTACTTATACATGACAAAGTCTTTGAACTTGGCAGGCCTGGATCAGTGGATAACACATTCTACTAAACGGACTTCCTGTTACGCACACTTCGTTCGACAGTGGCGCGCGGGTGGCGCAGGGGAAAACAAACGCATGTGCGCCAACCGATAGGCTTGAGCGAGCAGGCTATTTTCGGTCTGTCAACGCCATATAAGGTGTTTCAAAGCGCGTTTATTGGCTATGACTAAGCAGTGCAAGGTCTGGGGGTGTACGAATCACAACCGAGCTGGAAAGGCGCTGTCATTTTTTAAATTTCCCGTGAATAACGAGCGATTACAGCGTTGGCTCGCAGCCCTAAAGCTCCACCATCCCTGCCGTCCCCACCATCCCCTCCTTCCCCACTATTTCCGCCAATGCATGGTGACAGAGTATTCTTTTGCATTGGGCTCTGCCGACAATTAAGCGTCTGTTTGGTATCAAACTCGTTGCAAATGAATATGATATTTTGATTGTATATGTTCTGGCATATCTACCCATTAGGCAAGCATACGCAGCGTGGCATCTAAATGCATTGGGTCGTCAGTTATAAATTGCTTTCCAAGTTTATGCCGAATACAACGGTGCCCGATTTAGGACATCTTGATATTATTTTTATTAAAAAAAAAGTCGTTCCAAATTCTCTTGGAACACGACTTATTATTTTTCCAAAAAAATAACTCGTTCCAACCTCAGTTCGATTCCTGAGTTATTATTTTTCCGAATGCCCCGTTATCGTAGCGTTATCGACTTTATAAAAGTACGTTGCATGTGCAACCCCCAGCTGTCTTTGGTGTTGTTTGGCGCGGTTAATCCCATGTGTGCACTAAGGTGGTCTAAACAACAAACCATATATAAAAAAAAAACTCGTTCCAAACTTGGTCGCGGAAGGAGTTATTTTTTTTCTAAAAAAAAAAGTTATTCCAAAATTCTCCACGTTATGACCGGATGACTGTGTAGACACTCTCCCGTTGTTTTGGCGGCGGTCGGATTGACTTTAAAGGTAGCCATGACCGCACGTGTCCAGCGATTTCATAGCTGGTAACAACTGCATGCAACAGTGTTACCTAATTACCGAGCCTTCCCCATGGAATTGGGGGAGAGGAGGCACTACCTTACTGCAGTGGTGTGGGTGTGCCGCCCATGGCATATGGAGAGTGAGAGAAAAGTACGCGATTTGTGGTTAGGGAAAGACCATATTTTTGTGAAAAAAAACATGACCTAGCCTGGATCTACATATGTGCGTGTGGTAGCACAGCTATACGGACAGCGCAGGGCGGGGTTGAGGGACCATGGTTAGGCCTAGTGGAGGATACAGGGGGCTCAGACCAACTCCGTCCCTCGCATTTTCGGCGGTGTGGACTCTCCCGTAAGTTTCCTAATAAAAGATACTTTTCTTGATAGACCTACACCAAAAATGTGGAATTAGTATTTAAAAATTCCAAGTGATCGACTTTACCCGACTATAATCGAATTCAGTCAGATTCGCATTGGCCTTTTAAAACCGTCACTGACATTAACATTTACGACACATTGGCTGGAGGACGGCACTAAACAGAAGGCGACTCCGTATTGAAATATGTACTGCTTAGTTTGTAGTGATGCGTTGCTGCAGTCCTCGCAGAGAGACAGTCACAAAATGATCGAAATATACCAACCTACCTTACTTTTTCTAGCGACACTCGACACGAACCTCTTCTTAAAATCGACATGCGACTAGCCCCCCCCCCCCCCACCACCACCACCCCTGCCCCTCCTCAGGGCCCCTAAACATTAGCTTCCTGTCCAAAATGGTGGAAGTCCCTAGAACGATAAAATGAAAACTGTCAAATTTAAACAAAGCCCAATTAACGGAAGAATTGCACAGATGGAATCTTCCATATTGTAACAAGCAAGATTGGAACAAGTCTTTGGTATGAGAACATCTGCAGTCATTAATTCATTTCGGGTGTTTTGGCTGCATTTGATTGCAATTTGCTGAGTATACATATAATTAGGCTTATAATGCCAGGGAAATTTCGTAATTTTTCCCGTGATTCGGGATTGGGTGCTTATTTTCCGTGATCTGAGAATCAGACCCTCCCCCCTTCCCTCATCAATGGAATCAAACTGTTTTCCCTAAAGTCTCAGCTAGCAAATTCATACAATACAAGTTCAGTAAATTTATATCAGACAAAATATCATACCTGGAGTTTCGATGATGTAGGCATACAGGGGGTGGGGAGGGCGGGGGGTGGGGGGGGGTATTTACGTTCCTCAGGAAGGGGCTTTTCATTTTACCGTGAACTGGGAATGAGGAAAATTATCCTCGGGAACTGGGACTGGGATATTAGCCGACCATCGTGATCAATGATTTTCACCAATCGTGAACTGAAAATTTAAGTACCTTATCCGTGAATTGGGAAATCGCCAATTTATATGATGTATCCGCCCCTTCCATTGTATACGGGGAGCTCTCTATTTAATTCATCGTGACCTGGGAATAAAGAAAATTATTCTTCGTGATGTGGAAACACGACATGTTCTTGTAGAAATTGGACAAACTGCCAAATACACGCAATTGTAAAATACACGCAAATTGTCAAATACATGCAGAAGTACGGTGTGTTTACATTAGGAACGCGCACGTGGTATTTGTGTTGTCCCCTGCGCGAGAACGAGTCTTACGTTTTCGTCGCGTGTGCGCGTGCGCGCTACATTATGACGTCAGTCCGAAAAGTCGAATTGACCTGTTCACAGGAACCCCAAGCGCCGGTGACACGTCACACGGTGTCCCTAGGCCTAGCCCAGAACCCTAGGCTGTGTGGGCTGAAACACAGCCTAGTCGCATTCCATAGTAAAATTCTGGCCAGGAACAACCCCATTTCAGGGTTGTTTGACTTTGACCAAGTATAGCTATGATTCTCCTTTGCTGTGGGAAAAGTTTTATAATAGAAACAAACCTTAATCCTTTTCTTATTACTAGGGACGTCAGTGAATTCGCGAACAGCAACCGCGCTATTCTGACAGCATGTGAAATACAGGTCCTAGTTTTGCATATATTTCGCAAAGAAATAGGGCATGCAAGTGAATCTTGTTTTATGTGTGCGATACCTCACGAGATCAGATTTTGGTATCAACGACATTATATGCGACATTAATTTTTCACTGCGCAGCTCACTCGCTCCCTGCTTGACGAATCAAAACGCTGTCATTCTAGTCACGATTTATGACGTGGAACTAGGCAAACTGCGCGGTGAGCGATGCGAGAAAAGGGTGGGTCCCTTCTAGACCTGTATGCAACTTAAATAAGCACCTGTTAACTATCTAGTGACAATATATTGTTGAACGACACTTTTAACTTGTATTTTGCCGTATCAAAAGATACCCAATAATTGCGCTTGCCTGACGGTGTTGCCGACGGCCGAATGACAGATGACAAGCGGAATAAACCATAATTCGCGAAAATAGTGAAACGGCTATTGTTTCGACATATCGATTCATATTTTTCAAAGTAGGTAATTGACGAACACATATCGAATGTTTCTTATAATCATACTGCTGACGCATATGGGTGATTTTATGAGCAGATATGATAGAGCCACTTGAGCTCCATAATATTTATAATTGTTATTTTACCGCAAATTATTTTATTACAGTTTTGTCCAAACCAAGAAATCAATCCTGAAGGTTTTGACAAATTATAACTAACTTTTATTTAAATAAAGCTTTGAATGGGAATAACATTATGAAATTTAAGAAACACTTGACTGTATAACCTTAAATATTGTGACATTATAAAAATCATGTCAGATATATATTACACATAGATATAGATCTAAGAATATGGAATATGATATGTCCTTACATACGTTTTTATCTTTGATGATTTTTTTTTCAATTTGTCAAATTTTAGTTTCAAGTGAACATACCAATAAACATTGCAAAGTATGTAAATATAAATTAGACAAGAGTACAAAATATGTGGATTCAAATGTCAACTAAATCTATCTCGGGCGCTTTCTACTTTACAAAAAGTCCAGAACCCACAAGCCCCAGTCAAGCAGTTAGCAACTTCAAGAGCCGCACCACTCTTAGCCTTCGACTCACTCCGCACACGCTCGTATCGCGATAACCAAGTCCTCGATGTGTCCTCGAGCCCCCAGCCCCCGCCCCCGCCCCCCACGGATTGTATTGTGGCCGGTACTTTTTTGGCCAAATTTAATTAAGTAGGGGGGGGGGGGAGTCCCAGGTGGCTTCAAAAAATAACCGTTCATTTCCAAACGTTTCACAGTAGAAAACTACGTGTAAGTTAATGTCCGACATTACCGTAGCACGACATTACCGGATAATAATAATGGGTCCGGGGGCGAAGCCCGAGGACCCATTGTTATCCGGTAATGTCGTTTTCCGAGGTAAAATCCACGTCATTTTGACTCAAACCCACTACATTACAGAAAAATAATGTCGCGAGAGAACAATAGAGTGAATTCATCAGTGGATTTTACTTCGGACTACATGTATCTCCCGGCAGAGGGCGTTACGCTTACGCCATAGTCCCTCTGCCCCACGTCAAATTTAACCACAAAATAAAAAAGGATCTAATCGAACATAGATTCGCAGTTTGCTATCAAATACACCACTGTTTAGCATTTACTGTGCTGCGTTTTAAAATCTGACCCCGTGTTATTTTATAATATTTTTTCGCTCAACTCTTCCATTTTGATCATTCGACCACAGAATGTTCATATTTTCCGAATTCTGCAGAGAAAATACAATATTTGATAAAAAAAAACACATCTAAAACCATTCGTAACCCCAAACACCGTCCTTCCCTTAAGGTAAGCTACCCATAATCAGATAATAGCAAGGTAAAAGAACTATGTATTTGTGATTATTTTGGTTTAAACATATTTTTATTTCACAATCGGAAAACAGGCAAGGTCTATCTTAATTCCTTTTGCAAGGAATTGCAAATTGTGATTATTTTATGAAAGTATACCACTATACAGAACTATTTACACGTCTTCTCCATGTTTTTTTTCTTGAATAATCGAAATTTATCACGAAGAGCTATTCTCGGGGAAATACCCTGTGAATGACGTCACGAATTGGGGATTCCCTGTGAATGACGTAACGAGTTACACTTTCACTGACACCCGTCGATGTTTACCGAGGTCTTCTCTAAATCGCCGAAGCTTATTATGGGATGCTATATTCAGTTTACCTATGTCACCACTTCTTTTGCTGTGTTTTATTCGTGCGTTGTTTCATTAAGACTGCGTAAAATATCAGGGCTACAGCCCGCCGATGTTTGCCGATATTTACCGAGATCTGCTCAAAATCGCCGAGGCTTATTATGGGTGGCTTATGCTTGGCGGTTGTGTGGCACGACAAGTAAGCCTGACTGTCCTGTCTCCTCATCTTCCATTTGTGCTAACGTGAGAATAGACCGATCCATACTACGACACTAAGCTCCGCCCACGCTAGAGTACTTTTCCCTCAATCGTTAGTATGGAATTGACAATCATACCTGATGGTAGGTACAACTGAGAAGTACTCATCGCTGAAACTGACAACAAAGTGACATGCCGCTTTGTTTGTTTTACATAACGCACGTGGAAGACCATTTTCACAACATGATTGGAAACAAGCAAGTGACGTCAGTGAATGATTGACAGCCTGTATCGGTCTATTGTGTTGGCGGTATGGTTCCTCCCCAGGGGTTCTGGCTGACCACCGAAACTGGTGAAGTGTACCTGGTATCAATTTGCGTATTTTTTCCACTTCTTAAATTGTTTATATATTTTTCTCCACTTTTTATATATGTTTTTCTCTACTTTGTTTTTCCACTTTTTTGTATTTTGTTCATGTTGATACACGAGACACAGACTGCACGTCTCGCGTTACTTCGTTTAAAGGGAATCGTTAAAGTTACCATGTCAACAAGTTTCGCGGGGGAAGGTTCCGTCAGATGGAAGGGAGACGCCTAGCTAATAACGCACTAAATATTGTTAATATATTAAATACATACTATAATATATTAAATATTCTCTGTTGTATTGTAGATGGCTGTTCATCATCGTGTTATCTCGTGGCTTCGCTGTGGTGGAAAGTGTCGGTATTACTTCCTGACGGCCGCGGCAATAGCGGCAATATCCTCACACTGATGGGACACTTGGCATACCCGTTATCTATTACCTACGGTTACTTCAGCGTCGCCCCATACACGGACCCAGCCTTGCATATTGCTGTAGCGGATGGTCGTCACGTGAAAACGATCCTGTTGTGGACTCCATTCTACGACGCCATTGACTACGCCGCCGGAGGACTGGGTCTGGCACCCTTCATCAACGGAAGATGTCCATTCGTCTGTGACATGACGTACGACCGACGAAAACTCGCCATGGCCGACGCAGTTGTCTTTCACATGCGAAACTACGCCCGGATGTGGCCCCATTATCGCCCACCGGGACAGAAATACGTGTTTTTCATACACGAACCCCCGATGAATCGTACAAGCTGGTCGAGGCAGTAGCGGACGCCACCGCGCTGCCCCCTTACGGCCTGAAGTACTCATTCGCCGCGCGGACCCACAGCGTGGCTTGGGTGGTAAGCCGCTGCAACACCCCATATCTAAGAGAGGCTTACGTCCGAGAACTCGAGAAATACATCGACGTCCATACGTACGGCGCCTGTGGCGACCCCGGCTGTGCTAAAGGTGACAGAGGGTGCTTTACCACCTTTATTCCGTCCAACTACAAATTCTACCTGGCGTTCGAAAACAGCGTCTGTAAGGATTACGTGACGGAGAAAATGTTCCGGACGTTAGAGACCGAGATAATCCCGGTTGTCATGGGCGGGACGAACTACACCCGAGACGCGCCTCCGCATTCTGTCATCAACGCCTTGGACTTCAGTTCGCCTCGGGAGCTGGCCGAGTACTTAAAGTGGGTCGGCGGAAACGAGACGGCATTCCTGGAATACTTCCAGTGGAAGAATCGCTACACCTTGAGAAACACTCTGCCAACTGGGTTCTGTCACCTATGTGAGCTGTTGCACAACTCTTCCTGGCACAAGACGTATGAGGACGTTTATCATTGGTGGAACTCTGACACGTGTGATAACAGCGTCATAAAGGGGATCTCAACTGCGAGTAAGCTTCACGGTCACGGCCTCACGTAGTCGATTCTGTCCATTTTGATGTTGCTTATATCATTCCAATAAAAGACCCAAGTGAAGCACATTTTGTTCGTTTTATTCGGTCCAGCATTCATAAGAGAACAAAGAGACACAAGGAAAACACACTACAGGCAATGTCAAGACAAGAGGCCAGTAGAATGGCTTGCTTGACTGAGGCGACTCCCATTCAGAGGAGGAGTGGAGGGCGGGGGGGGGGATACTCCTTTAAATCGCGAATTTCGGAGAATTCACAATTCACTGATATAGTAACGGATCACGTTAAATAGAGAACCAGAAATTGTACGGATAACGATCCCCCAAAATCGCCAACTGCTGATCGCAAATCCCCAAGAATTCCGGGATACCAATCGCGCAGATTGAAAAAGGTATTCACCCAGCTCCCCCCCCCCCCTACTCTCCATTAAATTTTTTTTCTGTCACAACTGGTATTTGGTCTCCATTCACTATAAGTTCAGGTTCCGGATGGATTTTCCTGAGTTGACAGAAGTGCATACACACTGTTTTAGTTCTTGAAAATTTGAATCCACTCTCCTCGCACCATTGCGGTAATTTATTATATACGTTTAAACGAATTAAAATATAGCATGGTTCATACATAATTGCTTATTTTGCTTATTTATCATGTTTTCATGCTAAGTGTTTACATGATCGAACTAACTGTACACTCTACTGTTTACGGAGGCGCCGGTGGGGGTCCTTGGTGCTCCTCCGGTCGCCAAGCCGATAGAGACAGAGTGGGGCTCTAGTCAAAGAACACGGGGTTCCGCCATATTTCCGCCATGAGACAGATTGGCGATCAACCCTTTTCGACTATCCCACGTTCGGCATACAGCTGTAATGCGCAGGCGCAATGGCAAAATGTGGGGCAAGAAATAGTCGAATAGCTGTCGCTTGTCAACGAGGCCCCGATTTACGGCTCACAATTTTCGTATGAAGGTTCGTACACGTACGAAGGTTTTGTAAACCTGGCCCCTGGCAGGTCACCCCTCGCAGTGCACATGTAAGTTTGGTATCATTAAATTGCACAGGGTTGCTTTGCCACGTCAGCGATTTTTAGAGCGATCGCGGCAAATTCGCGGAAAATAGGGCTATAAAGTCTCGTTCGCTTAGACTTCCGGTTAACTCATTTTGGGGACAAACAAACGAAGCACGTGTTCGGAACACACTGCGCACACTGGTATCCTGACTATCTGTGACGTGACGTGTATGCTACGCAAAGAGAGCGACTGGGAACCATACTACCTGCGCAAAAGCCAGGCGCCGACGGGTGGGTCCATTGCGGAAGGCCTAGCGACATGATTTAAGAATATTTAAGAAATATAGCTTCACAAAACGGATAGATGACATATTTTTTATTCGTTTGCGCCATCACAAAAAAAAAATGACGAATATTTGTTACGACGGGACAATTCGACCGAGAAACTAACGTTTTTTGCATTTCCTACGAAAACGAGGCATTATGACGTCACACCGATTCTCCCCGGTGACAACGTTGGCGCAACGCTTCAAACAGAAAACTTACAAAAATGAAGAAAATTGGTCTTTTTGTGATACAAAAGTGATACGAAAACATCCAACTGGTCTTATTTTATCTTTACCATGTGGTTTAATGACGCACCCGTGTGTTGTTACTCCATGCACTGCACATTTTGACAGCGGAATGGTTAAGTCGATCACTTGCTCTCGCCATTTTTGATACCGCGGAGGCACGCGAAACTCCCTGACGTCACTCGCTTTTTGGTGAACTTGCGAAAGCCCGGGTGCATAGCTAAATTTAGAACGTTATTTTTAGCTTTCGAGCGTTTTGAAGACTGATTTTGTCTTGTATATTCCCAACGTTCTTCTGGTACTCATAGTCTTTAGAATGAACCTGGAAAGAAATTGACTTATAGCTGCTTATACTTCAACATGAAGCACGTGTGTTTGTTTGTCCCCAAAAATGAATTCTCGCGGCCCGATCGCGAGAACTGTATAGCCCTATATGGGCCGAAACGTGAGTCTACGGCATTTATGACTTTGACTTTATATCGGTACGGAAGAGCTTGAGTAAACCGGGCGGCCCACCGGTCCTGGCCCAAAGAAATGCGCCCAGTGTACGGCAAACTCCGGTGAGTTATTTGCATAATATTCGCACTGCGGTCACCAAACTGTCGTGAAAAATCGTCGTCTCTGTTCACCACTAGAGCGCTACATAAGTTTAGCCGTGGCTGGATAATGAAAGGTGGGTCTGTCGTTGGAGCGGTGTGGTAGGGGGAGTTGGAGGTGGGGTATGACTAGGGACTACATGCAGGTCACAGCGAGTAGGGGTTGACATATAGGACATCTGTAAGGGGTGGACGCGGTCTTGGTAAACGATTGAATCAAGAAAAAGTCAGTGACATTTTGTGCCGCAGGATCGTCTTCGTAATGGCGACTCATCGTCTTCGGAATGACAAAGGTGGCGGTGTTAAAAGATTGCGAGCCCTGACTGCAGTCCCAAATCATTGCTAACGGACGGACCATTTGATACCGAGTGGGCGGGGGGCTATGGTTTTTGTGTGGATGCCAATATAAGGGGCGCACCATTTCATATCAAGGGGGGGGGGGGGGGCTAGAACATATTTGAAACAAATTGTTTGTTGTGACTATTTTGGGGAAAAAAATGCTTGCTTTTCAGATGCTACAAAAAAAAACTTGCTTTCATAATTAAAAAAAAAATGCCTTCTAAGATTTCCTTGGGGGTGTCTAAAGAAATAAATAATTTTATGACAAAGATATACAAAAATAAATAAAATGTCAATAAATTTGTGAAAAATAAAAAACTGCATGGTAATTTATTTTCTAGCCCCTCCCCCGCTGATATGAAATGGTGCGCGCCTAAATGGTGGGGGTTCGACGAGGGCTAGATTTTGTTGTGGACATGAAAAAAAAAAACACCATAGCCCCGCCCTCTGTGAAAACCACTGGTCCGTCTCTTACAACAACAGTGTAACATCATAAAAGGGGTTCAGTCGGGCCAGTCCTTCCCAAACCCCCTATCAGCGAAGATAAACATTAAGCCCGTCTGCTTATGTCGGGTTTACGCGGAACGATCATTCCTTTAAACTGTTAACAGTCGTAACAATAAACCGATCCACACTCCGACACTAAACCCCGCCCACGCTTGATAGTTTTTTTTCTTTACTCATGAGTATGAAATTGACAATCCTAGCTGATGGTATGTACAAGTGAGAAGTACTCACCTCTGAAACTGACAAGACAGTGCCATATGCTGCTTTGTTTGTCCGACCTGTTTGTCCGACATACCGCACGTGGAAGTCCTTTTTTCATCACATGGTTGGATACAAGTAACAGTGACGTGAATGATTGACAGCCTGGATAGGTCTATTGTCGAATCATCGGTCGATCAAAAGTTCACACGGTGAGATTGCGTACTGACTTACAAAAGGTGGGTCATTAGCAAGCCCGCCACCTGGATCCAGATAATACCACATGGTCATCTCGACGCTACTTTGCTCAGTAAATACTCGACGACTCCCCGCTGAATACGTTCCGCTTCTACACGGGTCTCACGGGTGTCTTCAACATCACGATGACGTATCGTCGAGATTCAGACGTCCCGGTGCCGGTCAAGCTGGTCGAGGCAGTAGCGGACGCCACCGTGCTGCCTTCTTACGGCCTGAAATACTCATTCGCCACGCGGACCCATATCGTGGCTTGGGTGGTAAGCCACTGCAATACCCCAGATCGAAGAGAGGCTTACGTCCGAGAACTCGAGAAATACATCAACGTCCATACGTACGGCGCCTGTGGTGACCCCGGCTGTGCTCAAGGTGACAGCGGGTGCTTTACCACCTTCATTCCGTCCAACTACAAATTCTACACCCGAGACGCGCCTCCGCATTCCATCATCAACGTCTTGGACTTCGGTTCGCCTCGGGAGCTGGCCGAGTACTTAAAGTGGGTCGGCGGAATCGAGACGACATTCCTGGAATACTTCCAGTGGAAGAATCGCTACACCTTGAGAAACACTCTGCCAACTGGGTTCTGTCACCTATGTGAGCTGTTGCACAACTCTTCCTGGCATAAGACGTATGAGGACGTTTATCATTGGTGGAACTCTGATCTCAACTGCGAGTAAGCTTCACGGTCACGGCCTCACGTAGTCGATTCTGTCCATTGTTATGTTCCTTCTATCATTCCAATAAAAGACCCAAGTGAAGCACATTTTGTTCGTTTTATTCGGTCCAGCGTTCATAAGAGAACAGACACAAGGAAAACGCACTACAGGCAATGTCAAACAAGAGGCCAGTAGAATGGCTTGCTTGACTGAGGAAACTCCCATTCAAAAGAGGAGTGGAGGGGGGGGGGGGTGGGGGGATCTGTATTAGATAGTACTTTAATTATATTAAAGGCTTTGGTACATTTATGTGTTAAGTGTTTGATATGGGGTATAAAAGTCGTTTTTGATCTAATAAAAGGCCGAGAGAGTTTCTGGCACAACTGGTATTTGGTTCCCATTCATTTTAAGTTCAGGTTCCGGATGGATTTTCCTGAGTTGACAGAGGTGCATACACACTGTTTTAGTTCTTGAAAATTTGAATCCCCTCTCCTCACACCATTGCGGTAATTTATTATATACGTTTAAACGAATTAAAATATAGCATGGTTCATACATAATGGCTTATTTTGCTAATTTATCATGTGTTCATGCTAAATGTTCACATGATCGAACTAACTGTACACTCATTCACAGTACCCTTATCTCTACTGTTTACGGAGAGGCGCGGGGGGAGTGGGGGGGTCCTTGGTGCTCCTCCGGTCGCCAAGCCGATACAGACAGAGTGGGGCTCTAGTCAAAGAACACGGGGTTCCGCCATATTTCCGCCATGAGACAGATTGGCGATCAACCCTTTTCGACTATCCCACGTTCGGCATACAGCTGTAATGCGCAGGCGCAATGGCAAAATGTGGGGCCAGAAATAGTCGAATAGCTGTCGCTTGTGAACGAGGCCCCGATTTACGGCTCACAATTTTCGTATGAAGGTTCGTACACGTACGAAGGTTTTGTAAACCTGGCCCCTGGCAGGTCACCCCTCGGAGGGTTAAGGATAAGTGCACACAGACAATAATGAGAATCCCCCCCCGGGACCCCCCCCCCCCTCATTGGCTGGGGTCCAAACATGTATAAATTCAAAGACTAGTACGGAGGGGTCGAGATGCCTCATGCAAAATTGGCCTCACTGGTGAAAAGTATTTTTTAAATATTTATTTGTATATATTGTGTCTCTCACGCAATTTGATGCATCAATCCTAGTCATATCCAAATACTGTTATTTCTTTCGCTTATTAGTACGACTCGCGGGGCGGCTAGTGATTGGAAAAAAAACAAGTGACGTCAGTGAATGATTGACCGCCTGTATCGGTCTATTGTTTTGGCGGTATGTTTCCTCCCCAGGGGTTCTGGCTGACCACCGAAAGTGGTGAAGTGTACCTGGTGTAAATTTGTGTTTTTGTTTCCACTTTTTAATTTTTTTATATATTTTTCTCCACTTTTTATATATGTTTTTCTCCACTTTGTTTTTTTTCACTTTTTTGTATTTTGTTCATGTTGATACACGAGACAAAGACTGCGCGTCTCGCGTTACTTCGTTTAAAGGGAATCGTTAAAGTTACCATGTCAACAAGTTTCGAGAACAGCGTCTGTAAGGATTACGTGACGGAGAAAATGTTCCGGACGTTAGAGACCGAGATAATCCCGGTTGTCATGGGCGGGACGAACTACACCCGAGACGCGCCTCCGCATTCTGTCATCAACGCCTTGGACTTCAGTTCGCCTCGGGAGCTGGCCGAGTACTTAAAGTGGGTCGGCGGAAACGAGACGGCATTCCTGGAATACTTCCAGTGGAAGAATCGCTACACCTTGAGAAACACTCTGCCAACTGGGTTCTGTCACCTATGTGAGCTGTTGCACAACTCTTCCTGGCACAAGACGTATGAGGACGTTTATCATTGGTGGAACTCTGACACGTGTGATAACAGCGTCATAAAGGGGATCTCAACTGCGAGTAAGCTTCACGGTCGCGGCCTCACGTGGTCGATTCCGTCCATTTTTATGTTGCTTATATCATTTCAATAAAAGACCCAGGTAAAGCACATTTTGTTACTGGTAAGAATAAGAACAGTTTTATTCGGTCAAGCATTCTTAACAGAACAGAAAAAAAACAAGAATGGCTTGCTTGACTGAGACTGAGGAGACTCACATGAAGAGAGGGGGGGGGGGAGGGGGGAGGGTACTCCTTTAAATCGCGAATATCAAAGAGTTCACAATTCACTGCTATAATAACGGATCTCGTTAAAGCGCGTAAAAACGTTAACATAATCGTGAGGCATTAGTAATCTTTTGGTCCTGAAAGCAACTTTGCAAAACACGTCTTAGAGACCAACGGGTTTAAAGAAATAAATTTGCAATCCTGTCCACAGTAAATTCAAGCGCCGTGCCATTTTGCCACAGAGCGTTAAATCATGGATGATCATACATGCGGTTGAATTTGGATTGATCTCGCTTGTCCAGGGGCAAGCGGAAACGCGTGAAAAGATCTACCATGTCCTCGCTTCGCACTGGAATTGTTACAATTGCAAGCCGCACACTACACCATCTCTTCTAGAAATTAGACCCGAGAACCATTTTCGATTTAGCAACTAACAACTCGACAGGTTGTATCCGTCTAATATGAGTGCTTGGACTATAAACTGCGGGTTTTATAGTGTGTTGAAAATGAGCGAAGTTAGGTAAACATCGCCCGTTTCGCTATTTTCGGTTTGGGTCTCGCTCCCTGATTGGCTAGAGTGGCTGCAAAAATTTATTCCGACCAACTGGGGCGTCAAAAAAATCTGCGCTTTGGCGGGTTGACGCATGGATAGCAAATAAACGCTTGGGTCAGCTACAAGGGCTAATATTTTTATTTCTTTTAAATAGAGAAAGAGTCTTTGTGTTGAACCAGAAATTGTACGGATAACGATCCCAAAAATCAGCTGATCGCGAATATCCAAGAATCCCTGGATTCCAATCGCGGAGATCGGAAAATGTATTCACTCAGCCCCCCCCCCCCCCCCCCTAGCCTCCATTAAGACAGCCGGGCAGCATGATTTTTTGATTTTATTGGGGCTTAACGGCACTTTCAGTCTGTAAGGCTATATCGTGCCATACTGGTTCAGTTCAATCTGAATAACTCGAGAGTCAATACTAAAACCCTGAAAGTATCAATACATGTGAGCTTCTAGATAAGACAATTGCCAAAATGATAAAGGGTCAAGTAGATATGAATAAAACCATGAATGCAGTCAATGTTGAAACGATCAATAGATTAATAAAACCCTGAGGACATCAAGTAATGTGATTGTGTAGATTGTTTTTACCCCATGAAAGAGAAGAACGGTGAAACGGAAAGTCAATAAGTTGTCAGAATATAAAACCATGAATGTTGGTATCGATGTTGGTATTCAACACCAAGCTTTCGCGATTAATAAATACAGTGCAAAATGCACTGTTTGATAGTAAACGTTGACTAGATCTCATATACATTTGACTAGATTTATTGCAGATAAATAATCTGAAATCTTTTGATGAGGTACATTAAGTAGGTCTTTTAGATGTATTGCTTTGTAATATCTATCCCTTGTTTGTTGAAAGTCGACACATCTCAACAGAATGTGCTCCACGGTCAGGGGTTCCTGACAGGGAACACATTCCGGAGGTGGTTCTCCTTTGAGGAGGTAGCAATGGGTAAGGTACGTATGTCTAATTCGGAGTCACCAAATGACAACGTCCCTCCGCCTACCGCGGATTCGTGGCTGTTTGGTACCCACAGTAGGCTGAAGCCGTTGTAATTTGTTCGAGGATAGTTCGTCCCTGGACGACTGCCATATTGCATTTATTTCATTTTGGATGTACGGCTTCACGTCCGAGAATGGAAACTGGACTGGAAGGATGTCGTAATTTAGAGCCTCTTTGGCGGCAGCGTCTGCTAGACTATTGCCCTCTATGCCTATATGGCTAGGTATCCAGCAAAACACTACCGCCTTCCCATTGCATATCAAATGATGACACTTTATAAGTATATCCTGTATTAAGGGATGTTCGTATTTTTGGTATGTTATTGCTTGTATACATGACAACGAATCGGAGTATATAATAAATTTCGATATATTCAAGTGCCATATAATTAGAGCCACTGATTCGGCCGTGCATATAGAACATTGGTCTGAGAGGCGGTTGCTGCACTTGTGCTCTCCAGCAACAGCTGCCGCGGCCACCCTGTGGGAGTCCTTTGAGCCATCTGAATATATAAGAAAATGGTTGGGATGTTGATTGCGGATGGCATGTCTAAGTTCTAGAAATTGTGCTGGGTCAGCTAGTGTCAGCTGATTTGTTGTGAGTTGCCAGTTCTAACAAAACTTTTGAAGTTTCTATTTCCCATGGTGGGATTTCTGGGAGGTGCCAGGTTCGTTTATTGTTGAAATTGATATTGTACTTTGTCAAAAGGTTATTGACTCGAATACCAAAGGTTGGTATTGTCTTTGGTTAGTTTTCAAATAATGTTGTAAATTGTGGATGGAATACGTCTTCAAAGCAAGGATTATTGGGATTTGTCTTGAGCTTAAGTGCGTATTGTAGTGCCAATTTATCTTTACGGTAGTAAAGAGATGGCTCAGCGGACTCCACGTATAGGCTTTACAGAGGAGATGTGCGGAAAGCTCCCAGACAGAAACGAAGTGTTTGGTTGTGCACTGGGTCCAGCATCTGCAGATACGATTTGCGTGCTGACCCGTAAATCATTGACCCATAATCCAGCTGTGACCGAATCAGGGCTCTGTAGATATTTAATAATGTCTCTCTGTCTGTTCCCCAATCTGTATTAGATAGTACTTTAATTATATTAAAGGCTTTGGTACATTTATGTGTTAAGTGTTTGATATGGGGTATAAAAGTCGTTTTTGATCTAATAAAAGGCCGAGAGAGTTTCTGGCACAACTGGTATTTGGTTCCCATTCATTTTAAGTTCAGGTTCCGGATGGAGTTTCGGGAGTTGACAGAAGTGCATAAACACTGTTTTAGTTTTTGCAAATGTGAATCCATTCTCATGGAACCATTGCTGTAATTTATTGAGGTACATTTGTAGTTGCCTTTCTATTGTGTTCATATGTTTGAACCGGAAACAGGTCAAAAAGTCATCAACAAATAGAGAAGGATCTATGTTATTAGTGAGACATTTTATGATGCTGTTGATTTTAAATCTAAACAGGGCTACAGATAAAATGTTGCCTTGGAGAACCCCCATCTCCTCATCGTATACTTCGGAGCGGGTAGTTCCGACCCTTGTCTGAAATAGACGCCTGTTTAGGAATTCTTGAATAAAATTTGGCATGTGACCTCTGAGGCGCATATCATGGAGGTCTTTAAAAATACCATATTTCCATGTGGTGTCATATGCTTTTTCAAGGTCAAGGAATACTGCCACCTGATCGATATGTGCACGTGTTCTTTCTTGATGAATGCCTCGCGTACAAATGTCTCCCGACGGATTAAGTTATCTGTTGTATTTTTATTTTGTCGAGAGCCACTCTACAACTCTTAGTGCTGATATTATTTGCTTCTAGATAGGTAAGGCGGTTATTTAGAAAAGGTATTTCTATTTTTTGTCGAAAGCCACTCGTCGGTAGGAAGAAGGATTGGTATATGACCCTTCCCTGGCTTAGGGATAGGGATGACTATCGCCTTTTTCCATGATGGGGGTATTTGCTCGGTTCGCCAAATGAAGTTGAAGATGTCGAGAAGAAGTGCTGTGGATGTATCGGGTAGCTGTTTAGGGAATTGGTATATATTGTCTGGCCTGGTAAGGTGTTGTTAGTTTTCCCCAGGGCAGACCGGAGTTCCTCCATGGAGAAGAGGCTATTGTATTATTCATAATATTCATCATTTTTTTTATTGGGAATCAAGTTTTTTCTTCTCACTGACCGCTTTGTGTCTTTGGAATTTAGCTGTGTAATTATTTGAGGAAGAATTTGTTGCAAAGGTTTTTGATAAGGTATCGGCTATTTGCACTGGTTCGTTGAGGGCTGTGTTTTCATGGACCATGTGGTTGATGCTGTTGTTTGCTTTTTTGCCACTGATCTGCTGTATGGCTCGCCACCTTTTCTTAGTTATTGTTTTATTTCCAAGTTTGGAGACATATTTTCTCCAGGATTCCCTTTTTGTTGTTCGTAGTGTGCAGTGGTTCTGTTCTCGCACTTGTTTATATTTTAGGATATTTCATGGGGCAGGACGTAGGACGTATTTGTAGTTCTCGCTGATCCTGTTTTCGTTGTTGTACGGCCTCACGGCAGTCATTGTTAAATCGTGGTTTTTTTGTAGTTTGGGATTGGTCGAGGTTTTCGGAATGGTGTTTTCAGCTATATTATGAAGTGTTTCGCTAAAGCGGGCTATTGGGTCTGGTATACATTGGAGCGGGAAATTGGCTAGTAAGAAGGATAGGAATGTAGTCACTGCCGTTAAGGTCATATTCCCCTTTCCAGTTGAAATCAAGGCATAGACTAGGATGGGCTATAGTTAGGTCTATGGCCGTTTTGGCACCATTCCCGGGTTGTATATAGGTTATTCAGCCATTGTTGAGCAGAACGGTAATGTTTTTTAGGATAAAGTTCTCTAGCAGACGGCCCTTGGTTCTCTGGCCAGGCCCTTGTCTAGTGCAAATGGTGATACTTTCAAAAGAGGTAAGTCTGGATCTGTGGCGTGTGCCATCAAATATCTTGGAAAGTTGTCGTTTTGTTGGTTTGGTTCAGGAATTGGAGAGCTAGGTCTAAGTCGCTTCTTGGATCGTTCTTGTGTTTCTCGTGCTTTTATTTCTGCAGGTGTGAGATTTTTTTCTTGGCCATTCATGTTTGGTTCAAATATTTCACCGTCCCTGGTCTCCACCCAACCCGGAGCCCTCTCGGGACACTGAGTCGGTGCGGTACTCAGTACCAGGGACACACAGGCGGTATACTCGCATAACAGATAATTATTCTTCTGTGGGAAAAAAAGATGTATTTGCCACTTGATTAGCCCAGCCACCGTCCTAACAGGATCTTGTTCAGTGCAACTGAAATATGAGGTGTCTCAAAAGACTCATTGAATACGGTTGGTATGAATAATAGGGTGACAATGTGTTTGATATGATGTTGTTGAACAAGAATCCTTGAACTTGTCGTGACGGGCCAAATCTGACCTCCCGTCTAAGAGAAATAAGGGTCAAACTGGTCTCTTGCAGAAACAGGTTCTTCCTCTGACACGGGTTGGCAACCACGGCAAACGGTTCGCCTCCATTTAGTCGCCTTTTAAGACATACAGATGTTAAACATGGAGCCTATTCTACTTTCCCCCGAGCCCGCAGGGAGCACCGGGCAGTACGAGAGCCACCCCCAAAAAAGACAGAAAAAAACTTGTGCACAAAAAATTAAAACTTATTTTATTTCCGCTGAGCTATGTGACCCGATTCAATATGACCTTTGTCCAAGGTTGGCTTGCGACGTATCAATTATATGCTTTGGCAGCTTTGGCAGCTACGGGGGTCGGCCCGGTACCTCAGTGGGCTAGAGCACTCGCATTGAGTGCTCTGGGCCCTAAGTTCGAAACGGCCGGGGCCAAATATTTCGCCCTAGAATAGGACATTAGCATGGAGCGGGGCGAAGTATTTTGCCCCCGCCGTTCGAACTTACGGGCTCTGGTCACCTGAGAGCCTAACGGCACGTGTGGATCACGTGGATCGATGGGTGGAGCCCCGCTGTGGCCATGTCTGTGTGGTCGCAGGAGAATGATCCCATGTCCTTCTTCGCGAAGAGTAGGGGATTCCCCCGGGGGATATGGCTCCACTCTCCTTTCTCTCTCCCATTGATGCAATATGACCAAAATTGGTTAACGCGTCCTGAACGAACCGACCAACAAATTTGCTTATATACCTATCTCGGGCTCACCGGTTCGGAATCCAGAGGGGCCAGTTTCACGAAACCTTAGTACCGTACGTTACACGTAGCCCATATACGAAGGTTCGTGCGAGAACTGTACGTGCGTTTCACGAAGCCTTCGTACCTCCTTCGTTTTTCGTATGGCTAAAGTCCGCCGTACGAACCTTTGTACACCATCAGTGCCTAACATCAACGGCCTGTACGTGCTGTCTACCTTCCGGTTGTTTGCCTTCAATCGCTTAACACACAAGATCGGCTAAAGCTTCCCTTAGATGCACAACGAACCACTGAAATTCTGTGCATATCAGAATTATAACCATCCGAGTAGAACGTTTTATGGCACCACTCGTGCCGACACAGTGGTTGCTTCAACAAGGTATCAAGTTGTTGAGTGTGGGCGATTATATGGGTAGCTACGAGCCACTGTGTCCAAGCGAAGGGTCATTACAGGTTGGGTGTAAACTTACACCATGTATCTGCCGTCATTTTCGCATTATATGTCGCACAGCAGCGTCATAGTAAAAGAGCGTCAACTATTCTTCCGTTTAGTAGTTGTATCACAGATTTGGATCGCGGAATTTTCCTCAAAGACTGACACCAGGTGTCTTCTGTTTCTGCGAGGAAACTGAAGCCATGTGTACTCCCCCCCCCCCCCCCGCCTCCCCTAAACAAAAACAAGAAAAAGATCCATATGCGCGTTTAACTGCGACTTCATCTCAGGTCCCAAACAAAGAGCTGCCACTTTTACCCCTGAAAATACGGTAATGCGGTATTCGAAATAATGAACGAAGTACCATTTCTTCAGCGTATGGGAGGTTGTATGCTCCCTCATTTCATTGCACCGGCAGCGCTTGGCGACCCAGTTTAGCGTTTTTGTTTAGCGTACAAGTGACTTTTTTTATCCACCCGTGACTGTATATGGCGCGTTCGGCCGTTAGATGGAAATTCGTCCTAACCCGTCTGAGCTCCGCTAAAGTCGTACAGCGGCCGGTCCGTGAGTTCAAACCCCACCTGTGTAAATGTCTACTTTTTAGCAGGATAATGGTTCCTTTCGTTGATTGACTTCCACAACAACAAGGGAGCCACGCGGATGAACACTTTTTTATCTACATAAGGCCCCCACACCCGTATGACTCACGACTATAATTTACTACCATAATTCATTTCCTGGTTTTAACATGGAAGACATGCCATTTTGTGTTGATATTACAGCGTCTTGACGTCGTTTATTGACGTTTGTCACCATGCATAGATATTCTGTATGCAATCAGACTCCTTGCGTTACAACGCCTTGACTTGCTCAACGTGTTTTACCAGGTGAAGACCCACCTGCAGTCGCTGATAGCCGTGGGCTTCCAGCACCACCACACGGGCATGTTCAGCGCCCTGCGCGCCACCTACCGCCAGCACGGCGCGCGGGGTCTCTTCAGGGGCGTATCCGGGGCCGTCCCCAGGGTCATGGTCGGCTCGGCCGCCCAGCTCTCCACCTTCTCCAGCAGCAATCAATACGTGGAGGGGCTGCAGGTGGGTCACGTGGGTGGTGTGGGGCCCCATGGGTGGTGTGGGAGGTTATGTGGGTGGGTGGTGTGGGGGGTGGTGTGAAGGAGGTTTGTGAGTGGGTGATATCGGGGGTCTGCCAGTAGGTGATGTGGGTGGGAGGGGTCGGGAAGGTATGAGGGTGGGAGAGGTGCAGGTCTGTGGGTTGGTTATATGGGTAAGGTCTTTGGGCGGGTAAGATGGGGGTCAATGAGTGGGTGCTGTGAATGGTATAAGCTGGGGGTCAGTGTGTGGGTGCTGTGGAGGGTCCAAGGTGGGGGTCAGTGTGTGGGTGCTGTGGAGGGTCCAAGGTGGGGGTCAGTGTGTGGGTGTTTTGGAGGGTCCAAAGTGGGGGTCATTGTGTGGTTGCTGTGGAGGGTCTAAGGTAGGGGTCAATGAGTGGGTGCTGTAGAAGGTCTAAGGTGGGGGTCAGTGTGTTGGTGCTGTAGAGTGTCTAAAGTTAGGGTCATTGTATAGGTGCTGTAGAAGGTCTAATGTGGAGGTCAGTGTACTGGTGCTGTGGAGGGTCTAGGCTAGGGGTCAGTGTGTGGATGCTGTAGAGGGTCTAAAGTGAGGGTCAGTGTGTGGGTGTTGTGGAGGGTGTAAGGTGGGGGTCAGTGTGTGGGTGCTGTGGGGGTCTAAAGTGGGGGTCAGTGTGTGGATGCTGTAGAGGGTCTAAAGTGGGGGTCAGTGTGTGGGTGCTGTGGGGGTCTAAGGTGGGGGTCAGGCTATGGGTGCTGTGTAGGGTCCAAGGTGGGGGTCATTGTGTGAGTGCTGTGAAGGGTCTAAGGTGGGGAACTGTGTGGGGGTGATGTGGAAGGTCCAAGGTGGGGGTCAGTGTGTGGGTGCTGTGGAGGGTCTAAGGTGGGGGTCAGTGTGTGGGTGCTGTGGAGGGTCAAAGGTGGGGGTCAGTGTGTGGGTGCTGTGGAGGGTCTAAGGTGGGTGTCAGTGTGTGGGTGCTGTGAAGAGTCTAATGTGGGGGTCAGTATGTGAGCGATGTGGAGGGTCTAATGTGGGGGTCAGTGTGTGGGTGCTGTGGAGGGTCTGAGGTGGGGGTCAGTGTGTGGGTGCTGTGAAAGGTCTAAAGTGGGGGTCAGTGTGTGGGTGCTGTGGAGGGTCTAAGGTGGGAGTCAGTGTGGGGGTGTTGTGGAGGGTCCAAGGTGGGGGTCAGTGTGTGGGTGTTGTGGAGGGTGTAAGGTAGGGTCAGTGTGGGTGCTGTGAAAGGTCTAAGGTGGGGGTCATTGTGTGGGTGCTGTGGAGGGTCTAAGGTTGGGGTCAGTGTGTGAGTGTTGTGGAGGGTCTAAGGTGGAGGTCAGGCTGTGGGTGCTGTGGAAGGTCTAAGGTGGGGGTCAGTGTGTTGTTGCTGTGGAGGGTCAAAGGTGGGGGTCAGTGTGTGGGTGCTGTGGAGGGTCTAAGGTGGGTGTCAGTGTGTGGGTGCTGTGAAGAGTCTAATGTGGGGGTCAGTATGTGAGCGATGTGGAGGGTCTAATGTGGGGGTCAGTGTGTGGGTGCTGTGGAGGGTCTGAGGTGGGGGTCAGTGTGTGGGTGCTGTGAAAGGTCTAAGGTGGGGGTCAGTGTGTGGGTGCTGTGGAGGGTCTAAGGTGGGAGTCAGTGTGGGGGTGTTGTGGAGGGTCCAAGGTGGGGGTCAGTGTGTGGGTGTTGTGGAGGGTGTAAGGTAGGGTCAGTGTGGGTGCTGTGAAAGGTCTAAGGTGGGGGTCAGTGTGTGGGTGCTGTGGAGGGTCTAAGGTTGGGGTCAGTGTGTGGGTGCTGTGGAGGGTCTAAGGTGGAGGTCAGGCTGTGGGTGCTGTGGAGGGTCTAAGGTGAGGGTCAGTGTGCTGGTGCTGTGGAGGGTCTAAGGTGGGGCTCTGTGTAGAGGGTCTACAGGCGGGTGATAATGCCCTGAGATTCATGGCACGATATGTTTCAGAAACAGGTCAATTCTATTTCTTACATTTTACTTAGCCATCTATGCATCTTTATATATATGTGTTATACCGACGTTATTTCAGGTGCTTCCCAAGGGCAGCTGGTTGAATTCACTGGCGGCCAGCATGCTAGGGGGCGTGGTGGTCGTCCTCTTTATGACGCCCTTAGACGTCGTGTCGACGCGCTTCTAGAACCAGGGCAGGGACGCTCGGGGGCGGGGCCTCCTCTACACCGGCCTCCCAGACTGCTTCCTCAAGATCTTCCGCAAGGAGGGCGTCTGGGGCTTCAACAAGGGCTGGGCCGCATCGCTCTTCCGCCTGGGTCCTCACACCGTGTTCAGCCTCGTCTTCTGGGACCAGCTGAGGGTGGCGTATCTCAGGATGAAGCACCCGGAGTGACTGATCCAGACTTCTAGCTCTGCCCTCACCCGGAGTGACTGATCCAGACTTCTAGCTCTGCCCTCACCCGGAGTGACTGATCCAGACTTCCAGCTCTCCCCTCACCCACAGTGACTGATCCAAAGATCCAGCTCTGCCCTCACCCGCTGCAGATCAGTCACCCGGAGTGACTGATCCAGACGTCCAGCTCTGCCCTCACCCGGAGTGACTGATCCAGACTTCCAGCTCTCCCCTCACCCACAGTGACTGATCCAAAGATCCAGCTCTGCCCTGACCCGGAGTGACTGATCCAGACGTCCAGTTCTGCCATCACCCGGAGTGACTGATCTAGACGTCCAGCTCTGCCCTGACCCGGAGTGACTGATCGAGAGATCCAGCTCGGTCCTCCCCCGGAGTGACTGATCCAGATGCCCGGCTTTGCCCCAGATGGGACATATGACAGCATACTCATTACGTATGGAGGGTCTAACGTGGGGGACTGTGTGAGGGTGATGTGGAAGGTCCAAGGTGGGGGTCAGTGTGTGGGTGCTGTGGAGGGTCCAAGGTGGGGGTCAGTGTGTGGGTGCTGTGGAGGGTCTAAGGTGGGGGTCAGTGTGTGGGTGCTGTGGAGTGTCCAAGGTGGGTGTCAGTGTGTGGGTGCTGTGGAGGGTCTAAGGTGGGGGTCAGTGTGTGGGTGCTGTGGAGGGTCTAAGGTGGGGGTCAGTGTGTGAGCAATGTGGAGGGTCTAAGGTGGGGGTCAGTGTGTGGGTGCTGTGAAAGGTCTAATGTGGGGGTCAGTGTGTGGGTGCTGTGGAGTGTCCAAGGTGGGGGTCCGTGTGTGGGTGCTGTGGAGGGTCTAAGGTGGAGGTCAGTGAGTGGGTGCTGTGGAGGATCTAAGGTGGTGTCAGTGTGTGGGTGCTGTGGAGTGTCCAAGGTGGGGGTCCGTGTGTGGGTGCTGTGAAGGGTCTAATGTGGGGGTCAGTGTGTGAGCAATGTGGAGGGTCTAAGGTGGGGGTCAGTGTGTGGGTGCTGTGAAAGGTCTAATGTGGGGGTCAGTGTGTGGTTGCTGTGGAGGGTCTAAGGTGGGGGTCCGTGTGTGGGTGCTGTGAAGGGTCTAATGTGGGGGTCAGTGTGTGAGCAATGTGGAGGGCCTAAGGTGGGGGTCAGTGTGTGGGTGCTGTGGAGGGTCTAAGGTGGGAGTCAGTGTATTGGTGCTGTAGAGGGTCTGAGGTGGGGGTCTGTGTGTGGGTGCTGTGGAGGGTCTAAAGTGGGAGTCAGTGTGTGGGTGCTGTGAAAGGTCTAAGGTGGGGGTCATTGTGTGGGTGCTGTGGAGGGTCTAAGGTTGGGGTCAGTGTGTGAGTCCTGTGGAGGGTCTAAGGTGGAGGTCAGGCTGTGGGTGCTGTAGAGAGTCTAAGGTGGGGGTCAGTGTGTTGTTGCTGTGGAGGGTCAAATGTGGGGGTCAGTGTGTCGTTGCTGTGGAGGGTCTAAGGTGGGGGTCAGTGTGCTGGTGCTGTGGAGGGTCTAAGGTGGGGCTCTGTGTGGAGGGTCTACAGGCGTCTGATAATGCCCTGAGATTCATGGCACGATATGTCTGGGGCTTCTACACGGGCTGGGCCGCATCGCTCTTCCGCCTGGGTCCTCACACCGTGTTCAGTCTCGTCTTCTGGGACCAACTGAGGGTGGCGTATCTCAGGATGAAGCACCCGGAGTGACTGATCCAGACTTCTAGCTCTGCCCTCACCCGGAGTGACTGATCCAGACTTCTAGCTCTGCCCTCACCCGGAGTGACTGATCCAGACTTCCAGCTCTCCCCTCACCCACAGTGACTGATCCAAAGATCCAGCTCTGCCCTCACCCGCTGCAGATCAGTCACCCGGAGTGACTGATCCAGACGTCCAGCTCTGCCCTGACCCGGAGTGACTGATCCAGAGATCCAGCTCGGTCCTCACCCGGAGAGACTGATCCAGATACCCGGCTTTGCCCCAGATGGGACCTATGCCAGCATACTCATTACGCGAAAGGGAAAGAATCAGGGGCATCAGTATATAGCTCTCTGAGAGTGCAGAGTGCGCTACCGAGGAAAGAAGCTATCAAGCGCCAATATATATATATATATATGTATGTATACTACTTTTGTGCACTTCTTATGGTATTCATTTACACATTAACTTGTTCAAATCGCCAAGCACATGTCATACTGGCATAATCTCAATACTTCACAGACCATATATTAGTAAGTCTGGGAACAAGGCGCTTAGTGACGCGGGGCCCTAGGGGGAACCCCAGCAGACAGGATTGCTCTCATCTTCTCAAAGAACTTGTTCTGTAGTCTGGGAACAAGGCGCTTAGTGACGCGGGGCCCTAGGGGGAGAGTCTGGGAACAAGGCGCTTAGTGACGCGGGGCCCTAGGGGGAACCCCCAGCAGACAGGATTGCTCTCATCTTCTCAAAGAACTTGTTCTGTAGTCTGGGAACAAGGCGCTTAGTGACGCGGGGCCCTAGGGGGAACCCCAGCAGACAGGATTGCTCTCATCTTCTCAAAGAACTTGTTCTGTAGTCTGGGAACAAGGCGCTTAGTGACGCGGGGCCCTAGGGGGAGAGTCTGGGAACAAGGCGACTAGTGACGCGGGGCCCTAGGGGGAACCCCCAGCAGACAGGATTGCTCTCATCTTCTCAAAGAACTTGTTCTGTAGTCTGGGAACAAGGCGCTTAGTGACGCGGGGCCCTAGGGGGAGAGTCTGGGAACAAGGCGCTTAGTGACGCGGGGCCCTAGGGGGAACCCCAGCAGACAGGATTGCTCTCATCTTCTCAAAGAACTTGTTCTGTAGTCTGGGAACAAGGCGCTTAGTGACGCGGGGCCCTAGGGGGAGAGTCTGGGAACAAGGCGCTTAGTGACGCGGGGCCCTAGGGGGAACCCCCAGCAGACAGGATTGCTCTCATCTTCTCAAAGAACTTGTTCTGTAGTCTGGGAACAAGGCGCTTAGTGACGCGGGGCCCTAGGGGGAACCCCAGCAGACAGGATTGCTCTCATCTTCTCAAAGAACTTGTTCTGTAGTCTGGGAACAAGGCGCTTAGTGACGCGGGGCCCTAGGGGGAGAGTCTGGGAACAAGGCGACTAGTGACGCGGGGCCCTAGGGGGAACCCCCAGCAGACAGGATTGCTCTCATCTTCTCAAAGAACTTGTTCTGTAGTCTGGGAACAAGGCGCTTAGTGACGCGGGGCCCTAGGGGGAGAGTCTGGGAACAAGGCGCTTAGTGACGCGGGGCCCTAGGGGGAACCCCAGCAGACAGGATTGCTCTCATCTTCTCAAAGAACTTGTTCTGTAGTCTGGGAACAAGGCGCTTAGTGACGCGGGGCCCTAGGGGGAGAGTCTGGGAACAAGGCGCTTAGTGACGCGGGGCCCTAGGGGGAACCCCCAGCAGACAGGATTGCTCTCATCTTCTCAAAGAACTTGTTCTGTAGTCTGGGAACAAGGCGCTTAGTGACGCGGGGCCCTAGGGGGAACCCCAGCAGACAGGATTGCTCTCATCTTCTCAAAGAACTTGTTCTGTAGTCTGGGAACAAGGCGCTTAGTGACGCGGGGCCCTAGGGGGAGAGTCTGGGAACAAGGCGACTAGTGACGCGGGGCCCTAGGGGAAACCCCCAGCAGACAGGATTGCTCTCATCTTCTCAAAGAACTTGTTCTGTAGTCTGGGAACAAGGCGCTTAGTGACGCGGGGCCCTAGGGGGAGAGTCTGGGAACAAGGCGCTTAGTGACGCGGGGCCCTAGGGGGAACCCCAGCAGACAGGATTGCTCTCATCTTCTCAAAGAACTTGTTCTGTAGTCTGGGAACAAGGCGCTTAGTGACGCGGGGCCCTAGGGGGAGAGTCTGGGAACAAGGCGCTTAGTGACGCGGGGCCCTAGGGGGAACCCCAGCAGACAGGATTGCTCTCATCTTCTCAAAGAACTTGTTCTGTAGTCTGGGAACAAGGCGCTTAGTGACGCGGGGCCCTAGGGGGAGAGTCTGGGAACAAGGCGCTTAGTGACGCGGGGCCCTAGGGGGAACCCCAGCAGACAGGATTGCTCTCATCTTCTCAAAGAACTTGTTCTGTAGTCTGGGAACAAGGCGCTTAGTGACGCGGGGCCCTAGGGGGAGAGTCTGGGAACAAGGCGCTTAGTGACGCGGGGCCCTAGGGGGAACCCCCAGCAGACAGGATTGCTCTCATCTTCTCAAAGAACTTGTTCTGTAGTCTGGGAACAAGGCGCTTAGTGACGCGGGGCCCTAGGGGGAGAGTCTGGGAACAAGGCGCTTAGTGACGCGGGGCCCTAGGGGGAACCCCAGCAGACAGGATTGCTCTCATCTTCTCAAAGAACTTGTTCTGTAGTCTGGGAACAAGGCGCTTAGTGACGCGGGGCCCTAGGGGGAGAGTCTGGGAACAAGGCGCTTAGTGACGCGGGGCCCTAGGGGGAACCCCCAGCAGACAGGATTGCTCTCATCTTCTCAAAGAACTTGTTCTGTAGTCTGGGAACAAGGCGCTTAGTGACGCGGGGCCCTAGGGGGAGAGTCTGGGAACAAGGCGCTTAGTGACGCGGGGCCCTAGGGGGAACCCCAGCAGACAGGATTGCTCTCATCTTCTCAAAGAACTTGTTCTGTAGTCTGGGAACAAGGCGCTTAGTGACGCGGGGCCCTAGGGGGAGAGTCTGGGAACAAGGCGCTTAGTGACGCGGGGCCCTAGGGGGAACCCCCAGCAGACAGGATTGCTCTCATCTTCTCAAAGAACTTGTTCTGTAGTCTGGGAACAAGGCGACTAGTGACGCGGGGCCCTAGGGGGAGAGTCTGGGAACAAGGCGCTTAGTGACGCGGGGCCCTAGGGGGAACCCCCAGCAGACAGGATTGCTCTCATCTTCTCAAAGAACTTGTTCTGTAGATTTTATCTTATTTTTGTTCTCATTGACCTTAAACAAGTAAAATGTCGTTTTCAGATCAGACTGTAATCGTGTCGAGTTCGAGCGAACCCAGGGCCGGCCCGGTCGCTCAGTGAGTTAGAGCGCTCGCCTTAAGTGCTCTGGTCACCTGGGTGACTGACGGCACGTAGATCGGTGGTTCCAGCCCGCTGTGGTCATGTCTGTTTGGTCGCAGAATAAAGATCCCATGTCCTTCTTTGCAAAGGTGGTTATCCCCGGGGACATGGCTCCACTCTCCCTTCAGTCTCTCATTGACGCGATATGACCAAAAGGGGTCAAAGCGTCCTGAATGTACAACCTATCAACCAATCGGACAAACCCTTGTTTTAGCATAGCTCACGTATGACTCCATTTCGTGGGCCCTAATATGGATGATTGGCCAATCGTGCCGCGGTGAGGGCGTGTGTGTGTGTCTATGGGGGGGGGGGCACAGTGTCAACTCTTAGCGACGATTGCGGTCGTTGTTGGTAGGGTGAGTGAAACTGATAACCCACCAAACCCGCGAGAGTGGGTGGGGGGGGGGCGACCGTTGCTTAGGTCTGATGGTTGGATACTAACGGAAACGCTTGCCCCCAATATATCAACAACGATATACCCTCCGTTGTGACGTGTCTTATTTGTAACACTATTACTGGCGAGGAAATTACATATCGTCAATGAAAAGCAACATAATTGGACGCAGTTAACAAAAGACTACCGTTTGCCGTCTATTTAATCTCAGTCAACTGCATGTTAAAGACAATTCTCACTTTAGAGTCAAATACTAAAAGTCATTAGCATGTTACTTAGTACAAGAAGTGACGAAAACAGGAGAAAAACTGGGGGTCACCGCGGAAAATATTGAGCTATCGATCCTTATTCAAGATGTCTATCTGAGGCCATCGCGATAGCTCAGTGGGCTAGAGCGCTCGCATTGAGTGCTCTAGGCCCGTAAGTTCGAAACCGCTAGACGTTTTGCCTTATTTGGCCTCGCCCCCAACTTTTCGCCCTAATCGGTAAGTTCGAAAAACTCTCCTTGAAATTAGCCCCGAATTTGCCTCTACTTTGCCCCAAATGAAGGACAGCTTCTGAGCCGGCCCTGATAGGGGGCTAAAAGCGGGGCAAGGTCTGCACGCATTGGCTAGTGTTCTTGCGGACAACTTAGACCATTTGATTTCATTTCCAAGTACTAATGAAGAGCTACGCAAGAGTTTTTATGAAATTACGGGTAATTATATCGCGTTATCTGCATAAATTATAAATTTGCCCTAAAGAAAAAACGTGTTACCACTTTTTGTATATGACGGATTATATATATATAACCTAGGCCTACTCACGTAATGTGTCATTAGTGGATATCCATTGTTCATACACTGAAATTGTGTTACTTGTTCTTGATTATCTTCGTCACGCTATATGCTTGTTATCGTTATGTATGGTGCTAACTTATTGTACCATGGTATTTCCAAGGCTTTCCGGGTGCAACTGGTGCAATTGATCGCACTCACATCCTCACAAAGCTGTTGTTTCGTATTAATATTATATTCGCAAAATGTTTCCGTTACAGAACTGTAGTGATCGTCAATACCATCATGGCCCTAGAAATGGAAGACAAAAGGGAAGGTATCCCGGGTGCGGGGCTATGGTTTTTGGGTAGAGGCAAACACATTTTCTTGGGGTGCGACGAGGGGTGCATATTTGTTTTGGGCCATGGGGAGGTTAAACTTTTTTACTCGGGCATTATATGTTTCTTAGAAAATAGAGGATTTTATTTGGCAAAGGGCAAAGCACGATTGTTTTTTAAAACTAACTACGGAGCCAAAGTTTTTTTTACAAAACAACCGTTGGTCAGTAGTCCCTAAGAGTAAGATACTTTGCAAATGTGACAGCTTTAGTCACAATAACTGAGAAAAATATGGACATAGTTAATTGCTTTATTATTGTCTGTTTACCCTCCTCGAATGTTTTTACTGTTACTACTTGAAATTATTATGAGACATCAAAATGCATTTTTGCTACTCGTTGTTGATGACATATATAGGTCAATAAACTGGAATGCGAGGCGAAGAGGACAGCAAGCAGAGGTGAAGTTGCGAACCAATACTTCAAGTTTGGCCACATATACATGACTTATGTCCCCCAACCCCCCACTACCCGCCTGAACTATGAATGATAAGACGAACGCATCTTATAATCTATCGTTTATTTAACTTTATTCAAGTACAGCACAATGGCGTCGCTAGCCGAGCACGACAGCTAAGGGTCACCAGACTCTAATCTGTGAAGTGTAGCTTCCACATAGAGGGTTTTGGTATCGGCCAGTCTCTGCTGCGCAGCATAAGTGGCCGTCATCTGTCGGTGCAATTGCAGTTGGGTATCTGCCACGATGTGCCTAGTCTTGCGCTTAAACTGCTGGTCCGGCATTCGTGTAGCTTGTGCAACTGTATACACGTGCGAAATAAAACATTGATTAACAAATCATTTTATGCGTTAAGATCTCTGTCGTCCTGCTTTTTTCCCAATAATAGATGATTGGTTTGAAGAGTAACTACAGATATGTAATTAATGCATTATTGCACTATCAGCAGGCCCACTTACCAGCTGTGTTAGAAAACTTGAGAATGTGTGATTAATAATCATTATTGGAGTTAATAAATATTACCTTAGTTGAGATCAACAAATAATTCACCTTTATCAGCCAAGCCCCAAAAGATCTTACCTATGACAATAGCAGAATTAATAAACACAAAATCCAGTATGTGTGTGAACTTGCTGGTATCATTCACCAATGTTCAGTTGAGTGACACTGCAGACCATTGATCACATTCTCTGAAACAAAGCTTCATATATTAATCAACAATGAATATGTGTGGAAGGTTTATGCTATATTTTCTTTGCTGGCATGTTAAAGTACTACATAAGCTGTCATAACATGCTTAAATCATAGAAATGTCCCACATATCATATATTTTGTAAGTTCATATTGTGGAGACCAATCAAATATTTCCTGTCTATGCACATGATTTAATTTAGAACTCATTAACCATTACCATACTATTAGTACAGTGCTAATGTAAAAGAAAGTTTGAGGAAATAACATTACAAATATTACTATTGAATGGCATTGTCAGAATGATCTATCGTATACTCAGGATATAATTCACAAAAAGTGGCTTCATTAAGTAAGTAATGTATTTCAATCAAAACTCACATGGCCACAGGATATATAAACATGTAATTGTAACTGATCCAATACAAGAGACATATAACTGTCAGATATAGCAATCAGACCAGTGACTTGCATGTAACAGGGATTGCGCACTAAGGCGAAACGGTAAAACTGATTTGAAGATCACTTAGAATGTTATAAAATAGACATGAAGACATCTGTCTGGTAATATCATTTAAATCACTTAAATGTATATGAATAAAATAATGAAAGTGCATTTTTCCAAGTCAAGTAACTAATTACTGGTTCACCTGCTATAAGCCTATGTATACCATATTATTATTCTGGATTATCAACAACTGTATACTTTAATATTAGATCCATTACATATCTATTATGTCAAGAATCTATAGCCCCAATTGAGTCGATCAATTCAAAAAATAAAGTCTAACCTAGAAAATTTCACACAAAACTAACTGCAATTATAATACATTTAGCATCCACTCATATTATATGTGGGTTGGACATTGTCAGTGACATTACACCACAGCCACGAGTGCTCACCTACCTCTGTCAATCACAATTAGGCCTGGTATATATCCAACATATACCAGCCCCCTAAGTATAATGTTAATACAGTATCCATCATGCACCAGCCCCAAGGGCATGGGGGGGGGGGTGATGGTGTGTGATATGTGATAGACACAGTACTAATTATGATCAACAGAGGTGAATGCTTGTGATTACAGCAGCCTGAATGGTAGGTGAATGTGGCGACTGCATGTAAAACATGAGTCAAATCTGTCATATAGAAAAGGTTTGTAGTGTGGCCATGTACCATTGTTCCCACACACCACACACCACCCACCTGCCATTGGCATTGAGGCTCCGGTGCTGACACTGCCCTCGACGCCCTCACGTCCCTCCCCCCCAAACCACCTCCCCGAGATGTAAACACTGTCACGGCAAATTTGCGCGCAAGCACATAACCTGATGATAACTTACCTGCTAATCAAGCTTGTAATGTAAGTCCATGCCATGCCTCTTCGCGTTTGCCCTTCGTTATAGAGCAGCCTTAAAAGGGCCCGATATACATGGGTTTATTGTCATTGACGCCTTTTAACAACATTCTGCCTTCACTCGTCTGGCAACATCCTTGCTTACTGTCTGCACTTCCGCTCATGTGTTGCAGGAAATAGTCATCTCGGTAAAATCTCGCGGTAGAAACTCGCCCCGGGAAATGGTTTTCAGGGCCAAAAGCGAAATGCGTTCGAACTTACGGATCGGGGCTTTTTTTCGGAAAACGCCCCGCCTTGGCCTTGCCCTGAGGCAAGGCACAATTCCCCGCCTCGTTTTGCCCGCAATTTGCCCTATCGAACTTACAGGCCCTGGTCACCTGAGAGCCTAACGGCGGTTGGGTCCACGAGCGCTTAACTTTTTCGTTCATTATTAGTCCCTTCGCTGTCATCTGCACTAAGCCCCACCTCTCATAGTCTATAAATAGCAAAGAGTATGCCACAAAAAACCGGCGCTGCCAATACCGCCTCAACTTCCAAGTCCCTCGGCAAGCTAAAATGCCATTATCCCACCATACTTCTCCATTTTCAACATCACAAATAGTTTATCTTCTTAACTAAACTTACTTTAGATCATAATATTCGCAGTTAATACGGCAAAATGAAGCATTTGTGCAAAACACAACACAATCCCGCTTTTTCACAGAGGGATCGCGATAGACGGAACGCGCATCGTTAACAATCGAACGACGTAAGCGAGCTGTGATTGGACGAAACGAGACACACCCACTGGATACAGAATCGCACGCGCTCTTTTGGAAATCGACTGTTCATTTCGAATCCGAAGGGGGAGCAACAGCTCTGGAGAATTCGTCACAGTATGGAGAGGGCTACTTTTTGGTAAGCCTTTTTTTTTACAATTTATTTGTAATGTGATCTATTAATATTTGTATTACATGGTAACTTCTAATAAGTCCGTAAGTTCTCTAAAATGTACCTTTATCCATATTCAGGTTATTGAACACATACGTTGAAGGGGAAGGGCGCGTACAGTGCCAAGATTTGCTAACCGAATGCATCGTTAATACCGAGTACGAAGCGAAAGACAGTTCTGTAAGTTTACCCCGTTATTATAGTTGGTTATGCGACAAATAATGTCTAACCTAATGTATTTCATGTAATTTAAATTTATTTTATCCGTTTTCTTCGTAGACTAGATCTAGACTATTAGTGTTTTCTTTATTCATCATATAACATTTACTTTTAGTGCTTGATGGCCCAAAAGAGCATCTGTTCTCCATGCTACGATCTACATTATAGAGCCGTAGTTTCTCCAGTGAGTATATAGAGTCTAATTAATTATATAAAACTTGTCTATATAAAGGCGAATGCAATAGTATTTCTATATAACAAAGCGCAATAAATACAAGTACAAGATAATATTAAAGAGAATGTTTACGAAGATATGGCATTAAACAAACATATGTATTCCTTCTTGATACATTATAAAAAAATTCTTGCACCCTGCTTCATTACACCTGTAGGCCAAGGCCAAGGCCAAGTCCCAGGAGAAGGAGGACAAGCCTGTCACCGATGTTGCCGCATTTTTAAGGGAGCACGGACCTCATTTGACAGACACAGCCGTGAACATCATGACCGCTATGATCAAGAACAGTGCTGTTTCGGCATGTGGCAGGCGTTAGGAGCGTTCCGTCTTGCAATTTGCGCTACGGATTTGGAACAGATCCCCTGCCACATATGAAGATGCCACCAGCAGCGGCGCTCTCCTTCTACCGTCTGTAAGGTTACTACAATATTATAAAAATGCCGTCGATCAGAGCCCCGGATTTCACCAAAAAATTTTCCGGTGGATGCAGGCTTCTGCTGAAGAGAAACGGCTGCCCCAGTCAGGGCGTCATGGCGGGATTATATTTGACGAGATGACAATCCAGCAGTATCTTGCCATGAGTCTTGAATGAATCTGCCGTTTGCTCTAAGAAAACGGCGTCATGCAGTTGGATGAAGAAATTAACGCTCCTCTCTTGAGACTTCGGTGCAGGTGGAAGCAGGTCTTCTTCCGCGGCCATTGTTTCTTCTAAAATGTGAAAGATATATGCAGGAGCAGGAGCAGGAGCAGGAACAGGGGACCTTCGCGAGATAAGCGTTATTGACGTGGACAAGACGTTCCTGGATGCTACTAATGGTGTTGGAATTATCTTGCAATATAAACATCACCTACGGTACTAGCGAAGGGGAACAGTGACTATTCTTTTAAAATGGACGTCTTGCCGACCCCAGGTTGGCCCGTTATTAAAACGTTGTGGCCAGTCGCCGCCAAACGCACCGCGTCTTTCCACCCTGATTCCATGATCGCGAATAACGTTTAAATATTGTAAATGTACGTTGTTGTCATACAAACAACAAATAACAAAACAAAAGGCACGCGCACAAAGAATCTCTTCTCACGTGTATCTTGCTTCGATTGAGATTTGCCGATTCATTTTTTTACACAGAGAGTAGAATAAATATTTCGCGCAATTTATTTTCAATATTATAAAATGCCCCCCCCTCCTTAAGCTATTTCGATGGTAAATGACACGTCCTTAAATTTCGTCGTCAACAGCGCGTTCCGTCTATCGCGATCCCTCTGTGAAAAGTGGGATTGTGTTGTGTTTTGCACAAATTCTTCATTTTGCCGTATTAACTGCGAATATTATGATCTAAAGTAAGTTTAGTTAAGAAGATAAACTATTTGTGATGTTGGAAATGGAGAAGTATGGTGGGATGATGGCATTTTAGCTTGCCGAGGGACTTGGAAGTTGAGGCGGTATTGGCAGCGCCGGTTTTTTGTTGCATACTCTTTGCTATTTATAGACTATGAGAGGTGGGGCTTAGTGCAGGTGTCGAGATTACCGCGTGGGGACTAATAATGAACGTAGAAGTTAAGCGCTCGTGGTTGGGTCGGTGGTTCGAGCCCTGCTATGGCCATGTCTGTGTGGTCGCAGAATAAAGATCCAATGTCCTTCTTTGCACCTACTTGGTAACCACCAAGTAGATGGTTTCCCCCGGGGGTATGGCTCCACTCTCCCTTCACTCTCCCATTGACGCGATATGACCAAAAGTGGTAAAAGCGTCCTCAATAACCAACCAATCAAGGTATCTATCTAACAAACTTCGACAGGGTATCAGCACTGTGATTCACACACCTCCCCATTACCCACCTATTCATTTGCACAAGCAGTTGCGGAAGTTATCAATTGTTATATCTTCACATCTATGAACATCAAACCGGTATGAAAATATATAAGCATAAATTTACCTTAAGTAATATTTATATGTAAAATTAGGGGAATATTTTTTAATACATATGGTAAGTAACTTTGTGGTTAGTGAGATATTAATTTAGTAACTTTCTGCCACCATGTTAAAAATTCATTACATGTTTCTGATTGTTCTACACCATGTCACTGGATTATGATGTAACAAAATAGGCTAAAACAGATGGGGGGTCACCGATACCAATTTAAGCGATTTTGGTCTTTAAGCGAGCTTCGCAAAAAAGAAATACAACCTTAGAAAATCGCTTAAAAAATTGTTGGGTTATCTTGGTGCTCTGTTATCTTGGTACACTGAGCTATTCTTAAAGTAGATTGTTCTAGGAATCTTGTCTACTGAACAAATATATCATTTCATCCGCATTGTGTCTACGATGTATGTCACCATCAGATAATCAATGACAGTGCTATGGCCATGAAATGTGTAGCTACCAACCCCCGGCACTGGCTTCTTTCACGCGCTCAAAAAACGTTTCAGGTTGCCTCTAGCCACAATATCTCACCTCATGTATTCATTTGCGTTCATTGTCAGATTTTGACTCACCTAGCATTCATTGTGAGTATTAGGCTCATGCAGACTGTTCTCTTATATGGGGGAAACAACGCCGAGAGGCATTGCAAGGCTAGTTCTAGCCTGGTTCCGCGGCACCAACTTCGCCGATCTCCCGGCAGAGGACGTTACGCTTGCGCCGTAGTCCCTCTGCCCCACGTCAAATTTAACCATCAGAATTATCCTTCATACGCGAAAATTAAAATGAATCTAATCGAAGGTTAATTTGCAGTTTAGCATCAAATACACCACTGTTTAGCATTTACTGTGCCACTAGTACTATACCTGACGAATGCATTTGAGTTTGAGTAATTTGAAACCATGTGATATTCGAACTATATTTTCGAGTGCGGTCGAGGTCAAAGGCGTGAAGCGTTTTGAAATTTGACCCCGCGTTATTTTGAAATAATTTTTCACTTAACTCCTCCATTGTGATCATTCGACAACGGAATGTCTATATTTTTCAAATTCTGCATCTAAAATTCAATATTCAATCTAAAAAAAGCCTCTAAACCATTCGTAACCCCAGGGCCGTTGGGGGCAACCGTGAGGTGGTCGGTGACGTGGGGCACAGGTGATGTGAGGAACGAGCGCCCTCTGCTGGCAGAGTGCAACTTCTCTCACCCAGCTGATAATATACGAGTGGTGGTATCAGCTTACCCTAATTCCAATGTTTTCGCCAGGGGGCGCTGTTGTATTAAGTCAGAATTGTCTTTAAGGCGAAACAACGCAGATCTGAAATCCGCGATGTGCACCTCTGACGACTTTGTCAGCTACACTTATAGCGATTGAGGCCTTTGTCCCACTTCAAAGACAGCCGCTGTGATCGCACACAATGTTTTTATCGCAAATGAGTCCTTTGTCCCACTTCAAAGACAGCCGCTGTGATCGCACACAATGTTTTTATCGCGACTGAGTCCTTTGTCCCACTTCCAAAAAGCCGCTGTGATCACACTCAATGTGTTAGAGCGTTGCTAGGTTACGTCAGCAAATAGTTTATATAACAGGGTTTGCAGCGTGCAGTCAAAGACCTTCGATCATAGTAAGGTCTTTGGTTCAATGTCCGAGTGACGTCACGACCGGTTCTCACCTCGTACGTCATTGTGTCGCAACAGGAATGATCAAACGTGTGTTTAGCGCATAACTCTCGTCCCAATGTAGTTTCAGTTAATCTGTTGGCAGCTCTTGTAATGCGATCATTAAGTGAAACAGAAAGACTGGACAAGCGAAGAAGTGAATGCTTTCTTTGGACGTTGTTTTCAAGTGAATAAAGCTTGGTGCATCAATGCTAAATTGTTTATGACTTTCGTATCTGAGTAATAACAGACTTGAAAATTTGTCTTAAGTATTAGCTGTAGTGGGTAACTGTAGTGACCGGGCAGCATGTGGTTCTCTTATGTTTCTAAATATAAAATCCGCAGCGTTTGATCTTCCGAGTCACTCATGCAAATTTGTTGTTAGCCACGACACATGGGATGTGGCAATTACTAAAACATTTAAAAATCAAAACCGCCTTTGAATTTCAAGCAAAAGATCGAAATATACTAGAACAATGACCTAGACATGGATCGACGCCGCTGTGATCGGTGTCATCTCCCGCTGTCAGTGTGGTGTCCGTCACGGGTCAGTGTGGTGTCCGTCAGGGCTCAGTGTGGTGTCCGTCACGGGTCAGTGTGGTGTCCGACACGGGTCGGTGTGGTGTCCGCCCAATGATCAGTGTGGTGTCCGTCACGGGTCGGTGTGGTGTCCGCCACGGATTGGTGTAGTGTCCGCCTTGGGTCAGTGTGGTGTCCGCTACGGGTCTGAGTGGTGTCCGTCACGGGTCAGTGTGGTGTCTGCCACGGGTCGGAGTAGTGTCCGCCACAGGTCCGTGTGGTGTCCGCCGCGGGGCGGTGTGATGTCCGCCACGGATCGGTGTGGTATCCGCCACGGTTCAGTCTTATGTTGGCTACGGGTCAGCGTGGTGTCGGCCACGGGTCACTGTGGGGTCGGCTACGGGTCCGTGTGGTGTCCGCCACGGGTTGGTATGGCGTCCGCCACGGGTCGGTGTGGTGTCCGCCAAAACTCAGTGTGATGTCCGCCATAGGTCAGTGTGGTGTCGACCAAGACTCAGTGTGATGTCCGCCACGGATCGGGGTGGTGTCCGCCACGGGTCAGTGTGGTGTCCGCCACGGATCGGTGTGGTGTCGTCCACGGGTCAGTGTGGTGTCCGCCACGGATCGGTGTGGTGTCGACCAAGACTCAGTGTGATGTCCGCCACGGATCGGGGTGGTGTCCGTCACGGGTCAGTGTGGTGTCCGCCACGGATCGGTGTGGTGTCGACCAAGACTCAGTGTGATGTCCGCCACGGATCGGGGTGGTGTCCGTCACGGGTCAGTGTGGTGTCCGCCACGGATCGGTGTGGTGTCGTCCACGGGTCAGTGTGGTGTCCGCCACGGATCGGTGTGGTGTCGTCCACGGGTCAGTGTGGTGTCCGCCCATAATCGGTGTGGTGGCCGCCACGGGTCGGTGTTTTGTCCGTCACGGATCGGTGTGGTTTCCGTCACGGGTCGGTGCGGTGTCTGCCACGGGTCGGAGTAGTGTCCGCCACAGATCCGTGTGGTGTCCGCCGCGGGTCCGTGTGGTGTCCGCCACGGATCGGTGTGGTGTCCGCCACGGTTCAGTCTTATGTTGGCCAAGGGTCAGCGTGGTGTCTGCCACGGGTCACTGTGGTGTTCCTCACGGGTTTTCGTGGTGTCCGCTACGGGTCCGTGTGGTGTCCACCACGGGTTAGTATGGCCGCCGACACGGGTCCGTGTGGTGTCCGCCACGGGTTAGTATGGCCGCCGACACGGGTCCGTGTGGTGTCCGCCAAGGGTTAGTGTGGCCGCCGACACGGGTCCGTGTGGTGTCCGCCTCGTATCAGTGTGGTGTCCGCCACGGGTTAGTATGGCCGCCGACACGGGTCGGTGTGGTGTTCGCCAAGGGTTAGTGTGGCCGCCGACACGGGTCGGTGTGGTGTCCGCCACGAATCAGTGTAATGTCCGCCACGGGTCAGTGTGGTGACCGCCACGGATCGGCGTGGTTTTCGCCACGGGTCACTGTGGTGTCCGTCAGGGGTCAGTGTGGTGTCCGCAATGAGTCAGTGTGGTGTCCGACACGGATCGGCGTGGTGTCCGCCACGGGTCGGTGTGGTGTCCACCACGGATCTGTGTAGTGTCCGCCACGGGTCAGTGTGGTGTCCACCGCGGGTCAGTTTCGTGTCCGCCGCGGGTCCGTTTGGTGTCTTTCGCGGGTCTGTGTGGTGTCCGCCAAGGATCCATGTGGTGTCGGCCAGGAGTGTGATGTACGAAACGGGTCAGTGTGGTGTCCGTCACGGTTTGGTGTGGCGTCGGCCACGGGTCAGTGTGGTGGCCGCCGCGGGTCGGTGTGATGTCCGCCACGGATCCGTGTGGAGTCCGCTATGGATCCGTGTGGAGTCCGCCATGGGTCAGTGTAGAGTTCGCCACGGGTCGGTGTGGTGTCCGGCAAAACTCAGTGTGATGTCCGCCATAGGTCAGTGTGGTGTCGACCAAGACTCAGTGTGATGTCCGCCACGGATCGGGGTGGTGTCCGCCACGGGTCAGTGTGGTGTCCGCCACGGATCGGTGTGGTGTCGTCCACGGGTCAGTGTGGTGTCCGCCACGGATCGGTGTGGTGTCGTCCACGGATCAGTGTGGCGTCCGCCCATAATCGGTGTGGTGGCCGCCACGGGTCGGTGTTTTGTCCGTCACGGATCGGTGTGGTTTCCGCCACAGATCCGTGTGGTGGCCGCCGCGGGTCCGTGTGGTGTCCGCCACGGATCGGTGTGGTGTCCGCCACGGTTCAGTCTTATGTTGGCCAAGGGTCAGCGTAGTGTCTGCCACGGGTCACTGTGGTGTTCCTCACGGGTTTTCGTGGTGTCCGCCACGGGTCCGTGTGGTGTCCGCCACGGGTTAGTATGGCCGCCGACACGGGTCCGTGTGGTGTCCGCCACGGGTTAGTATGGCCGCCGACACGGGTCCGTGTGGTGTCCGCCAAGGGTTAGTGTGGCCGCCGACACGGGTCCGTGTGGTGTCCGCCAAGGGTTAGTATGGCCGCCGACACGGGTCCGTGTGGTGTCCGCCAAGGGTTAGTATGGCCGCCGACACGGGTCCGTGTGGTGTCCGCCAAGGGTTAGTATGGCCGCCGACACGGGTCCGTGTGGTGTCCGCCAAGGGTTAGTATGGCCGCCGACACGGGTCCGTGTGGTGTCCGCCAAGGGTTAGTGTGGCCGCCGACACGGGTCGGTGTGGTGTCCGCCACGAATCAGTGTAATGTCCGCCACGGGTCAGTGTGGTGACCGCCACGGATCGGCGTGGTGTTCGCCACGGGTCACTGTGGTGTCCGTCACGGGTCAGTGTGGTGTCCGCAACGAGTCAGTGTGGTGTCCGACACGGGTCGGTGTGGTGTCCGCCACGGGTCGGTGTGGTGTCCACCACGGATCTGTGTAGTGTCCGCCACGGGTCAGTGTGGTGTCCACCGCGGGTCAGTTTCGTGTCCGCCGCGGGTCCGTTTGGTGTCTTTCGCGGGTCTGTGTGGTGTCCGCCAAGGATCCATGTGGTGTCGGCCAGGAGTGTGATGTCCGAAACGGGTCAGTGTGGTGTCCGTCACGGTTTGGTGTGGCGTCGGCCACGGGTCAGTGTGGTGGCCGCCGCGGGTCGGTGTGATGTCCGCCACGGATCCGTGTGGAGTCCGCTATGGATCCGTGTGGAGTCCGCCATGGGTCAGTGTAGAGTTCGCCACGGGTCGGTGTAGTGTCCGCCACGGGTCAGTGTAATGTCCGCCACGGGTCAATGTGGTGTCCGCCAATGATCGGTGTGGCGTCGGCCAAGAGTCATTGTGATGTTCACCACGGTTCCGTCTGGTGTCGGCCACGGGTCAGTGTGGTGGCCGCCGCCGGTCGGTGCTGTGTCCTCCACGGGTCAATGTGGTGCCCGCCCCGCCCGTAGCAAAACGTTTTATAAAACTCCACAGAATTTCTATAGACAAATCTATAGACATATGATTTTCTATCGAACGTTTGTACATAATTCTATAGAACCATTATTTTCTATAGAACATAAACATATATTTCTATAGGAAACATTATTTCTATAGAAAACATTATTTCTATAGAAAACATTATTTCTATAGAAAACATTATTTCTATAGAAACATTATTTCTATAGAAAACATTATTTCTATAGAAAACATTATTTCTATAGAGAATGTAGGGATACTTCTATAGAGCAATTGGTTGCTATAGCACGTATTTAGAGATAATATTTCGACAGAGCCATTTTTTTTCCTCTCGTAGCTGGTTATGATCAGGTACGTTTGCAGGTTTGTAGAAGTACTCTTTATAGCCTGGGCAGCCTGTGCTGAATCAGGGGTCAACCCGAAACAAATTGCCATAGTAATCAAACCTATTTGTTCTCATTCCTTATGTATTTGTGAATATCATTTTCAAAATCTACCAAAATCTATTCATTGAAATTTTTGCGCGGGCAGTTTGCCATACCCCCGTAACACCAGAATGGATTACGTATTTGTCCGAACACGAAGTGGCAGAGAAACGTTGTAATTATTGAGACCCCAACTACGAATTTAGACCTGCGTATCCTTCGCCTACTATATTTAATGGAGTGTTATTTCGTCTACTAACTACAACAAATAAAAATGAAATATCTTTAATATTAAAGTTTCCACATGTTTTTTTTAACTAGGGACCCGTCTCCCGACTGTCGACAGACACCGTGTTTTTGCACAGCGCGCCGGATGGGACTCAAGTGTGACAGTCTGTAACTTTTCAATAAATTGTCCGATTTCCACAATTTAATCGACTATATATGTGTCTTATATTTGGGTAGATTTACCGCCATACCGGTCTAGATAGGCATGGTAAATTTTTGTTTGTTAAAAAGCTATAATTGACGGGGGATGGGGGTGCCTCGATCGATCGATCATCATTTGCAGTTTCACCGTCACCAATACCGGTTTGATTAATCTCTATCTGCAACGTTTAACTTTCATAAGTGAAACGTCTACCCAAATCAAGGGTGCCTCTTGGGGTTTCCCCCCCTCCGTTAACTTCAGTTATTTCCCCTCCCCTAACTTGAGGTGTCGCCCCCATTTTGGGGCACCACCCCAACTTGGGGTGTGTTCCCTCCCCTTACCTAAGATTCAGATTCAGATTCAGATTCAAAATCATTTATTCGTCAAAGGCATAATATTTAATACATAAATGATCATAGATGAAAGATAAACATCACTTTAACACAGGAGACTCAGACTAAGGTTGAACACCGCTCTCGTCTGAGCCATCTGGAGTTGTTGTAACATAGACGAATGATATAATTAGAACTCAAACAGTGAGGAAAGCACGAGATTTTCTATTATATGTTACTTACAAATTGTGAGTTGTGAGAGGGCTGACGTTGCGGGTGGGGGGGGGGAGCGGTCGCGGTGGAGGGGAGGGGCGAGGCGGAGGGACTAATGTTATTTCTGACATGTATGGCAATTCAAAAGACTACAGTGGTCAGAATAATTGCTTATGATATTATCTTTGATATACTTTGAGAATCCTATCAGGCCGTGCGTTTTGATCTTATCTAAAATTATTGCAGGTTCGGTATTTACAATTTCAATTAGGCAATGTCTAATGCATTTCTTCGCATAATCATGGTAAACTCTACTTGTATGAGCATAATCCTTATATCTTGTATTATGTGAGTGTATTTCCTAGGCACGTGTTATGGGGATCTGTAAGAAGTACGTGGGGAGATTATTATTTTTTAATTTATGATAGAACTTTAATTTTTGTAAACGGTGAATATCTTCCAGTTTTAGTAGGTTTAGCTGTTTGAAAAAGGGCTCGCTGTGAGCCTTAAAATTGCTCAGCGATATAATTCTTACTGCCCTTTTCTGTAGTTTATATATTCGTTCTCCACAGTAACTCCAAGCTAGTATGCCGTAGTTTATGTACGGGATCATGAGGGAATTGTATATAGTTAAAAGAATGTATTTGGGCAGAGTATATTTGAGTCTATTCAATATTTCCAGGACCTTTGAGATTTTAATGCAGATCTTGTCAACATGACTATGCCACTTAATATTCTTGGTAATTGTTAAACCCAGCATGTTGAATTCATCTGCGCATTCAACTTTTACATCATTTATTACAATATCTGGCAACTGCAGTTTCTTGCCAGGCATATGGAAGACCATGAATTTACTCTTACTAGGATTTAATGACAGTCTACTGGCATTTAACCATTTGCTTATATTACTTAGCTCATCGTTTAATACGGCACTGGAGGATGCTGATGTTTCAGTTTGTACTGGGCTTAAGGTATCTATCAGAGTAGTGTCATCTGCATACAATATAAAATGAAAGAGCCATAGTTATCAATTTCAACATATTGTTTACGATCGGTTAACTAATTCTTTAGCACTTCTAGAGCCATGTCACGTATGCCATAATGGCTCAATTTATAAATCAATATTTTGTGATCTATTGTGTCAAAAGCTTTAGATAGGTCTAGGAAAATATTGAACGGAGTTTGCCCATTATCCATATATTGCATAGTTCAATCAATTAGTTCAAGATTAGCTAATTCTGTAGAATGTTTTAATCTAAATCCGTATTGACTATTTTTGAAGAGATTATGTTGCTGGAAGTGTTTAAGAATTTGATTTGCTAATGCCTTTTCAAATACCTTGGATATTGCTGGTAATAATGATATTAGTCTATAGTTGTTGAATGAAGTTACGTCGCCAGTTTTATAATCGGGAGTTACTTTGGCTATCTTTAACTTATCAGGAAAAGTCCCAGTTGTGAGTGTTTGATTAATTATCAGCGATAAGGTTCGAGTTAATTCTGGCTTAATCACTTTGAGAAGTTTAACCGAGATGCCGTCATGACCACAGCTGGGTTTGGGTTTCAGTTTATCAATTATATCTTCTATTTCGTTTGGATCGGTTAACGTAAATTGCAAGGTATCTGGACTTGGGTTTTTTAAGTATGCTGTAAACTGGTCACCTGAGTTCTTCAGCAAGGTTGGGACCAATATTAGCCAAAAAATCATTAAATTTAGTGGCTATGTCTTGCTTATCAGAGATTGTTCTGCCATCTACCTTAAATATACCTGGGCCATTCCCTTTTGTCTTTTTGCGATTTAACACCTCTGTAAGTGCTGCCCAAGTTTGCTTGATATCGCTTTTACATTTAGAAAAAACTGCATGATGGTAATGTCTTTTGGCTTCAGCAATCATGCGACGCAATATTCCATTATAAGTTTGTAGGTTTACTTTGAGGGCGTCAAATAAAGGCGATGTTTGTGGAGTTTTCTTTAACCTTTTATATAGCTTATCCCTAAAGTTTATCGACTTTAGAGTCCCACTGGAAATCCAATTTGATTTGTTATGCTTATATTTAGAGAATTTCACTAATTTCGTCGGAAGGCAATTTTCTTTCGATGTACGAACAAGATTTTCAACAATATCATAATTACTATTTGGATTCGAGCTAACATTTTCATCTAGTCTGTGGTAGATCTCATGTGATTTTATCTCCTCTCTGAATTTCATTACAGAATCATGGTCATAGGTTATGATTTTTTAGATAATCATTTTCGGAACCATTTGTTTAACTTGAGGATGTGGTATACTGATAAAGTACGGCAGATGGTCCGAGATTGCTTTTACTAGTATACCAGCATTGGCTTGAAGCGTGTGTGATGATATTTTACAAAACAGATTGTCAATGAGAGATGCTTTATGTCTTGATATGCGTGTTGGCAGCGTAATTCTTGGGAAAAAACTGTGAGTTGTTATCATATCAAAAAAATCGTGTTTTTCATGGATATTGAGGAGATCAATATTAAAATCACCGGCTATGACAAACTCCTTGTTGTGCTTCTCTACAGCATTGAGAGCTTGGCTGAACTCTTCAGTAAACTGTTTGTAATTACTAATTAATTCACATGGGGGTCTATATATATTTCCAATAATAATCTTTTTGTTCCAACAAGAACTAGATATTTCTATAAATAATCCTTCCCATGTTGTTTTATCGACAACATTTGCCACAATATTATAATTAGGATCTTCACGTATATATATAATAAGGCCCCCATGCGCAGTGCATGCTTTACCCTGTGATATTGTGGTATAGCCATTGAGCTTAAAGCGAGATGTATCACAATCCTCCGACAGCCAGCTCTCTTGAATACATATAACCGAAAAATATTTACCTTTACTTTGCATACTTTCTGTAAATATTTTAATTTCCTCAAATTTAGCCGAGATAGAGCAACAATTAAGACTTAGTACAGTGAACCGTCCCTTACAAAAGTCTATGAGATTATCGTCTGAGCAGTATGGAGAGTGCCTAATGAGATCTGGTCCATCGCTGCCTTCTTCATCATTATCAGTCTGGAGAACCGAGCATAAAGAGTTTGGCGTCACGCCGCCAAACTGTCTTAGCATGGCCTCATCTAAGGACATTATACCAATACTATTAACTCTTCGTCCAATAATATTGACTCAAGATATGCCATTTGAGAAATACATTTCATACCATGAAGATGAATATAATTGAGTTTGAACCACCTGAGAATCACAGTCCGTAAACATGCCCGCGCGCCCCAAAAAACCACGAGCAAACCCTGCGCCACAACAGTCATGGAGCACAAAATACAACAGCTCAAAACAGACAAACACAAAACATAGTTACAGAGAGTGTGAACGCGAAGTACCACAATCACAGTCAATACATGAGGGTTCGGTGGTATTGAATTATGTCATAGAACGATAATGGGTGGGAGAGGACCCAGAACCTACTCCGAGACTAGGCACCCGTGTTACGTCCGGCCTGGGATGCTCGAGGTGGGTGGAGGGGGGGGGGTGTAATGGGCGTCACATATGGATTGACTTAGTGTATTTCGGGGTGGGGGTGGGCGTAAACAACGCGGGCGTCTTATATTATACATCATACAGTATACAGTATACAGTAACATACCATACATTGTCTTTAGTTTAACCTACCAAATGGGTGCAGAACCCTTAGGTGTTGGGAGTTTAAGTGTCCAGGATGGCTCGGTGTTTATGTTCTCGCAGCGCCGATTCGACCGCCGCTTCCAGCAGCTTGAAGCTGTCCCTCTTTGATGTTTTCTCTGCGAAGCGCCTGGTGATAACGATGATGACGTTGTCGATGTTATGGCGCCTCAGAATGTATCGCACGTGGCGGCCGGTCCCATGGTCGCCATCGTCATTCCACCCCTCCTGGTTGTTGGCGAGGCGGTAGGCTACGATGTTATGCATCGCCATGGCCCGCTTCGGGTCCAGCAGCAGGCGGTGCTGAGTCTTCCTCACATCCTGGAGCGTCTCGACGGGGGCGATCGTTGCGTAGGCTGTAGCTCCTTTTTGCGTGATTAGTTCTCCCAGAATTTGCTCCGGTGCATCAGATGCTTCTTCTTCCCTTTGCTGAGGTGAGAGGCTCATTAGATCGTTGGCCGATATTGTGGTCAAATCAGGCTTTTGTGGTTCGTTATTGATGTATAACGCGTCATTGGTCACCCGGGTCTGCATACGGTGGGGGGCAGCCTTATCCCTGGCCGCCTGCGCACGTTCGCCGTACTCTCGCCGCATCTTATGGATATCCGTGGGGTAATGCGGGGTGATCTTAATGAGGTCTTTACCCCTTGGAAGTTTCTTTCGAGAGAATTCCAATAAATGATCTACGTCTTTTTGGGATGTGAGCCTTGCCACTATGGCTCGCGGGCGAGTATGGCTACCTTTGTAACCCAGACGATGACACCTTTCCAGGTTGACGCTGTCACGATATCCATTTTGTTGGAGAAATGCTGCAATTTTTGATTCACAGTTCTCAGTTGTTTGCTTCTCTGGCTGCTCTTCAGGCAAGTTATGAAAAAGTACATTGTTTTTCATAGATCTGTACTTTAGTGCCGTACATTCTTGTTGAAGAGATTTAATTAGTCCATTTTGCTTTATCACTATGGCTTTCAACAAGGCTGTTTCTTCTTGCAGATCATTTATTTCCTGGCTATGTGTGGCTATTTGTCCATAATTGCTTCCCTGTTCTTTCGCTGCTGACGCCAACTGATCCAATACACCCTCAGGGCCATGGATATCAGTGTGTTGAATTTCCAATTGGTTAGTGATTAACTCCAATCGGTTGTTGATTTCTTCCAGTAAGCCTGTACTGCTGTGAGCAGGTGCTGACTGAGCTGAGGCATACCCGACGGGGGTGTGACGCGAATCGACAGGTGTGTTCGGTGTTTGCCCCACAGCCTGGGGCTCTGGCGATGGTTCCTCCAAGATGACGCCTTTATCGCCCGGACTTACACTGGGGGTGAGTTCGGATATGCGATCGGAGCGGATATTTGGAGCATGCGGACTCACTCTTTCCGCTAATAGGCGGATCAATATTAACCTAACGCAAAATCCGCGGTCCGCGTGAATGTTGCACTTGCTGAACTGCACAATTTTTGAAGATCGTTAAATAGCGCTATAAAATAAATCAACGGATACGTATTGTGTTCATTATCTTATTCTCGTTGTTATAATATTATTTACAGATTTTTTGCAGGTCGCAATACTACTATATATATATATTAAATGTATTGTGCGGCCTGGACGCCATGTTGGAAATCCTCGTGATCCTCCTCTGGGTGGGGAGTAAGGGCTGGGAGTAAAATGTACCACGTGACCGCCTTATCGGACCACAATCTCCGCGTTCCGTTATGCACTCCGCGGAGTCCGACTGTTTCGCTCGCATACCCGAACTCACCCTGAGTGATTTTGTTTCCATTGAAAAGTTGGTCTTTTTGCTCTGGATATCTCCACTACAGGTTCTGTTTCTTTTCCGCTGTTGTTTTCCCATACTGTAGAAGGCACTTGAAGTGATAATCGACGGCTATATATCGTAGTACTTAGGTTTTTGTTACACCACCGAGAGCGTACGTGTTCACACGTCAACCGCCACCTAGGGTGTCTCCCCTCTCCTAACTTGGGAGAACTTGCCAGAACCTGGCTTGTGCACCACCCCTCCCGAACGTGTCGGCCTACGACCCCTCTAACAGATCTCTTTGCAGTAGTAAGGGCGGATCTAGGAATTTGAAAGCGGGGGTTGGGTGTTCATGGGACCCCACCCCTAACTTAGGGGGTGTCCTCTCCCTTAAAATGGGGCGTCTCCCCTCCCCTATCTTGGGGTACCATCCGAATATTGAATCTCTCCCCACCCCCTAAGTTAGGCTACCACCCCAACTTCCCTCCCCTAATTCGAGGTGTCTAACCTTCCATAACTTGGGGTGTCTCCCGTTTCCTAGCTTAGGGCATCACCCAAATGTTGAATGTCTTCCCTCCCCTAACTTGGGGTACCGCCCCGACTCGGGGTGTCTTCCCTCCAATAACACCGGGATTACCATCCAAACTTGGAGTGTCTGCCCTCCCCTAGCTTGGATTGTGTCCACTCTACTTACTCCTTAAACTCCCTACCCCCCCCCCCACTTCCCCCTTGAAATTTCACATTTGATAGAGATGAAATATACATTGTTGGTCGTGGAGGAAGAAAGATTGTCATTTCTTAACCCCCCCCCCCCCCACCCCTTGCCCTCCCACATACGTATTTTATTCATGTGATCAGGATAAAACGCGTCAATAATCGATTGAATTGTGAATATCGGACCATGTATCGAAAAGGCTGTCAAACCGGAGGCCCATCCGGCTCGCCATGCAAATGCACTGCGTCGATCGACAGCCGGAAAGCATGAAAAGAGGTTCCTAATTTAAAATGTCCTAAAAACTTTAATATACAAGATATTTTATCTATGTTTGTTGCATTTTGTAGATTAAAAACTCTCCATCATACACACTGGAAATATGGGTATGCAGGTCACAATTGATCCGTAGTGCGGGTCTCAGCTGCCTCGCCTCCCTATCATTTCGTTTATGCAAAAATACATTGCTTCTTGTGGGGATAGTAGGGTAAAGTAATTAAGCCACCCCCTTAAAAATATGTTCCAATAAATTGATTTTGGTAGATTTTGGAACCACCACTACTAGCTACATATGGAATGAGAAAAAACAGGTTTGATTACTATTGCAATCGTTGGAAGCCTTGCCGGCATATTGACTTTCCTTGAACTCTGTACCATGCACTGCCGCGACGTGCGCTTTCTTTGGAAACTCTATGGAAATTCTATGAAATGTTGGTGGTTTAGGCCACTTTTGTGCACATGAAGGCTAAATCGGGCCATGAAACCTTCGGGACGATGAAGGATGAAGGAATGAAACATGACCCAGATTATGTGCCCGAGCCCGGATTTGAACCCAGGACCTATTGATCTGCGGTCGAGTAAGGCTAATGACTACAATAGGGAGGCCCCCGGAAGCTCTATGAAGACTCTATGGAAATTCTATGGAAATTCTATGAAAACTCTATGGAAACTCTATGGAAATTCTATGGAAATTCCATGAAGACTCTATGGAAATACTATGAAGACTATGGAAATTCTATGGAAGTTCTATGAAAATTCTATGAAAATGCTATGGAAACTCTCAAGAAAACCGTTTATAATTGGAAAAGAAAAATCGATAGAAACCTTTAGAATTTTTTTTCATGGAATTTCTATAAGGTATTTTCGTACGGCTATGGTGTCCGTCACGGATCGATGTGGTGTTCGCCGCGGGTCGGTGTGGTGTCCGCCAATGATCGGTGTGGCGTCGGCTCAGAGTCAGTGTGGTGTCCGCCATGGATCGGTGTGGTGGCCGCCGCGGGTCAGTGTGGTGTCCGCCACGGACCCGTGTGGTGTCTTCCACGGGTTAATGTGGTGGCCGCCGCGGGTCGGTGTGATGTTCGCCACAAGTCTGCGATGTCGGCCACGGGTCACTGTAGTGTCCGTCTCGGGTCGGCGTGGTGTCCGCCACAGATCGGTGTGGTGTTTGCCACGGGTTATTGTGTGTTCGTCACGGGTCGGTGTGGTGTCAGCCACGGGTCAGTGTGGTGTCCGCCACGCTTCGGTGTGGTGTCCGCCACGTTCAGTTTGGTGTCCGCCACGGATCTGTGTGGTGTCCGCCATTCTTCAGTGTGTTGTCCGCCACGGGTCAGTGTGGTGTCCGCCATGGGTCCATGTGGTTTCTGCCCCGGGTCAGTGTGGTGTCCGTCACGTTTCAGTGCGGTTTCCGCCACGGATCGGTGTGGTGTACGCCACAGGTCAATGTGGTGTTCGTCACGGCTTGGTGTCGTTTCTGCCACAGGTCAGTCTGAAGTCGGTCACGGATGAGAGTGTTGTTTGTCACGGGTCAGTGCGGTGTCCGCCGGGGGTCGGTGTGGTGTCCGCCACGGGTCGGTGTGGTGTCCGCCACGGGTGAGTGTGGTGTCCGCCACGGGTCATTGTATGTTCGTCACGGGTCAGTGTGGTATCCACCACGGGTCAGTGTGGTGTCCGCCGTGGGTCGATGTGGTGTCCGCCACGGGTCAATATGGTGTCTGCCACGAGTCGGTGTAGTGTCCGCCGTGGGTCGATGTGGTGTCCGCCACGGGTCAATATGGTGTCTGCCACGAGTCGGTGTAGTGTCCGCCGTGGGTCGATGTGGTGTCCGCCACGGGTCAATATGGTGTCCGCCACGGGTCGGTGTAGTGTCCGCCGAGGCGATGTGGTTTCCGCCATGGATTAGTAGTGTGTCCGATGAGGGTCAGTGTTGTGCTCTCATCGGTCGGCGCAGCGTCCGCCATGGGCCGCAGTGGTGTAACCACGTGTTGAAGTTTTATTTTGATACGACTGTGTGTATATAACATTTTCGATTGATGTCAGCGACGAGCCGCTTCACCTGGTTATGTAGCTGGATGTAGGTCTGTAAATATTTAAGTTTTCCTCCATAAAATTATATGTGAAACCGCGCATCGCGCATCGCGCATCGCGTCCACAGGAAATAAAAAGGAGATAAAAATGCCTGTACGACTGACTTAATGCCCAGTGAAAGAAATGATGTGTAAAAGGCTTAGGCATGACAATTTGCTGTTAAAGCATAACGATCCCCCTAAAATAATTATTAATTTATTGTTTGGGCCGAATAACATCATAACGAATCCATACAATGTGTTCCCAACCCAATATATTTGCAAATTTAGACCTGATTGCTGGTTTCAAAACGATCCCCCTAAAATAATTATTAATTTATTGTTTAAGCCGCATAACATCATAACAAATCCATACAAGGTGTTCCCAACACAATATATTTGCGAATTTAGACCTGATTGCTGGTTTCAAAACATCTCCCTATCAGCTTCGCAGCCGTTTTTTGGCAACCAAATTAGAATAGCTTGAACAATTGTTATCCAATATTTAGTCGAATAAATATGGATAGGGATTTGTTTTCCATTGTTCTGTTAAAATGACGAGACGAAGGCTTGATAGTTACACCTTTTTGCGTGTAATTTAATCAGGTCTTTGTTAAGTAGGTTTCACATAATTAGTCATGTTACGTGCCAGTTTCAACAGGCATCCAGTTGTGCCTCCCGTCCTCTCTGACAATTTGTCCTCTGCAACAAAGCCACAACGTTGTGGCTGGTAAATTATCAGGTTATAGATAAATGTGCCCAAAGTTCATTTGCAAAATGGTCATAGTGTGGGGTGGCATTGGCGACCAGATGTGTCAATAAACGCTTATTTGGCTTATTGCACGGTATGGAGTAAACCAGTTTCGGTTCTTCTCATTTCGAAGTCATTTTGTCAAAATGGTATTGGTTTCATGTAAATCAAATACATCTTTTTAAAACTGATTGAAACAATTTTGGCGAATTAATGAATACTGTAGTTTGCATTAAGATTTCTTTATTAAAAATATTTTAGAAAAATACATTGTTTAATCGTGTGAAAGTTAACTATACGCAACTGATATGTCAACATGTTTTCAAAGGAAGAAAAAGGCAGTTATGCACGAACTCTAAGGACTTAATGCCGTTGCGTACAGTGTTTTTATATGAAGCTCGTCAGCTGCAGATACATCCATCTATGTTTTCAATCTGTCCCAGTGATTACTTCCATTCATTATACGCACTAAGGTGCAACAAAGATAAAAATGCAAGGAACACTAAATTGTGTGTTGTGCTGGTAAGCGATGACTTTTTTCTTAATATATTATAAATCGACAAATATCATATCAAATATATAATGACATTCAGCGAAAAAAAGTATGACAAGAATCACTGTAACAATACACAAATATATGAAAATAAATAAAGTACTTCCGCTTTATGCTAAATACAGGAGGTTATAATGCCATGTGGGCGCCTGACACACCATGACAACGACAACAAGCATTTACAATCTCACTGATCATAACGTCCCCATATATGACCTTAACATTAACACGAAGAGCAGGTGGTCAACACCGTCATAATGTTATCATGTATACATTGCACAATAGGATGCCTTAAGCAAAATAGAGCTCCTCGCAAGATATATGGCACAATATAACTTACAGAACAGGATTAAATTGAAGAGTAATAATAGGTTTATTGCATCTAAAAAAAACATGTACATTACATCTTCATGTGCAAACAGAGCTGAAGCGGTGCTTATATGCTCGTGCAAAAGGAACAAAAAGAACAAAATGAATACCCCCCCCCCCAAAAAAAAACAAAAATAAAAACAAAAATATATATATATAGATCTATATATGTAAAATTAAACAGATTTTTTCATAATAATGCCGTACACAAAATAACTGTTTAATCACTCAGATATTGTTAGGTAATTTCTTTTAATAAGATACTTTTTCCCGTTCTCTTAAAAACATGTATAGAGCATAGAAAGTTAAGCCTGGTACACCACTTATTAAATACACGCGTTCCCATATTTCTAACTGACATCTTCATACAATTATTTCTATATTGTGGCGCTCGTAGGTTATTGGACGCTCTTGTTGCATACTTATGAACATCTTGGTTTCGGACAAACATTTTCTTTATAATTTCTGGATGTATCTCATGGTATTGCCTGTACATAAAAATTAACATCTTATATTCATACAGGGAGGCTAAGGGTAGAAGATTATTTGAGACGAAAGGTGGTTTAGTATGAGCAAGTTTAGGAGCACCATATAAGATTCTGATAGCTCTTTTCTGCAGAGTATTCAATGGCTTAACATAGGATTCAAATGCAGCTCCCCATAATTCGATAACATACGAAAGATATGGAAATATAAAACTATAGTATAACATACGTAAGGTAACACCTTTCTGGCCTTTGTAAGGATTCCTAACCCCCTAGCTATTTTGCCCTTTATATAGTGTACATGGGCTTTCCAAAGTAAACCAGAGTCAAGTTGAACCCCAAGGAATTTTATAGTATTTACTTGTGTAATGATTTCTCCTGCCATCACGATTTCGCTCTGCATGGTAATTTTTTTACGAGGAGATTTAAATATCATGAACTTTGTCTTCCCAAGGTTGAACGCGAGTTTGTTTAATTGCAGCCAGTATCAAATTTTTTCCAGTTCAGAATTCAGGGTAGAAGTCACATCGGCAATATCTTTACCCGATATAAAAAAGTTAGAGTCATCAGCAAATAAAATACTAATATCATTAATATAAATTAAAAATAACAGGGGACCAAGAGTAGACCCTTGAGGCACCCCACAGTTGATTTTTGACCTTGATGACTTAGTGTGGTTATATTCCACATACTGATACCTTGAATCTAAATAACTGTCAAGCCATTTTAGAGTTACTCCCCGAATCCCATACCGTTCGAGTTTCAAACAAAGAATTTCGTGATTAACCGTGTCGAAGGCTTTTGAGAAGTCTAAGAATACCCCTAATGTGAACTCACCCTTATCTATTGCAGAGGCTATTCGATCTGTTAAAAGCACTAGCGCCAATGTGGTGGAGTGGTTAGCTCGAAAACCAAATTGATTCTCATAAAGTAAATTATACTTGTTAATGTAACCTATCAGTCGTTTGTACATTAACTGTTCAAAGACCTTTGAAAAAGTAGGAAGAATAGAAATGGGACGGTAGTTGCTAAAAAGTTTATCGTTACCTCCTTTAAAGATGGGAATTACTCTAGCTTGTTTTAGCTCACTCGGGAAATGTCCCTCTTTGAACGACATATTAATAACATGAGTCAGAGGTTCTATAATTGTGAAGAGCGTTACTATCCACAAGTAATAAATAAGTGCAAGTGGAACAGCATTACGTCCACTTCTACATACAACCAGACACGTCTCAAGTACACATAATGATAAAACTATCGCTGTTTGTGACAAAAGAGTAAATTTTAAGTTAAAACAGTAACTTACGCAGAAGTAAATCTTTTTTAACTGGTCATAAAATTAATGTTTACGAGACTAGCTAAGCATATTGAGAATAGAACAATATCTCACTCATAATGCAATTGAACAATAGCCTAATGAACCAGGAGTAACATACACATACAATCACACAAGTATAATAATTATATGAACATCAACCCACATAGATTGTGATACCCGCTAAAAAGTTCCATCCGGCTAAATTTACAAACTTAAACTCGCCGCCGGCTTGGCAAGGACCCGTGAGGGTGCCATAAACAACTATATACAACAACATTCAAAAGAAAGCATACATCATCAAATATACTTATCCTATAAATGAGTTATCCTGATGTTGTAATTTGCTACATGTAAAGCAAACGCCTCAGAATGTTGTGACCTGGCTAGGAGGTTTAAAAGTATCGAAGCTTATTGCTCTTATTGCGGACCAATTAAGCTTATAAAATAATAATCCCCAAATAAAATTAATCAAAAGTTAAATTTTAGATCACTTTGGAAGTAACCGGACCAGGCAGTCGACAGTCAAAGCGGTCAGAGTCAGTCGAAGGCTAGCGAGTTCAGCCCCCCCTCCCCCAATCAAAGCACCATTCCCATACATGAGAGTAAATCTAAGTGGCGACTGATAAAAAAAGAAAAAAGAAAAAGTAAAAAAACAAAAACAAAAAAACATCGGACCTGGGGCCGTAAAAGGAAATAAGTGAATATTTGAAAAAAGGTAAACAAACGGGCGCCATTTTGTTTTACGTCGCATACCGATAACTTCTCCCTAGCCCTCCACCTACCCTCCACCCCCCCCCCCCCCGCCTTCCAACTACCCCCCTCTAGCCTACCGTCTACCCCCCTACACCTTTCCCCCTCGTCTAACTACCCCCCCCCCCATCAGTCACTGGATGTAAACAAACCGTCGCCATCTTGCGACGTCACCTGTTGGGGTAACGTTATACGACACCCGTGACATGGTTGGTGTGTCAGTGATCACGTGACCTGTGTGACGTCACAGAGCTGGCGGCAGACCTCCGTGTGACAGTCGTAGAGGGAGGGGTCGGGAAGCAAGCCCCAGACAGGATGCTCTGACCGCCACATGGCACTGTGCTCTGGGTCACTTGTGTACAGCCTCATTCCCCACTCTGACCGCGGAGGGATGTCTTCCATCCCCTCACCACTCAGCAGGGGGTGGCGGACACGCTCCCCAACTCTCTCCAAGAGAGTCGCCAACTTCCTCAGGTATCCACCTAGCCCCCCCAGCCCCCCCCCCCCTCCCACCCTCCCCCCGCACCAAGTCACTCAGGACGAGGTACTTGAGGACGATGGAGGGGACCTCAAGTTGGGGTGAGGGTGGCATCCCCACAGCCTCCCCCACGGCGGGGTGGAGACGGCGGGCAGTGTCCTTGTCTATCAGCTCCCGGGCTTCACGGGTCAGGTCCTCACACAGGCCACACTTACCCTGACACCCCCCAGCCCCCCGCCCCGCCCAGTGCGCTGTGTGGGTGGCGGACACCGCCAGCGCCACCCTGCTATAGTAAACCCCCCACCCAGGCCCCTCCCCCTCCCCCTCCCTCCTCTCGGGCAGCCTCACCCTCTCAGTCTCCAGCGACTCACTAACACACTCAGACAGACCCTCCACGTCCACCAACCCCCCAATACACCTCCGGGACCGCCCACCCCCACCCCCCAGGGCCGCCAGGGTGTCCCTGGCCTCCCCCATCTCACTCTCTTCCAGGGGGAGCCACTGGAGGTAGCGCCGCGCCAGGAGCTTGAGGCCCCGGATGAGGGTGACGGGGGGTGAGCGGGGGCCGAGGGCGTCCAGCGCGTGTGTCTCCACGACACACGTCGTCGGTAACCACCCAACCGGCCCCGGCACCAGGTGGACGGGGTGTGAGGACCGCGCCAGCCCCGCCACCCCCTCCAGGCGGCATATCACCTCCTGGGTGTCACCCCCCAGGGTGTACCGGGGTACAGGGAAGGCGGGGGTGAGATCACAGGTCAGCCGGGGGTCCCCCCGCCACACCAGAGACAGGGTGACAGTGGTTGGGCCGACCTTCACTCTGCTGTACCTGGGGGCGAGAAGGCCGCCGTGGGTCAGACCCTCGGGGAGCGTGACGGTGGGCAGCACGGCACACAGCCCGTCCCACCAGCGCCGGAGGAAGGCCACAGGGTACACCTTACACTCCTCAACCCCCTCCACGTCACGGGGCTCACCTCTCAGGACATCCCTTCTCCCCTCCTCCCGACAGGCGGCCAGGGCCTCACCGCTTACCCACACCCTATACCTCACACTCCTCCCCTCCTCCCTCACCACCCTCACCCCCTCGCTCGCCACACTAACCAAAATGTCAAACTCGTTAGCCGTCGGTCTGACATCTGTCCCGTCGCCATGACTGCCGATCAGCGTGTCCCGGGGTCTGGTAAACAGGGGGTCCATCCTACCCACCGCCTCAATCAGGTCACAAACAAACCTCTGGACGGCTTTTCTCAGGTCCACCGTGTTCGGGTCGCGACGGTTATAGGTCTCCGCCTTCAGTCTGTCCGCCTCCTCCGTCAGGGTGCCGAAGGGTCGGTCCTCCACCAGTGACCGAGCGGTGCGGACCTTGGTGGTCTGGGGGGTGTACTCCCCTGGCAGCTTCACCCGCCAGGTGAGGGTCTTGGGGGTCCTTGTGGTTGTTGGGGAGGTCTGGGGGGTCCTTGTGCTGGGTTGGACGGCGCCTGCAGATGATGTTGGCCTTAAAGGGGAAAAAGGTAACTGTATTTACACACTTGTCCATGAGAAAAAGAAAACATTCATAGCAATATTTAGATTAGCTTTATCTACAAATTGTTATTGGTAAAGCGTGTCAGACACATCGTTCTATCAAATTAATTAGCAGCTCTGCCTCTGACAAAATCTTCGTTTACTTATAATAATTGATATAAACTTATCTATAATAAGTTTTAAATCTTATTTGAAAATTTCCCTTTGCATAGAGATGTAGATCTAAAGTCAAAGTCATAAATGCCGTAGGCTCACGTTTCGGCCCATATTTTCCGCGAATTTGGCGCGATCGCTCTAAAAATCACTGACCTGACAAAGCAACCCTGTGCAATAAATGATACCAAACTTACATGTGTACTGTGAGATTATCCTTTTTTAAGACACAAACAATATTTCTCCATGCTGACACTCCATTGGCAGCAGACACTTTGTGACAAATAGACTAAATCACAGACAATGAAAGGCTGTTGCCATGGCGCGCGTGGCTGGTGAAAATATAGCTCAGAGCACGTTCGGCGCCATGGCAACTACGTCATTTTATGACGTGTGCTTTAGTATATTTACGAAACTGCGTTTCGTGCCAATGGAGTGTCAGCACGGAGAAATATTGTTTGTGTCTTAAAAAAGGATAAGCTCACAGTACACATGCAAGTTTGGTATCATTAAAATTGCACAGGGTTGCTTCGTCAGGTCAGTGATTTTTAGAGCGATCGCGCAAAATTCGCGGAAAATATGGGCTGAAACGTGAGTCTACGGCATTTATGACTTTGACTTTAGGTTATTGTAGCTTAACTTTTCTTTGAAGTAGACATTCAGTAGATCTTAGTTTGCTATGCATAGTTTAATTTATTTATTTATTATGTCTTATAGTTATAGGTTATATAGTCTACAACAATAGAGCAACAAATATCATGACAGGCTGACAATGACAATGTCAATGACAGGGTTAAACTTAGAGTTTTGCCCAAACGTCATTGAACGCTGGTCAGCTGATAGAAGGGAGGAGAGAGAGGCTAATTAATCCCAAACCGTGATTAATCCAGGAGCCACATCGTATCTCTCCTGAGAGGGAATGGCAGATAAGGTTAGAGGTGAGCTAGCTTTATTTCGCACCTGAAGTGGGAAGATACTTAATCCAATATGCCACATCATCTCCCTCCTGAGAGGGAATGGCTACACCGACCGACTGATAAAAACTACAGCCTGCGAAGTGACGACGATCAGTAAACAAACTGTGCGGAGAGCGATCGGCGCGTGAGAATTGGAACGTCATATTATTTCACTGATTATTATGGTTTCGGTGACTATGGTGTCACGCGCCACGCGTCAATTTCGCTGCTTATGACGGAGCGCGAAGGACAAGGTCAGTAGGGATTGGGATTTGTCTGTCAAACTGCGAGGCCAAAAGGCTAAATATAAATACAGGGTTGGGCGGGTTGTCAAATACCGAGGCCGAGAGGCTATATATCATAACATAAAACTTCATGTTTATAACCTGAGACAGGCGGATCCACTGTGTGTGTGGCGGTGGGGTTAGTATGTTCTGTATTGGACCACCCACAATAATGGTGGGGGGGGGGGCAAGGGGCACTTGCATTCCTCGGGAATGGGTTTTTCATTTCACCGTGCACTGAGAATGAAGACCGACGGCGAGGGGGAGGGGTGTGGTGACCACATTGAGCAGGCTAATGGTGGGCACTACCGTGTATCACATTGTGGTCACTACCGGGCCGCTTGGTTCTTTTTTTCCCTGCAACGCCCCTCAATGAACACACATTTTTAGAGTCGCCTTCTATCCACCCCCACCCTCCCCTCCCCCCCGCCTTCCCCATCCTGTAGTGTATTAATACTTCAGGTTTTCATTTTCATCCTCTTTCTCATCAGAAATGTCAGCTGTATATAGGAGTAGATCTAGAGTTTTATCATAAATTTTCAAATGAAAACGGTTCTAGAGTAGAGCCCGCTCCCCCCGCCCCCCCCCCCCCTCCGCCCCCGCCCGCCCCCCGTTCTTCTATTCTGTCACTCAATTCTTCGTAAACCCCGAATACATTTTTCAGTGATTTTTTCTTCCAGATCTGGGAACCAAATCCCCTCTGCCCCCCCCCCCCCCCCCACCTCTCATCCATCCCAGTGATGCAATGTGGGTGCTAGTTGAGAGGCAGAGGCACAGAACACACAGTAAACTGATCATAATGCGCCCATGCACTACAAGGGTCGGTCACTGCCAGGATTGCGCGCACCTTCCAAGAGTAAGCCACAGAAGCAGTGATGTCAGACGAGTAACACACGGGACACGATAACACGGATCAGTTACGGACCCTGATTAACATACATAATGATTTGTCTCCCCCACCCCCCCAGTTTTTTTTTCGTACTGTAAAGGTAAATCCAATTAAATTTCAGTCTACAAACTGTAAACTTAGCATAAAGAAACGCAAGTCAATGAACAAATCATATGCCTGGGGCGGGCCTCCACGAAGTAGAGAGACTTCTGCGCAAAGTTAGGAATAGGTTGTGATTGGGAGGAGGGGGGGGGGCGCTCAACAATCATTCAATGCATTGGGGCAACCTCGCTCACATCGGGGCATACCAGTCACGCCGCTCATAGCGGACAGTGGTCAGTGTACCAGTCAGGCCACCCATAGCGGACAGTGGTCAGTGTACCAGTCAGGCCACCCATAGCAGACAGTGGTCAGTGTACCTGTCAGGCAACCCATAGCGGACAGTGGTCAGTGTGCCTGTCAGGCCACCCATAGCGAACGGGCATCCACGCTTCGTACCTTTATGCAAAGTTACGGATAGGTTGTAATTGGGCGGAGGGGGTGCTCAACAACCATTTAATCAATTGGGGCAACATCGCTCACAATGGGGCATGCCGGACGACCCGACCCCCCCCCCCCCCCATTAGGACCGCACATAGCGGTCACTCATCGTGACCACTGGCCGGTCACCCATCCCGACCAGTGGCCGGCCACTCATCGAGACCACTGGCCGGTCACTCATCGCGACCACAGGCCGGTCACCCATCCTGACCACTGACTGGTCACTCATCGCGACCACTGGCCGGTCAATCATCGCGACCACTGGCCGGTCAATCATCGCGACCACTGGCCGGTCACTCATCGAGACCACTGGCCTGTCACTCATCGAGACCACTGACTGGTCACTCATCGCGATCACTGGCCGGTCACTCATCGCGACCACTGGCCGGTCACCCATCGCGACAACAGGCCGGTCACTCATCGAGACCACTGGCCGGACAATCATCGCGACCACTGGCCGGTCACTCATCGAGACCACTGGCCGGTCACTCATCGAGACCACTGGCCGGTCACTGATCGAGACCTGTGCCCGGTAAATCATCCAGACCACTGGCCGGTCACTGATCACGACCACTGGCCGGTCACTTATCGATATCACTGGCCGGTCAATCATCGCGACTAGCGGCCGGTCACTCATCGCGACCAGCGGTCGGTCACTCATCGCGGCCACTGGCTGGTCACTCATCGAGACCACTGGCCGGTCACTCATCGCGACCACTGGCCGGTCACTCATCGAGACCACTGGCCGGTCACTCATCGAGACCACTGGCCGGTCACTCATCGATACCACTGGCCGGTCAATCATCGGGACCACTGGCCGGTCACTCATCGCGACCACTGACCGGTCACTCATCGCGACCACTGGCCGGTCACTCATCGCGACCACTGGCCGGTCACTCATCGCGAACACTGGCCGGTCACTCATCGAGACCACTGGCCGGTCAATCATCGAGACCACTGGCCGGTCACTCATCGGGACCACTGGCCGGTCACTCATCGCGACCACTGGCCGGTCACTCATCGCGACCACTGGCCGGTCACTCATCGCGACCACTGGCCGGTCACTCATCGAGACCACTGGCCGGTCACTCATCGAGACCACTGGCCGGTCACTCATCGATACCACTGGCCGGTCACTCATCGAGACCACTGGCCGGTCACTCATCGCGACCACTGGCCGGTCACACATCACGACCACTGGCCGGTCACTCATCGCGACCACTGGCCGGTCACTCATCGCGACCACTGGCCGGTCACTCATCGCGAACACTGGCCGGTCACTCATCGAGACCACTGGCCGGTCAATCATCGAGACCACTGGCCGGTCACTCATCGGGACCACTGGCCGGTCACTCATCGCGACCACTGGCCGGTCACTCATCGCGACCACTGGCCGGTCACTCATCGCGACCACTGGCCGGTCACTCATCGCGACCACTGACCGGTCACTCATCGCGACCACTGGCCGGTCACGCATCGAGACCACTGGCCGGTCACTCATCGCGACCACTGGCCGGTGAATCATCGCGACCACTGGCCGGTCACCAATTGCGACCAATGGCCGGTCACTCATCGCGACCACTGGCCGGTCACTTATCGATATCACTGGCCGGTCAATCATCGCGACTAGCGGCCGGTCACTCATCGCGACCAGCGGTCGGTCACTCATCGCGGCCACTGGTTGGTCACTCATCGAGACCACTGGCCGGTCACTCATCGAGACCACTGGCCGGTCACTCATCGATACCACTGGCCGGTCAATCATCGGGACCACTGGCCGGTCACTCATCGCGACCACTGACCGGTCACTCATCGCGACCACTGGCCGGTCACTCATCGCGAACACTGGCCGGTCACTCATCGAGACCACTGGCCGGTCAATCATCGAAACCACTGGCCGGTCACTCATCGGGACCACTGGCCGGTCACTCATCGCGACCACTGGCCGGTCACTCATCGCGACCACTGGCCGGTCACTCATCGCGACCACTGACCGGTCACTCATCGCGACCACTGGCCGGTCACTCATCGCGAACACTGGCCGGTCACTCATCGAGACCACTGGCCGGTCAATCATCGAAACCACTGGCCGGTCACTCATCGGGACCACTGGCCGGTCACTCATCGCGACCACTGGCCGGTCACTCATCGCGACCACTGGCCGGTCACTCATCGCGACCACTGGCCGGTCACTCATCGCGACCACTGACCGGTCACTCATCGCGACCACTGGCCGGTCACGCATCGAGACCACTGGCCGGTCACTCATCGCGACCACTGGCCGGTGAATCATCGCGACCACTGGCCGGTCACCAATTGCGACCACTGGCCGGTCACTCATCGCGACCAGAGGCCGGTCACCCATCGCGACCACTGGCCGATCACTCATCGCGACCACTGGCTGGTCACTCATCGAGGAAAACTGGCCGGTCACTCATCGAGACCAGCGGCCGGTCACCCATCGCGACCACTGGCCGGTCACTTATCGCGCCCACTGGCGCTTCACCCGTCCCGACCAGTGATCAGTCACTGATCGTAACCTGTGATCGGTCACTGATCGCAACCATTGATCGGTCACCCATCGCGATCAGCGGCCGGTCACCCATCGCGACCAGCGGCCGGTCACCCAAAATTTCACATCACTGCAAAAACTGTAATTTGTACTTCTACCCAATCCCAAAATAGATGCACAATATTTACTACTCTGTACTCGCCATGTCTGTTAACAGTTGAAACTTGCACTTATAAATACTTGAATGGTCTAGAAATCTCCCTATTGTGTCTGATGCAATAATAACTAATTTTTCTACCCGTCTTTACCAGTTTATAAACTAAACGGCCGGTCAGTCATCGCGACCACTGGCCGGTCACTCATCGAGACCACTGGCCGGTCACTCATCCCGACCACTGGCCGGTCACTCATCGCGACCACTGGCCAGTCGCTCATCCCGACCACTGGCCGGTCACTCATCCCGACCCCTGGCCTGTCATTCATCGCGATCAGAGGCCGGTCACCCATCGCGACCACTGGCCGGTCACTCATCGCAACCACTGACCGGTCACTCATCGCGACCACTGGCCGGTCAATCATCGCCACCACTGGCCGGTCACTCATCGCGACCACTGGCCGGTCACTCATCGCGACCACTGGCCGGTCACTCATCGCGACCACTGGCCGGTCACTCATCGCGACCACTGGCCGGTCACGCATCGAGACCACTGGCCGGTCACCAATTGCGACCACTGGGCGGTCACTGATCCCGACCCCTGGCCGGTCATTCATCGCGACCAGAGGCCGGTCACCCATCGCGACCACTGGCCGGTCACTCATCGCGACCACTGGCTGGTCACTCATCGAGGAAAACTGGCCGGTCACTCATCGAGACCAGCGGCCGGTCACCCATCGCGACCACTGGCCGGTCACTTATCGCGCCCACTGGCGCTTCACCCATCCCGACCAGTGATCAGTCACTGATCGTAACCTGTGATCGGTCACTGATCGCAACCATTGATCGGTCACCCATCGCGATCAGCGGCCGGTCACCCATCGCGACCAGCGGCCGGTCACCCAAAATTTCACATCACTGCAAAAACTGTAATTTGTACTTCTACCCAATCCCAAAATAGATGCACAATATTTACTACTCTGTACTCGCCATGTCTGTTAACAGTTGAAACTTGCACTTATAAATACTTGAATGGTCTAGAAATCTCCCTATTGTGTCTGATGCAATAATAAATAATTTTTCTACCCGTCTTTACCAGTTTATAAACTAAGCGGCCGGTCAATCATCGCGACCACTGGCCGGTCACTGATCGAGACCACTGGCCGGTCACTCATCCCGACCACTGGCCGGTCAATCATCGCGACCAGTGGCCAGTCACTCATCCCGACCACTGGCCGGTCACTCATCCCGACCCCTGGCCTGTCATTCATCGCGACCAGAGGCCGGTCACCCATCGCGACCACTAGCCGGTCACTCATCGCGACCACTGACCGGTCACTCATTGCGACCACTGGCCGGTCACTCATCGAGACCACTGGCCGGTCACTCATCGCGACCAGCGGTCGGTCACCCATCGCGGCCACTGGCCAGTCACCCATCGCGACCACTGGTCGGTCACTCATCGCGACCAGCGGTCGCTCACCCATCGCTTGCTTGCCGCCCCCCAACTCCCTGTTATCCGCCCCGCCGTTGTAAGTCCCCCCCCCACCCCCCTCCCCCCACGTAAACACCCTCGGGCTGTGGATCGACGTAACTAGTCACGAATAGAATGCAGGCATGCCGGAACGTGTCCTTCAGAGTAGCATCCACTTCAACAAAGACACTTACCGCGCCGACTCTGTCGTCGTGGGTCGATACCTCGTTAAACATCCACCCATGATGGCCAAGTTTTGCAGCGCAGGTGACAGTTAATACAATATATACATATGTAATATAACAAACCCGTGCGCTCACCTCTGTTGATCATCAGTAGCGTGTCCGTCAGCACACGGCGGCCCTGTGTTCAGCGCCGACTCTCTATTGGGTCGAGACCTCTTCGTTAGACGTGCACCCATTCTGGCCAAGTCCTGTAGAAGAATTGAAAGGAAGACGTACTGAAGAGCATATCAAAAACACGATTCTGATCATGGCATATACCAATCAGACAGATGAATGAAGTTTGTGTACTGTGTAATGCTCAGATGTTGAATGCATTGCTTACCCTAGTTCCTAACAATATGTACAACAGCGAGAAAGATATTCCCGCTTCGACCAGAGGCACCCACATAGACCGGCGTGTTCCCTATCCGTCAACTAACTCTGTAATGCCAATGAAGCAAACCCGGTGACTGCGATTGACTGTATTGTTTTCGAGTTACTTCTATGGATAGTTGTGCACTTAAATTACAATATTTGCCGGCTAAGACGCTTATATCAGTCGATTAAATATTTTTTTTAGATCATAAAGTGTCAAAATTTGACTCGTTCAAGATTACATATCTTATGCGGCAGTCCGGCCATTTTGGTTGTAGTGTTTGCGCTGCTGTATCCCTTACCTCTTTTCTGAAGGTGTTGATGTCAGATCTTGCGTCAGGAAGCAGAGTTTCTTGTCTTCGCCGGCTTCACTGTTTGTCTGTCTGCTCCTCTGTCGTCTTCTCGAAGTGTGGGGCGTCCGTATGTGTCAAATGTATTGTGCTGTTGTCACAATAAGTTAACATACAGAATATGGTGCGATTATCTTCACTTCCTCCGTCGTTAAACCGCGTAAGACGACTGAGATTACACAACTGTTTAATCTCTTCCTCGCGTCCTACCAGCCGCCTGTCTCTGAGTGAGCATCGACCGCTCTTAGCGGGGATATATCTGACACCAGAGCAAATCACGTGTCAAGAGCTTTATCGCTCCTTGGACTGAGATAACATTGTAATATATATACATATACGCCCCAGCACAACGGTGGGGTTCCATATGGGGGGACTTAAAACATGCCCCGTATATACTGACGGTGAGGATGCTTGAAATTGAGATTGAGAAAGGTTGTGCGTGTGTGTGGAGTGGGGGAGGGGGTGGGAGGTTGACGCTTAAAAGGAGGTGGGTGGGGTAAATTCATTTGACTGACATGCGGTTGGTTGTTGTTGAGCATGACTCAGTGTGCAAACTCTTGAAGAACCCCCCCCCCCCCACCCCCTTACACCCTTCTCTTCGCGGCCAACCGCACACGCCATATATGGAAGAGACATGACCCGGCAATCCACCACCCACCACCCCCCACACTCGAATCCCGGTAAGGTAGAGAACCCATCGAGCTCAACACTGCGTGTTTGGGAAGGGGGATGGGGGAAGGGGGATGGGGGGGGGGGCAACATAAGGTGGCGGGCGGTATTAAAAAACACCTATCAATTAAAGTACTTTATAATGCGTCCGGCCCTTGCTTTCTTTATCAAAGATGACGGACTTTCCGATGGCGAAAATCGCGGCGCCTTTTCTCGGAAGAGGCCACCCGATTTTTAAGCATCGTCGTTGTATCTGTCGATCCAAACATAGTCAGAAGGGCGTTTCAGGGGGCAAAGACTTAAAACGCATTTAAAATGTCACCATCTTGAAGTCAGTCGAGTGTGGTGCGAGTCATAAGTTACTGGGAAAAGACCCTCCCTCGCGGGACCAAATTGGTGCACAGAATTTGAAAGGGGGTGGGGGGGGGGAGGGGTAAGGTATATCTCTGGGTCTGAAATGCAAGGGGGGAGAGCACGTGTCCCCTGTGGCCTCCCCCCCACCCCTGGCCAGGTGACACAGAATGGGAAAGGGGGGTGGCACAAATATATCTAAGGGTCTGAAGGGGAGGGGCGTGCCCCCTGTGGCCTCCCTCCCCCTCCCCCTAGAAAATCTATTTGAGCAAAGCTAGAATACATTAGCGGGTATGAAACAATAAACAAAATCAAATTGTCGAGTCGAGATTCGAGGTTACTGGCTTCATCGGCTATTTCACAATTCCAAAATTGAGCGGCACGGCATTTAACGCTTCTCCTTTGGCTTTATGTTGTGTGTCTTTTGCGCAAAACACCACGTTGCACGCGAATTGCTCAGCAAGGGCAATAGGGCTGTACAGTTCTCGCGATCGGGCCGCGAGACTTCAGTTTTGGGGACAAACAAACACACGTGCTCCATGTTGAAGTATAGGCAGCTATAAGTCAATTTCTTTCCTGGTTTATTCTAAAGACTATGTGTGCCATTTCACTAAACGTGGCTATGGGAGATATTCATTAAAATATTTGGAGGCGATGAAGCGCAGAACTTTGGGAATATACAAGAAAAAAGTCGTCTTCAAAACACTCGAAAGCTAAAAATAACGTTCTCAATTTAGCCCTGCACCCGGGCTTTCGCAAGTTCACCAAACAGCGAGTGACATCACGGAGTTTCGCGTGCCTCGCGGTAACAAAAATGGCGAGAGCAAGTGATGGACTTAACCATTCCGCTGTCAAGATATGCAGTGCATGGAGTAACAACACACGGATGCGTCATTAAACCACATGGTAAAGATAAAATAAGACCGGTTGGATGTTTTCGTATCCCTTTTGGATCACGAAAGGACCCAAGTTTCTTTGTAAGTTCCCAGTCACCCCTACGTGACAGATGATAATATACCAGTGTGCGCAGATATTCTAAACTCGTTCCGAACACGTGCTTCGTTTGTTTGTCCCCAAAATGAAAAATTAGTAAACCGCACGTCTAAGCGAACGAGACTTAATAGCCCCATGCAAATCTGAGTGCACTGGAGTGGCTCGAGCCTTGTTGCGTAGCTCAACACTGCGTGTTTGGGAAGGGAGATGGGGGAAGGGGATGGGGGGGGGGTTTACCCATGGGTTTACCCTTCTCTGGGCGCCTTGGCTTTCTGTAGCTCGTTGCCTTGTCGTACACATTCAGCGAACGGTGTGGCAATGTGGTGGTAATATGTGGGGCGGTTAGTGTGGGGGCGGGGGCGGGGGAAGGGTAGGATTCGCATCACATGTTGAAATATTTGCACATATGTTGAAATATTTGCACATATGTTGAAATATTTGCGCCTACATTGTATGTGCAAATTATTTGCACATATGTGCAATTCATTTGGAGATATGTGCAAATATTGGCACACATGTAAAATTGAATTGGACAATTGTGCAATTGATTTGCACATATGTCCAAATCATTTGCACCTGTATTTAATTCAATTGCACATATGTCCAAACCATTTGAACATCCATCCATCTCCACCTCCGCCTCCTCCTCCACTTCCACCTCCCCCTCTCCCTCCACCTCCTCCACTTCCACCTCCACCTCCACCTCCACCTCCACCTCCACCTCCACCTCCACCTCCACCTCCACCTTCACCACCACCTCAACCTCCACCTCCACCTCCACCTCCACCGCCTCCACCTCCATCTTCACCTCCATCTCCACCTCCACCTCCTCCACCTCCACCTCCTCCACCTCCACCTCCACCTCCACCTCCACCTCCACCTCAATCTTCACCTCCATCTCCATCTCCACCTCTAATTCGATTTTTTTTTTATTTCATCCGCAGCAGGTATTGAGTACAAATATTTCAAGGCACAAGCACACAAATATACAATAAACTATAAAACTGCTCATTCAAATATTGGTCTGAGTGGGCCCCACTTTCTATCAAATTTACACAAACTGGATCCCCCCTTACTGTACCCAATACATCGCTCTGTGAAATAATTGGACTGTATAACCCTAAGACATACTTGGAGGTTTGGTGTCTTCCCTTTCCATTTACATATGTAAATGTGTCTTTTTACAATAAGTATTAAGTGATTAAGTAAACTACTACACCGTGTGTCGGAAAGCCGAAAATTATACTAATTATAGACAATAAAGGTGTTGTACTCACTTGTATATATGGTTCTAACCAATTAGCAAAAGCTATCCATACGCCCTTAACATACGGACAGTCCCAGAAGAGATGGGTGGTGGATTCTGGGGCCTTAATTATTACAAAATGTACAAACATCCGTGTCTTTCACCTTACAATTTTTCAAATAGACATTAGTCGCGATCACCCTATGCAAAATCTCAAACTGGAAACTTCTTAGCTTTTCATTTACCGTGGCGTCATACGACAATTCATAGTTGATCAGGTGACCACGTGCATTCTAGCTCACTTTCCCATTCCCCTTTATTAACATTATTCCTTTTCAGATACATTACAAATTTATTATAAATGAAATTGCACACCTTTATTTTACTTTGTAATTCCTGTAATGCACAGGTTCGTGTATTAATAAAAAGCTCCGTATCAATAGGCTTAGCATAGACAGCTTTCCCCTCTCGAGGAAGCGAATGTATCAAGCTATAAAAGTTAGCGAAGTTAACATCAATCTGGTAGCGATCCCAGAATTCTGACCAACCCAATAAAGTTCTGTTTTCGTCAAACAGGTCTTGTACATATATGACACCTTTCTGAATAAATTCTTTTTTTCCAACCACAAGATTATAGTTTGTAATAGAGTACGAGATCCAGATAGGGTGCCTGGGAAGATCTGCGTTAACGCTTTCTTCTGTCCCAACACAACTGTCCTACTTCGCAAATAGTATCACAAAAGAGTTGTTGCCATTTACCATCCGTTTTTACAATACGGTTAATCCAAGAAATTTTTAACGCTTTCTGAAACGATTCAATTTGTGTCAGACCTAAGCCACCATTTTTAACAGTTTGACATACCCTATTCATAGAGACTTTCGCCTTTCCACTTTTCCAGATAAAATTTCGTACCAATTTAGTCCATTTATCAAAAACAAATTTTCCTGGTGTAGGCAAAACTGACATAACATGTACAAATTTGGGTAGTGCCAGAGATTTCACAACTGTCACTCTGCCTCTGTATGACAGGTTTCTCTTTCCGTATGCATTCAAAGTTCTGTCAAATTCAACAACTTTTATCATAATTTAGGGCCGACATGTTTCCTAAATCTGTAGAGAACTTAATACCAAGCAAAACAAATTCATTAACCCATTCAAGTGGAATGCCGGTAAATAGTGCGGTATCACACGGTTTTCCTAAACACACAGCTTTTGTCTTCTCTACATTCATACGCACACCTGATGCAACACCAAAATCCTCCATGATCTTTAACACCCTTCTTAACGATGATTCACTGCCATCTAGTAGTAGGAAAGTGTCATCCGCATATTGACCTATCAAATATTCAACCTCATTTATAACAATACCTATAACCAAACTGTCCTTCTTGAGGTGCATGGCAAGTGGCTCTTTGGCTAATATAAAAACATATGGCGATAATGGATCACCCTGTCGACACCCTCTACCAATAGTAAATTCTTCTGGGGATTCATAGCACTGCTCTTAGGTTCTTTATAAACAATATTAAACCATTTTATAAATGACGGGCCGAATCCATATGCTTTAAATACACTGTTTATATATTTCCAGCTTACAGTGTCCAACGCTTTCTCGAAGTCTATTAAAAGTAGCATACCGGCCTTCTTTCTATCCTGCATATAATGCATTATGTCATATACCAGCCTTGTACTTTCGCCGATGAATCTTCCCTTTAGAAAACCTTTTTGATCGTTACTAATATTGTCTGGTATAACTTGTTTCATCCTATTAGCTAATACCCCAGTTAATATTTTCAAATCTGCATTTAATAAGGATATAGGACGCCAGTTTTTTATGTATTCCCCAGGCTTATCGCCCTTCGGTAAACATGTAATTATCCCCAACCTTTGGGTTACTGATAGCGACTCAGATGTATATGCCGTTTGAAGGCAGCGATACAAATAGGTTCCAATGTCATTCCAGAAAAATTTATACAAATCTATGGGAAAGCCATCAATTCCCGGTGACTTATTATTTTTCATCTCATTATTGACCAATGTAATTTCATGTAACGTAATGTTACCTTCACATAGATCTCTCTGTTTTTCATTTAAGCGCTTGATGTTTGCTGGCTGTAAAAAGGTCTGAGTGTATCCTTCTGCCCTAGTATGATCACAATTTGCATGCAGGTTACAATAATATTTCCTAATTTCTTTAAGGATTGCGGCTGGTTCCCCGATTTCTACGTCATCGATCACAAGTTTACTAATCAATTTGCATACATAGTTTCTCTTTTCTAGACTACAAAAATAAGGACTAGATTTCTCACCTTCTTCATACCACCTAGCTTTTGATCTTAGGATACTACCTTTGACGTTAGATATACGTATCGTTTCTAATTCATCGTTTAATGAGTCTAAAAAACCGGTATCTCTGATAGTTGACCCTGACTCAATTTGTGAGATTTGCATTTCAATGCTCCTTTTCCTCGCCATTTGACATTTTTTCTTGTAACTACTATAGCTAATTGTATGACCCCGAATCTCTAGTTTTATTATTTCAAACAGTTTCTGGTCGTCTAAGGTATTGCCATAAAAAAAACAGCTACCTCGTTAATGCATTGTTTGACTATCTTTACATATTCCGGGTCAGTTAATAAGTCAGTGTTAAATTTCCAATAACCTTTGCCCCTTGCCGCGAGGAAAAAATCTAATTTTACCAAAACCAATGAGTGATCCGTTCTATATCCCGGTCTAATATCACAAGCCCTTATCAAAGCGTTTATGTCATTTGAGGTCAAAAAAAGTCTAATCTTGCCCTTTGGGTTTTACGTTATTGTCTAGTCCAAGTAAATCTCCTCGTCTTTGGGTGACAAATCCGCCAAAAGTCTGATAGTTCTAAACTTGCTAACAACTCATATACAGCCGTTCTTGCCTTAATATTATTTTCCCGTTGATATCCAATTGTATCATTTTCTTGGGATAACACCAGGTTCCAGTCTCCACATATTATTATGGCCGAATTTTCAAAAGTCCTTATAAAAACCAGGGTTATCTTTGTTTGACCCATGTATATTACATAGGGTAAGCCTGTAACCACATATAACTATGTGAACGATCAACATATTACCCTCTTCGTCTTTAACCACCCTATGTACAACGTATTCAAAGTTGTTTCTTAACATTATGACGACTCCGCTGGCTCGGGAGGATGGCGAGTTTGCTAAGAACCTAGCGTCATACTCATCCTCCAACTGTGTAAGTGCGCAACGATCAAAATGCACGTTCTGTAGGCAACATATTGATAACTGTTTATCTTCGAGCCAGCTCATTACATCCGCGCGGTTCAGCGGGGAACAAAGCCCCCGAACATTTAAATTACAAATTGAAATAGACTCAAAGAAGGTACCACATAATTATCTGCAGTGATCTTTACATTTATATTGCGCCTTAAATGTACTAGATCTAGCTGTTTCAACAATACTCGAACTGCGGTATAGTGAATAGTGATACACAGGTATATAATTATTAAATCAACTTTGTGGAATAATATAGAAGTATACAAAGTCGAACAGAAACCGCGTGGTCAAAAACAGGTCGAGAAACCTACAACAAATACATATTATCCGGCCGGCCGATCGCGTCATCGCACCAGCATTGTTTACAACCATAATGACTCATGTGTATAGCTGCCCTGGGCCCGTAAGTTCGATAGGGCAAATTGCGGGCAAAACGGGGGCGGGGAATTGTGCCTTGCCTCAGGGCAAGGCCAAGGCGGGGCGTTTTTCGAAAAAAGGCCCCGATCCGTAAGTTCGAACGCATTTCGCTTTTGGCCCCGAAAACCATTTCCCGGGGGCGAGTTTCTGCCGCGAGATTTTACCGAGATGACTATTTCCTGCAACACATGAGCGGAAGTGCAGACAGTAAACAAGGATGTTGCCCGACGAGCGAAGGCAGAATGTTGCTAAAGGCGTCAATGACAATAAACCCATGTATATCGGGCCCTTTTAAGGCTGCTCTATAACGAAGGGCAAACGCCAAGAGGCATGGCATGGACTTACATTATTACAAACTTCATTAGCAGGTAAGTTATGTGCTTGCGCGCAAATTTGCCGTGACAGTGTTTACATCTCAGGGGGGTGGGGGGGGCGGGTGCGTGTAGAATCGAGTGCGTCGAGGGCAGTGTCAGCACCGGAGCCTCAATGCCAATGGCAGGTGGATGGTGTGTGGGAACAATGGTACATGGCAACACTACAAACCTTTTTTATATGACAGATTTGACTCATGTTTTACATGCAGTCGCCACCTATAGTATACCATTCAGGCTGCTGTAATCACAAGCGTTCATCTCTGTTGATCATAATTAGTACTGTGTCTATCACATATCACACACCATCACATATCACACACCATCACACACCCCCCCACCCCATGCCCTTGGGGCTGGTGCATGATGGATACTGTATTAACATTATACATAGGGGGCTGGTGTTGATGTTGATGATGATGTTGGATATATACTAGGCCTGATTGTGATTGACAGAGGTAGGTGAGCACTCGTGGCTGTGGTGTAATGTCACTGACAATGTCCAACCCATATATAATATGAGTGGATGCTAAATGTATTATAATTGCAGTTAGTTCTGTGTGACATTTTCTAGGTTAGACTTTATTTTTTGAATTGATCGACTCAATTGGGGCTATAGATTCTTGACATAATAGATATGTAATGGATCTAATATTAAAGTATACAGTTGTTGATAATCCAGAATAATAATATGGTATACATAGGCTTATAGCAGGTGAACCAGTAATTAGTTACTTGACTTGGAAAAATGCACTTTCATTATTTTATTCATATAAATTTAAGTGATTTAAATGATATTACCTGACATGTCTTCATGTCTATTTTATAACATTCTAAGTGATCTTCAAATCAGTATTACCGTTTTGCCTTAGTGCGCAATCCCTGTTACATGCAAGTCACTGGTCTGATTATTATATCTGACAGTTATATGTCTCTTTTGTATTGGATCAGTTACAATTACATGTTTATATATCCTGTGGCCATGTGAGTTTTGATTGAAATTCATTACTTACTTAATGAAGCCACTTTTTGTGAATTCTATCCTGAGTATGCGATGGATCATTCTGACAATGCCATTTAATAGTAATATTTGTAATATTATTTCCTCAAACTTTCTTTTACATTAGCACTGTACTAATAGTATGGTATAAACAGTTAATGAGTTCTAAATTAAATCATGTGCATAGACAGGAAATATTTGATTGGTCTCCACAATATGAACTTACAAAATATATGATATGTGGCACATTTCTATGATTTAAGCATGTTATGACAGCTTATGTAGTACTTTAACATGCCAGCAAAGAAAATAAAGCATAAAACTCCCACACATATTCATTGTTGATTAATATATGAAGCTTTGTTTCAGAGAATGTGATCAATGGTCTGCAGTGACACTCAACTGAACATTGGTGAATGATACCAGCAAGTTCACACACATACTGGATTTTGTGTTTATTAATTCTGCTATTGTCATAGGTATGGTCTTTTGGGGCTTGGCTGATAAAGGTGAATTATTTGTTGATGTCAACTAAGGTAATATTTATTAACTCCATTAATGATTATTAATCACACATTCTCAAGTTTTCTAACACAGCTGGTAAGTGGGCTTGCTGTTAGTGCAATAATGCATTAATTACATATCTGTAGTTACTCTTCAAACAAATCATCTATTATTGGGAAAAAAAGCTGGACGACAGAGATCTTAACGCAGCAAATGATTTGTAAATCAATGTTTTATTTCGCACGTGTGTACAGTTGCATCAGCTACACGAATGCCGGACCAGCAGTTTAAGCGCAAGACTAGGCACGTCGTGGCAGATACCCAGCTGCAATTGTACCGACAGATGACGGCCCCTTATGCTGCGCAGCAGAGACTGGCCGATACCAAAACCCTCTATGTGGAAGCTACACTTCACAGATTAGAGTCTGGTGACCCTTAGCTGTCGTGCTCGGCTAGCGACGCCATTGTGCTGTACTTGAATGAAGTTGAATAAACGATAGATTATAAGATGCGTTCGTCTTATCATTCATAGTTCAGGCGGGTAGTGGGGGGGGGGGTGGACATGAGTCATATGTATACGTGGCCAAACTCGAAGTATTGGTTCGCAACTTTACCTCTGCTTGCTGTCCTCTTCGCCTCGCATTCCGGTTTATTGACCTATATATGTCATCCACAACGAGTAGCAAAAATGTATTTTGATGTCTCATAAGAATTTCAAGTAGTAACAGTAAAAACATTCGGGGAGGTTAAACAGACAATAATAAAGCAATTAACTATGTCCATATTTTTCCCAGTTATTGTGGCTAAAGCCGTCACATTTGCAAAGTATCTTACACTTAGGGACTACTGACCAATGGTTGTTTTGTAAAAAAAACTTTGGCTCCGTAGTTAGCTTTAAAAAACAAACGTGCTTTGCCCTTTGCCAAAAAAACATCCTCTATTTCCTAAGAAACACATAATGCCCGAGTAAAAAAGTTTAACCTCCCCATGGCCCAAAACATAAATGCACCCCTCGTCGCACCCCAAGAAAATGTGTTTGCCTCTACCCAAAAAACATAGCCCCGCACCTGGGATATCGTCCCTTTTGTCTTCCATGATGGCATTGATGATCACTGCAGTTTTGTAACGGAAACATTTTGCGAATATAATATTAATATGAAACAACAGCTTTGTGAGGATGTGAGTGCAATCAATTGCACCAGTTTTACCAGGAAAGCCTTGATAATACCATGGTACAATAAGTTAGCACCATACATAACGATAACAAGCATATAGCGTTAGACAACTAGAAGATAATCAAGAACAAGTAACACAATTTCAGTGTATGAACAATGAATATCCACTAATGACACATTACGTGAGTAGGCCTAGGATATATATATATAATCCGTCATATAAAAAAAGTGGTAACACGTTTTTTCTTTATTGCAAATTTATAATTGATGCAGATAACGCGATATAATTACCCGTAATTTCATAAAAACTGTTGCGTAGCTTTTCATTAGTGCTTGGAAATGAAATCAAATCGTCTAAGTGGTCCGCAAGAACACTCGTCAATGCGTGCAGACCTTGCCCCGCTTTTAGCCCCCGATCAGGGCCGGCTCAGAAGCTGTCCTTCATTTGGGGCAAAGTATAGGTAAATTCGGAGCTAATTTCAGGGGGAGTTTTTCGAACTTACCGATTAGGGCGAAAAGTTGGGGGCGAGGCCAAATAGAGGCAAAACGTCACGCGGGGGCAAGATTTTTTGCCCTCGCGGTTTCGAACTTACGGGCCCTGGGCCCGTAAGTTCGATAGGGCAAATTGCAGGCAAAACGGGGGCGGGGAATTGTGCCTTGCCTCAGGGCAAGGCCAAAGCGGGGCGTTTTCCGAAAAAAGGCCCCGATCCGTAAGTTCGAACGCATTTCGCTTTTGGCCCCGAAAACCATTTCCTGGGGGCGAGTTTCTACCGCGAGATTTTACCGAGATGACTATTTCCTGCAACACATGAGCGGAAGTGCAGACAGTAAACAAGGATGTTGCCCGAGGAGTGCGGCAGAATGTTGCTAAAAGGCGTCAATGACAATAAACCCATGTATATCGGGCCCTTTTAAGGCTGCTCTATAACGAAGGGCAAACGCCAAGAGGCATGGCATGGACTTACATTACAAGCTTGATTAGCAGGTAAGTTATGTGCTTGCGCGCAAATTTGCCGTGACAGTGTTTACATCTCGGGGCGGGGGGGGGGGCGTGTAGAATCGAGTGCGTCGAGGGCAGTGTCAGCACCGGAGCCTCAATGCCAATGGCAGGTGGGTGGTGTGTGGGAACAATGGTACATGGCAACACTACAAACCTTTTTTATATGACAGATTTGACTCATGTTTTACATGCAGTCGCCACCTATAGTATACCATTCAGGCTGCTGTAATCACAAGCGTTCATCTCTGTTGATCATAATTAGTACTGTGTCTATCACATATCACACACCATCACATATCACACACCATCACACACCCCCCCACCCCATGCCCTTGGGGCTGGTGCATGATGGATACTGTATTAACATTATACATAGGGGGCTGGTGTTGATGTTGATGATGATGTTGGATATATACTAGGCCTGATTGTGATTGACAGAGGTAGGTGAGCACTCGTGGCTGTGGTGTAATGTCACTGACAATGTCCAACCCATATATAATATGAGTGGATGCTAAATGTATTATAATTGCAGTTAGTTCTGTGTGACATTTTCTAGGTTAGACTTTATTTTTTGAATTGATCGACTCAATTGGGGCTATAGATTCTTGACATAATAGATATGTAATGGATCTAATATTAAAGTATACAGTTGTTGATAATCCAGAATAATAATATGGTATACATAGGCTTATAGCAGGTGAACCAGTAATTAGTTACTTGACTTGGAAAAATGCACTTTCATTATTTTATTCATATAAATTTAAGTGATTTAAATGATATTACCTGACATGTCTTCATGTCTATTTTATAACATTCTAAGTGATCTTCAAATCAGTATTACCGTTTTGCCTTAGTGCGCAATCCCTGTTACATGCAAGTCACTGGTCTGATTATTATATCTGACAGTTATATGTCTCTTTTGTATTGGATCAGTTACAATTACATGTTTATATATCCTGTGGCCATGTGAGTTTTGATTGAAATTCATTACTTACTTAATGAAGCCACTTTTTGTGAATTCTATCCTGAGTATGCGATGGATCATTCTGACAATGCCATTTAATAGTAATATTTGTAATATTATTTCCTCAAACTTTCTTTTACATTAGCACTGTACTAATAGTATGGTATAAACAGTTAATGAGTTCTAAATTAAATCATGTGCATAGACAGGAAATATTTGATTGGTCTCCACAATATGAACTTACAAAATATATGATATGTGGCACATTTCTATGATTTAAGCATGTTATGACAGCTTATGTAGTACTTTAACATGCCAGCAAAGAAAATAAAGCATAAAACTCCCACACATATTCATTGTTGATTAATATATGAAGCTTTGTTTCAGAGAATGTGATCAATGGTCTGCAGTGACACTCAACTGAACATTGGTGAATGATACCAGCAAGTTCACACACATACTGGATTTTGTGTTTATTAATTCTGCTATTGTCATAGGTATGGTCTTTTGGGGCTTGGCTGATAAAGGTGAATTATTTGTTGATGTCAACTAAGGTAATATTTATTAACTCCATTAATGATTATTAATCACACATTCTCAAGTTTTCTAACACAGCTGGTAAGTGGGCTTGCTGTTAGTGCAATAATGCATTAATTACATATCTGTAGTTACTCTTCAAACAAATCATCTATTATTGGGAAAAAAAGCTGGACGACAGAGATCTTAACGCAGCAAATGATTTGTAAATCAATGTTTTATTTCGCACGTGTGTACAGTTGCATCAGCTACACGAATGCCGGACCAGCAGTTTAAGCGCAAGACTAGGCACGTCGTGGCAGATACCCAGCTGCAATTGTACCGACAGATGACGGCCCCTTATGCTGCGCAGCAGAGACTGGCCGATACCAAAACCCTCTATGTGGAAGCTACACTTCACAGATTAGAGTCTGGTGACCCTTAGCTGTCGTGCTCGGCTAGCGACGCCATTGTGCTGTACTTGAATGAAGTTGAATAAACGATAGATTATAAGATGCGTTCGTCTTATCATTCATAGTTCAGGCGGGTAGTGGGGGGGGGGGGTGGACATGAGTCATATGTATACGTGGCCAAACTCGAAGTATTGGTTCGCAACTTTACCTCTGCTTGCTGTCCTCTTCGCCTCGCATTCCGGTTTATTGACCTATATATGTCATCCACAACGAGTAGCAAAAATGTATTTTGATGTCTCATAAGAATTTCAAGTAGTAACAGTAAAAACATTCGGGGAGGTTAAACAGACAATAATAAAGCAATTAACTATGTCCATATTTTTCCCAGTTATTGTGGCTAAAGCCGTCACATTTGCAAAGTATCTTACACTTAGGGACTACTGACCAATGGTTGTTTTGTAAAAAAAACTTTGGCTCCGTAGTTAGCTTTAAAAAACAAACGTGCTTTGCCCTTTGCCAAAAAAACATCCTCTATTTCCTAAGAAACACATAATGCCCGAGTAAAAAAGTTTAACCTCCCCATGGCCCAAAACATAAATGCACCCCTCGTCGCACCCCAAGAAAATGTGTTTGCCTCTACCCAAAAAACATAGCCCCGCACCTGGGATATCGTCCCTTTTGTCTTCCATGATGGCATTGATGATCACTGCAGTTTTGTAACGGAAACATTTTGCGAATATAATATTAATATGAAACAACAGCTTTGTGAGGATGTGAGTGCAATCAATTGCACCAGTTTTACCAGGAAAGCCTTGATAATACCATGGTACAATAAGTTAGCACCATACATAACGATAACAAGCATATAGCGTTAGACAACTAGAAGATAATCAAGAACAAGTAACACAATTTCAGTGTATGAACAATGAATATCCACTAATGACACATTACGTGAGTAGGCCTAGGATATATATATATAATCCGTCATATAAAAAAAGTGGTAACACGTTTTTTCTTTATTGCAAATTTATAATTGATGCAGATAACGCGATATAATTACCCGTAATTTCATAAAAACTGTTGCGTAGCTTTTCATTAGTGCTTGGAAATGAAATCAAATCGTCTAAGTGGTCCGCAAGAACACTCGTCAATGCGTGCAGACCTTGCCCCGCTTTTAGCCCCCGATCAGGGCCGGCTCAGAAGCTGTCCTTCATTTGGGGCAAAGTATAGGTAAATTCGGAGCTAATTTCAGGGGGAGTTTTTCGAACTTACCGATTAGGGCGAAAAGTTGGGGGCGAGGCCAAATAGAGGCAAAACGTCACGCGGGGGCAAGATTTTTTGCCCTCGCGGTTTCGAACTTACGGGCCCTGGGCCCGTAAGTTCGATAGGGCAAATTGCGGGCAAAACGGGGGCGGGGAATTGTGCCTTGCCTCAGGGCAAGGCCAAAGCGGGGCGTTTTCCGAAAAAAGGCCCCGATCCGTAAGTTCGAACGCATTTCGCTTTTGGCCCCGAAAACCATTTCCTGGGGGCGAGTTTCTACCGCGAGATTTTACCGAGATGACTATTTCCTGCAACACATGAGCGGAAGTGCAGACAGTAAACAAGGATGTTGCCCGAGGAGTGCGGCAGAATGTTGCTAAAAGGCGTCAATGACAATAAACCCATGTATATCGGGCCCTTTTAAGGCTGCTCTATAACGAAGGGCAAACGCCAAGAGGCATGGCATGGACTTACATTACAAGCTTGATTAGCAGGTAAGTTATGTGCTTGCGCGCAAATTTGCCGTGACAGTGTTTACATCTCGGGGCGGGGGGGGGGGGCGTGTAGAATCGAGTGCGTCGAGGGCAGTGTCAGCACCGGAGCCTCAATGCCAATGGCAGGTGGGTGGTGTGTGGGAACAATGGTACATGGCAACACTACAAACCTTTTTTATATGACAGATTTGACTCATGTTTTACATGCAGTCGCCACCTATAGTATACCATTCAGGCTGCTGTAATCACAAGCGTTCATCTCTGTTGATCATAATTAGTACTGTGTCTATCACATATCACACACCATCACATATCACACACCATCACACACCCCCCCACCCCATGCCCTTGGGGCTGGTGCATGATGGATACTGTATTAACATTATACATAGGGGGCTGGTGTTGATGTTGATGATGATGTTGGATATATACTAGGCCTGATTGTGATTGACAGAGGTAGGTGAGCACTCGTGGCTGTGGTGTAATGTCACTGACAATGTCCAACCCATATATAATATGAGTGGATGCTAAATGTATTATAATTGCAGTTAGTTCTGTGTGACATTTTCTAGGTTAGACTTTATTTTTTGAATTGATCGACTCAATTGGGGCTATAGATTCTTGACATAATAGATATGTAATGGATCTAATATTAAAGTATACAGTTGTTGATAATCCAGAATAATAATATGGTATACATAGGCTTATAGCAGGTGAACCAGTAATTAGTTACTTGACTTGGAAAAATGCACTTTCATTATTTTATTCATATAAATTTAAGTGATTTAAATGATATTACCTGACATGTCTTCATGTCTATTTTATAACATTCTAAGTGATCTTCAAATCAGTATTACCGTTTTGCCTTAGTGCGCAATCCCTGTTACATGCAAGTCACTGGTCTGATTATTATATCTGACAGTTATATGTCTCTTTTGTATTGGATCAGTTACAATTACATGTTTATATATCCTGTGGCCATGTGAGTTTTGATTGAAATTCATTACTTACTTAATGAAGCCACTTTTTGTGAATTCTATCCTGAGTATGCGATGGATCATTCTGACAATGCCATTTAATAGTAATATTTGTAATATTATTTCCTCAAACTTTCTTTTACATTAGCACTGTACTAATAGTATGGTATAAACAGTTAATGAGTTCTAAATTAAATCATGTGCATAGACAGGAAATATTTGATTGGTCTCCACAATATGAACTTACAAAATATATGATATGTGGCACATTTCTATGATTTAAGCATGTTATGACAGCTTATGTAGTACTTTAACATGCCAGCAAAGAAAATAAAGCATAAAACTCCCACACATATTCATTGTTGATTAATATATGAAGCTTTGTTTCAGAGAATGTGATCAATGGTCTGCAGTGACACTCAACTGAACATTGGTGAATGATACCAGCAAGTTCACACACATACTGGATTTTGTGTTTATTAATTCTGCTATTGTCATAGGTATGGTCTTTTGGGGCTTGGCTGATAAAGGTGAATTATTTGTTGATGTCAACTAAGGTAATATTTATTAACTCCATTAATGATTATTAATCACACATTCTCAAGTTTTCTAACACAGCTGGTAAGTGGGCTTGCTGTTAGTGCAATAATGCATTAATTACATATCTGTAGTTACTCTTCAAACAAATCATCTATTATTGGGAAAAAAAGCTGGACGACAGAGATCTTAACGCAGCAAATGATTTGTAAATCAATGTTTTATTTCGCACGTGTGTACAGTTGCATCAGCTACACGAATGCCGGACCAGCAGTTTAAGCGCAAGACTAGGCACGTCGTGGCAGATACCCAGCTGCAATTGTACCGACAGATGACGGCCCCTTATGCTGCGCAGCAGAGACTGGCCGATACCAAAACCCTCTATGTGGAAGCTACACTTCACAGATTAGAGTCTGGTGACCCTTAGCTGTCGTGCTCGGCTAGCGACGCCATTGTGCTGTACTTGAATGAAGTTGAATAAACGATAGATTATAAGATGCGTTCGTCTTATCATTCATAGTTCAGGCGGGTAGTGGGGGGGGGGGTGGACATGAGTCATATGTATACGTGGCCAAATTCGAAGTATTGGTTCGCAACTTTACCTCTGCTTGCTGTCCTCTTCGCCTCGCATTCCGGTTTATTGACCTATATATGTCATCCACAACGAGTAGCAAAAATGTATTTTGATGTCTCATAAGAATTTCAAGTAGTAACAGTAAAAACATTCGGGGAGGTTAAACAGACAATAATAAAGCAATTAACTATGTCCATATTTTTCCCAGTTATTGTGGCTAAAGCCGTCACATTTGCAAAGTATCTTACACTTAGGGACTACTGACCAATGGTTGTTTTGTAAAAAAAACTTTGGCTCCGTAGTTAGCTTTAAAAAACAAACGTGCTTTGCCCTTTGCCAAAAAAACATCCTCTATTTCCTAAGAAACACATAATGCCCGAGTAAAAAAGTTTAACCTCCCCATGGCCCAAAACATAAATGCACCCCTCGTCGCACCCCAAGAAAATGTGTTTGCCTCTACCCAAAAAACATAGCCCCGCACCTGGGATATCGTCCCTTTTGTCTTCCATGATGGCATTGATGATCACTGCAGTTTTGTAACGGAAACATTTTGCGAATATAATATTAATATGAAACAACAGCTTTGTGAGGATGTGAGTGCAATCAATTGCACCAGTTTTACCAGGAAAGCCTTGATAATACCATGGTACAATAAGTTAGCACCATACATAACGATAACAAGCATATAGCGTTAGACAACTAGAAGATAATCAAGAACAAGTAACACAATTTCAGTGTATGAACAATGAATATCCACTAATGACACATTACGTGAGTAGGCCTAGGATATATATATATAATCCGTCATATAAAAAAAGTGGTAACACGTTTTTTCTTTATTGCAAATTTATAATTGATGCAGATAACGCGATATAATTACCCGTAATTTCATAAAAACTGTTGCGTAGCTTTTCATTAGTGCTTGGAAATGAAATCAAATCGTCTAAGTGGTCCGCAAGAACACTCGTCAATGCGTGCAGACCTTGCCCCGCTTTTAGCCCCCGATCAGGGCCGGCTCAGAAGCTGTCCTTCATTTGGGGCAAAGTATAGGTAAATTCGGAGCTAATTTCAGGGGGAGTTTTTCGAACTTACCGATTAGGGCGAAAAGTTGGGGGCGAGGCCAAATAGAGGCAAAACGTCACGCGGGGGCAAGATTTTTTGCCCTCGCGGTTTCGAACTTACGGGCCCTGGGCCCGTAAGTTCGATAGGGCAAATTGCGGGCAAAACGGGGGCGGGGAATTGTGCCTTGCCTCAGGGCAAGGCCAAAGCGGGGCGTTTTCCGAAAAAGGCCCCGATCCGTAAGTTCGAACGCATTTCGCTTTTGGCCCCGAAAACCATTTCCTGGGGGCGAGTTTCTACCGCGAGATTTTACCGAGATGACTATTTCCTGCAACACATGAGCGGAAGTGCAGACAGTAAACAAGGATGTTGCCCGAGGAGTGCGGCAGAATGTTGCTAAAAGGCGTCAATGACAATAAACCCATGTATATCGGGCCCTTTTAAGGCTGCTCTATAACGAAGGGCAAACGCCAAGAGGCATGGCATGGACTTACATTACAAGCTTGATTAGCAGGTAAGTTATGTGCTTGCGCGCAAATTTGCCGTGACAGTGTTTACATCTCGGGGCGGGGGGGGGGGCGTGTAGAATCGAGTGCGTCGAGGGCAGTGTCAGCACCGGAGCCTCAATGCCAATGGCAGGTGGGTGGTGTGTGGGAACAATGGTACATGGCAACACTACAAACCTTTTTTATATGACAGATTTGACTCATGTTTTACTTGCAGTCGCCACCTACCATTCAGGCTGCTGTAATCACAAGCGTTCACCTCTGTTGATCATAATTAGTACTATGTCTATCACATATCACCCCCCCGCCCCCTCCCCATGCCCTTGGGGCTGGTGCATGATGGATATTGTATTAACATTATACATAGGGGGCTGGTGTATGTTGGATATATACTAGGCCTAATTGTGATTGACAGAGGTAAGTGAGCACTTGTGGCTGTGGTGTAATGTCACTGACAATGTCCAACCCATATATAATATGAGTGGATGCTAAATGTATTATAATTGCGGTTAGTTCTGTGTAAAATTTTCTAGGTTAGACTTTATTTTTTGAATTGATCAACTTAATTGGGGCTATACATTCTTGACATAATAGATATGTAATGGATCTAATATTAAAGTATACATTTGTTAATAATCCAGAATAATGATATGGTATACATAGGCTTATAGCAGGTGAACCAGTAATTGGTTACTTGACTTGGAAAAATGCACTTTCATTATTTTATTCATATAAATTTAAGATATTACCTGACATGTCTAAGTGATCTTCAAATCAGTTTTACCGTGTTGCCTTAGTGCGCAATCCCTGTTACATGCAAGTCACTGGTCTGATTACTATATATGACAGTTATATGTCTCTTTTGTATTGGATCAGTTACAATTACATGTTTATATATCCTGTGGCCATGTGAGTTTTGATTGAAATTCATTACTTAATGAAGCCACTTTTTGTGAATTCTATCCTGAGTATGCGATGGATCATTCTGACTATGCCATTTAATAGCTATATTTGTAATATTATTTCCTCAAACTTTCTTTTACATAAGCACTGTACTAATAGTATGGTATAAACAGTTAATGAGTTCTAAATTAAATCATGTGCATAGACAGGAAATATTTGATTGGTCTCCAAAATATGAACTTGCAAAATATATGATATGTGGCACATTTCTATGATTTAAGCATGTTATGACAGCTTATGTAGTACTTTAACATGCCAGCAAAGAAAATATAGCATAAGCCTCCCACACATATTCATTGTTGATTAATATATGAAGCTTTGTTTCAGAGAATGTGATAAATGGTCTGCAGTGTCACTCAACTGAACCTCGGTGAATGATACCAGCAAGTTTACACACATACTGGACTTTATTAATTCTGCTATTGTCATAGGTAAGGTCTTTTGGGGCTTGGCTGATAACGGTGAATTATTTGTTGATCTCAACTGAGGTAATATTTATTAACTCCAATAATGATTATTAATCACACATTCTCAATTTTTCTAACACAGCTGTTAAGTGGGCTTGCTGTTAGTGCTATAATGCATTAATTACATATCTGTAGTTACTCTTCAAACCAATCATCTATTATTGGGAAAAAAGCTGGACGACATAGATCTTAACGCAGAAAATGATTTGTAAATCAATGTTTTATTTCGCACGTGTATGCAGTTGCATCAGCTACACGAATGCCGGACCAGCAGTTTAAGCGCAAGACTAGGCACGTCGTGGCAGACACCCAACTGCAATTGTACCGACAGATGACGGCCCCTTATGCTGCGCAGCAGAGACTGGCCGATACCAAAACCCTCTATGTGGAAGCTACACTTCACAGATTAGAATCTGGTGACCCTTAGCTGTCGTGCTCGGCTAGCGACGCCATTGTGCTGTACTTGAATGAAGTTGAATAAACGATAGGTTATAAGATGCGTTCGTCTTATCATTCATAGTTCAGGCGGGTAGTGGGGGGCGGGGGGGTGGGGGACATAAGTCATACGTCATGCATACGTGGCCAAACTCGAAGTATTGGTTCGCAACTTTACCTCGGCTTGCTGTCCTCTTCGCCTCGCATTCCAGTTTATTGACCTATATATGTCATCAACAACGAGAAGCAAAAATGTATTTTGATGTCTCCTAAGAATTTCAAGTAGTAACAGTAAAAACATTCGAGGAAGTTAAACAGACACTAATAAAGCAATTAACTATGTCCATATTTTTCTCAGTTATTGTGGCTAAAGCCGTCACATTTGCAAAGTATCTTACAATTAGGGACTACTGACCAATGGATGTTTTGTAAAAAAAACTTTGGCTCCGTAGTTAGTTTAAAAAAAAATCGTGCCTTGCCCTTTGCCAAAAAAAAATCCTCTATTTCCTAAGAAACACATAATGCCCGAGTAAAAAAGTTTAACCTCCCCATGGCCCAAAACATAAAGGCACCCCTCGTCGCACCCCAAGAAAATGTGTTTGCCTCTACCGAAAAACCATAGCCCCGCACCCGGGATATCGTCCCTTTTGTCTTCCATTTCTAGGGCCATGATGGCATTGACGATCACTACAGTTCTGTAACGGAAACATTTTGCGAATATAATATTAATATGAAACAACAGCTTTGTGAGGATGTGAGTGCAATCAATTGCACCAGTTGTACCCGGAAAGCCTTGATAATACCATGGTACAATAAGTTAGCACCATACATAACGACAACAAGCATATAGCTAGAAGATAATCAAGAACAAGTAACACAATTTCAGCGTATGAACAATGGATATCCACTAATGACACATTACGTGAGTAGGCCTAGGTTATATATATATATAATCCGTCATATACAAAAAGTGGTAACACGTTTTTTCTTTAGTCCAAATTTATAATTTATGCAGATAACGCGATATAATTACCCGTAATTTCATAAAAACTCTTGCGTAGCTCTTCATTAGTACTTGGAAATGAAATCAAATCGTCTAAGTTGTCTGCAAGAACACTCGTCAATGCGTGCAGACCTTGCCCCGCTTTCAGCCCCCGATCAGGGCCGGCTCAGAAGCTGTCCTTCATTTGGGGCAAAGTAGAGGAAAATTCGGGGCTAATTTCAGGGGGAGTTTTTCGAACTTACCGATTAGGGCGAAAAGTTGGGGGCGAGGCCAAATAGAGGCAAAACGTCACGCGGGGGCAAGATTTTTTGCCCTCGCGGTTTCGAACTTACGGGCCCTGCTCACACCGCAAGAACAACTCACACCGAACCCATACCCTGCACAACAACCCGTTCAACCAAGGGGGTGGCCTCAAAGAGCAAACCGCAATTTTTAACATCTTGTAAATTTACTATGTTACATTAGCGTGTTTCAACCAACCTTCTGGAAGTGAAGTGAGAGTCTCCAGTCCGTATTTTTTCCCGTTAACCAACAACATACTCATGCGTATAACATGACATTAGTATGTTTGGGTGCGAAGTATGATATTGATCAAGGTCACGCTTTCAAGGTCCAGGTCACAGCAAGGTCAAGGTCACGAAGCATGTTTTTCCGCGTAACTCCCTTAATATTTGATCTAGAGATCCGCTGTTCTTTTGAAAGTATTCTTGAGAGACAGGCACAAACGCAATATTTTTGTGTCAGGTAGATTATCCATATGTGGTGAAATATGTGCCCATGTTAGTGACATCCTGTGTGCCAAATGACATTGAAATCGAACTAGTAGTTTGGACGCTAGAAAATAATCACCCCCATTTTCGTCTTTTTCCTAAAGCTATGCTTGACAAAGCCTTGTATTTTTGGCGGTCGCGGCGGCCCAAACCTTGCCATCCGGATAAGGCAAAAACATATGGTGGTCGCGATATATATGTCGCTGTGAAACAATGGCGGATCGGGTGACTGAACCGCCTCCGGTTTTGCTTTAGCCCCCCGCCCCCCACCCTTGTCTACAGAGGCCGTGCTCTCGAACGCATCCCAACAGGAGCCGGGTTCAGACTTCAGCCCGTGTCTGGGTCCGTATTATCTCATTGCCTTGTGGGTTAGGCCGGTATAGCCCGGCATGTCAACAAAGGTTGCCTGAACACCAATGGGGGCCCCGAAGGGGTAGATGGCGGCACACGACATTGCCGGTTTTTTTCTTAAATCGACACCCGACATAGACCTCAAAATTCCGACACCGAAACTCTCAAAATTACACGCCAACATAGTTTTACAGTTGTTTCTTGAAATAACTGTACACACACATATACAAACCTATACATCGACACTGTTATTCGGAAGATCCATGGTGTCACCGGGACTTTTGGAAACAGAAGACGCTGGACTCCCCCTCCGCTTCCAGACCCCTACCAATCAATCCATCCATACATGTCCGCTCTCACCCTCGTTTTCAAAAGCGACATGGCAGACGTTGGGGCGCTGTCCTAGTTTCGAGTAAGTGGGGTCGATGTATGCTCAGCCTTTCGTAGCAAGAAACGGTTTTGCCCGAGAGGTATATATTTGCATAATTATGGCCCACAAAAGTTCCCACGATTTCGCGGCAGCCCCTTGTGGAGGTGTGTCCGCGATTGACCAATCAGGAGGCGATACTCTAGGGATACTCTAGCTAACAGTGGGAGAAAAATAGGAGCGAGTGATCATCGCTAATATAAATACCTTTCATCATAACTTTAATCACGGTAACGAAATGTTAACACTCGCCAATTTCATTCAAATATGTAAACTTTCGGTGCACATCGCGATTATATTAGGTTTGACACCCGCTTGGTGTTGGTGATTATATGCGGGTGGCGTATTAACACCTTCCGAGGGCGGGGAATATACTATGGATAAAGCTAAACCAAAAAGCGTAATATAACACGAGGGCGTCCTCTGGCCAAAACCCGGGCTCGCTGCTATCAACCCCCCCCCCTCCCCCCGTGCGGCTGCGAAGTACAGATTAGCGAAACCCTCCCAAGCCCGGCATTGGTACCCCCCCCCCCCCCCCACACACACACAAACACCGGTTTATTTATTGCTTTTCGGAAAAACGTGACATAATAGGCTTCGACCAACCAGTGACGCAGACACATGCTTGGTTTGTTCCTTCATTGTACTAATAAATGAGTAACACTCCATACAAGGAATGCTGTGGCGGGTAAGCCAGCGGTGGTAAAAAGACAATCGGCTGAAACAGATGGAACAATCAGAAATGGTGGTGGGTAGTAAAGTCAGTCCGCGGAGGAGTCCGGAACGCAACGGAGGGGCACGAGCGAATATGCGGACCGGCTGACTGCCGTGAGGAACAGAATGGTCATTCTTTTCCTCGGTTAATTTTTATTGTCGTCCATTGCCGCACGTAGGATTTAAATATTAAAACAATTAAAAGATGTTCTACTGATATTGTATTCTTTGTTAATTTTTTACATACATAATGCTCTGTGAAAATGCCTAGTACTATACCGGGCCAATGCCGCATACTGTACAAAGCCAATGACGCTCTGGTACAGGGTCAGTACTGGGCCACCAGCGGCAGACATTAATGGCCCATTACAACGCCAGTGAGGAAAATGGTACTGGGCCAGTACTGTTTGCCGGTAATGGGTTATTAAATCCCGATACTGGCTGAGTGTACTGGGCCAGTACCGAGCCATTACATTCATGTTTGCTGGGTAGCTTCTTTTTTATTCAAATAAGTTTGTCTGAAAGGGATTCTTCGTTCTATGTTGAGAGCGGTATTCACACTTCCGGGTGCCGAAAATATCATTTAGGTGGATTTTCTGATTTTGGACCATGGTGAACCAGACATAACCCAGATGGGCTCTCCACGGCAAAATACTTTGAAAGTTAGTTCATCCTTAGATATTTACCAGCATTGTGATAATGCCATCTACTGTTGATTAAATCGTGAAATATGGGAGAAATAGCTAGGTTATTGCTATATGTAACTTTACCCCTACCGGCTACGTAGGAAACGAGATGTATTGTGTCTTGTAATGAAGCCATTTCGTAATAAATGACAATTCATGTGGCCAGCACCAGAACACTTGTCATAAGCTGTCACAATACGGCGGACAATTTTTTTTCAATTTCTAACGTTACACATGAAATCAAGTCAGCTTATTTTCGTGATCTGTGATGGGCACCTTATTTCCGTGATCGTGAACTGCCATGATTCATATTTCGTGATGCGGGATTTAGCAATTTTATTTCTCTGATCCGAGATGATATATATAGCCCTCTTAACCTGCCCGCCCCCCCACCCCCACCTCTACATACGCGCCGAGTAATCGTGAGAGCAGGATACAACAGCCATTTTGTATATATATATATACACGGGCCTAATTGTATTACAGTTCGTCACCAGTTCACTATGAGCGGCAGTGTGTGCAGCGGTACGCGTGCGGTCATTTGCCGTTTGGACTGCATTTAACCCGCACTGGATTCGATGGCACCAACACTTTAAACATCACGTCTGGATTTATACCAAGTTAGACGTAACGATATTGCGGATAATCGGTAAGTGATTGTGTAGTTGTAAATCGGATATGCTACATTTCAAAGAACAATTGAAGGTGTTTTGCGTAGATTAAGTCTAATGTCTTAATGTCGCATATCGACATATAGTCTCCCATGATAGGGAGGAGGGGGGGGGGTAAGGGGGGGTCAGGTCAGAATTTATCGAATTAAAAACTCTCCGCATGCAATGGAAGGACCGATACGCTATACTAATTTGACGATTTCCCGATTCACAGTTATTTAATATTAAAATTCCCAGTTCACGATTAATGAAAACCCTTGATCACGGTGGTCGGCTAATACCCCATTCCCAGATTACGAAGAGTTATCTTGCCCCCCCCCCCATGATAATGTGACGGTTAGCAAAGTTAGCAATGCAGTGGACAATGCTTGGCCCGATAACGAAAGTGGCGGGCTGACAAAAAGGTCTAACCACATGCAAACTGGCGAAACAGTTTGCAGTAATATGTTATGGAAAGACGTTCTTATTTGTTTTTAATTTCAATTGACAGATTTTACTTAATAAACAGCAACGCGGCACCAACAATTTAAACATGTTATATTTATTACAACAAAATGTAAGGATCAAAACCCGCGGAGCTTGCATGAACTTCCGTTGATAGTCGAAGGATCATATATTAGGATCGAAGACAAATGAACAAAGCAATACGAGACCTTTTTAATGACACCAAACTTATGAGTATACTGCGATGTTATCATTTGTTATGATAACTTTAGATGTTTAATTGTTTCTATCGGTCAAACGAACAAAATACTCGGGAGTACCACATCCACAACTATACAGTTCAGGGTCCGATGCTCTACAGGCTGAGCATGGCACCAGCATCTGTCTATGATAATAATGTGTATTGTCCAGGTATGCATCTCAAGTAAACATATAAATATATAACATATACAATAGCAGACGCCGAAGCGCATATGCATAGATAACGTGTAGCCCCAAAGGTAGATCTATACCGACAGCACCCCCCCCCCCCCCCACAAAAAAAAAATGTATTAAAGATATGTGGTACTAGCACGTCCAGTGAAGATTCCATCGCATACGTCTAGTTTGAAAGCAGATTATGTGTCAAATATTTCCTTTATTTTCTGAATGTTAAGCTGGGACGATTAATATTTTGTTTCAACATTACCGGAGGCGCGATGACGTCACAAAAGTCCAAAGCAGTGTCCTCGCCTGATAATTTATATGACGACGGACATTCCTTTCCCATGTACCTCACCATTGTGGACACACCGGGCACGGCGGCCAACGCCAACGCAGGTCAGGATAGCGCATCAAATCAGAGCAATCCATACAGCGAAAACGTCTATGAGTCCATGACGATTGCACCTGTATGTCGTGTGCCGGATTCAGTACCGACATGCACGACCAAGTGTTCTAGGGAGAGGCGGATTGTGGTTGGGATAGCAATGTCAACCCTCGTCTTAGGACTTCTCCTGGGCTTCCTGCCGATGTATTTCGTTTGGGCATCAGGTGAGGTTATATAGATAGCGACCTTTATGTATCTAAGGCAACAAAATACTCTGCGTAACATTTGGAAGAAATGCCAGCTAAAAGTAAACGCTGTATACAGCACAGATGTATGGGTCTTTAAGGTATAAATGGACACATGCAAAACATTGACATTTCTGCAAAATCGACACCCGACACAGTGGACGTGAATTGTGTACTTTTGGGTGACCAGGGAGATGAGTAAAGTATAAATTAAGGCCACTTTGTGCAACACCCTAGCTTCAACAAATTAACTTTCTTTTAACCCGACAGGTGGCCCAGACATCCCATGTCCGACATGTGGTCCGTATCCCTCATGTCCGCCAGGATTCGCCCATTCGCCCCTGGTGTCCAAGTGCTACCGCTTCGTGTGGATTCCGCTGCTGTGGCAGGAGGCGCGGGGACACTGCCTGTCGGTGGGTGGAGTCCTTCTGGAACTTACCAACCTCGCTGATCTCCGCGGCATCGTTGCTCTGGGTGAGCTACCGGTATTTCACGGTCTCTTCATTGCAAAATATGTTCAAATGACATGCCTTATACATGTATGTGCATCATACCAAGCAACCCATGGACGTTATGAACATTATTACAGAGTATTTGTTTCAAAAAAAAATATATTAGTCATACGGCACTACGTCAGCTAAAGCATTGCCATCCCAATAACACCGACTGATGCCATTCCCCTTCATAGAATTCACTTTAGATTAAACGGATCCATCGGAGGAAATCGCAAAGTCCATACTGGAAATATTGTTGTAATATCATGGTGTTATATGCGCGGGCTCAGTAAGAAGTTGCACCATATTGCGTGACAATAAGTTCATTTCTTTACCTGAGTATCATATGAATAATGCCCATATTTGAAAGTTTTACTTGGACCCTCTGGGCCTTGTAAGACTTGTAATTGTCAATGGCTTGTGTATATGTTTGCCAAAATCTGGCTATTGTGTCAAATACAAAATAATATGATACACGTTACCCAAAGAGAAATCTAAATAAAAACCATTATCTTCAATAAAGGTTCCTTTCTGCACAAGTTTATATAAACCCACTGCCCTATTTAATTTTGGTATTTGGCATCGGAATAAACTGAGCTGATAAGATGATAAGCTGATCATCGCCCATTCACCGTTCATGCTGTTCAACATGGGACCCAGTCGGGAACATGCGCCGGTTTTCCATGACATCTCATCGTTTTCATCGTAAGTTTTAACTGTGTTTTTTTTTCATATCAGCCAATCAGGAAACTGTTTATACCGAAGGAGTGCTCGTGAATTTCTGGACTGGCGGGCTGCGAGTGGAACCCAACGTTACCGGAAGTCAGTTTAGGTGGAACGCCAGCGGCGAGGCCTTACCACTTAACTCTCCTCTCTGGAACCAGCGGGAGCCTAACAATGAGTACGGCGCTGAAAACTTTGTGGAACTCTATTTAACGCATGCGAACCAAGACAACAGGTTGAACGACAAATACCAGCGAGAGAGCTTCTCCATCTGTGAATCACCTCTCCTGGTGTGACAGGCTTGATGATCTCCCAGTCACGATCAGTGTCGTCAGGTGGCGCTGGTCATTGTCTGGGATCCAAGTTGCCAGACGGTGCCATACACAGCCACATACGAGCTCCCCGCCCCGCCCCCCACGCCCCCAAACTTCCACATACGTATCGTATTCGGCCATCTATCGCTACATGGCGTTCACGGCCGTGTTCGGCGCGTTGCGTGAAATTTAATACTTCAAACTGAATATACCTGAATATTAATAACAGGTTTCAATAAATGTAATATACTCGTGGACTCATTTGAAAACAACATTGATGCCGTTTTGAAAGGTCGCTGGTACAACAGTAAATGTTGATGTATGCTTTTATTTTTTGAAAAGTGTTTGTCGTCGCATGAATACTTGCTAAATATTTGCTTTTACAAGCACTGCTATGGAATTTCAGCTTTGGCCAATGATGCTGTCTTATGCGTTTTACAACCAGAATATTAATAAAATAAATGCATTGCAGACAACAATTCTTGTTTAATGCTGTACAGTGTTGTATACTCTATGCATTACCATATATATATGTCCTTCATGCGTACACTTATCTTGCAAATACATGTTATTTAGCAAGCGAAGCGAAATTTTTTGGCAACACACATGTATACACGTAAATCAAAATTGTATAAAATAATGAATATCATATTTTTTCCACGTGGTCGAGGATCGCGGACACCTGGGCGATGATTCCCCGTTCTCACACCGGGGCGATAATATAATTTGTTTGCGAACAACCTCACGCCGTAGTCGGCGCGTAATTTTTAACGGTCGAGTATGATTAAACCGTATTATCTTCGAAACAACTGCCTAGGATACGAATACCACAAACGTCTTCTTCAACGCAAGGTACCGTCCGCTTTTGGATTGAGGTCCTGGCGTATTATCGCCCACTTGGCTCGCTATAACTTATATAAGTCTTAGTAAATATATAAAGCGATGCTTCCCATCAGAAGAAAATAAATATATAATATATACCGGTAAGCAAAATGATGAATATCACAATGGAGCTTAAACTTAGGAGTTTATCAAATTATTATTTTTTCTAAATCAGTGTGCATAGCTTGTCATTTAAGAATCCCGCAACTACCCGAATAGCGCACTAGGCTGTGCCGATACGTGCAATCCTCTTGTTCGGGAGTAATTTGTGTCATTTAATGTGTAGCAGGTGCGGTGCGAACGCTTGATCAAGTCCCTGACTACGCCCCTGTTATCTAAAGTAGCTTTTGAATTTACAACCAAGCACACTACGTAGGCTAAATGCAAATCGATTTAAGATTCGCAGAGACCCATCATAACGTTTTGCTTACAAGGCTCAGTGACCCCCGACGCGTGGATGGCATCGCTTTGACGCTACAACGCTCGAGCGTTAAACCACTTTCGGTCATATCGCGTCAATTGGAGAAGGAAGGGAGAGTGGAGCCATGCCTCCGGGGGTAACCCCCTACTATTTGCGAAGAAAGACATGGGATCTTTATCTTGCGGCCACACAGACATGGCCACAGCGGGGCTCGAACCACCCATCCACGCGCCGTTATGCTCTCAGGTTACCAGAGGGCTGAATGCCAGCCCTCTAGCCCACTGACCTATCGGGGCGGCCCCCCTGCCGAGTCGGTCGAGGGGAGCGTCATCAATGTAATTACCCCAGTTTCCTAGATCCCGATATGTATCAAAAATACTACTTGGTCTACTCTTCTGTGTACAAATGGCACGATGTATCATTACACACTTAGGCTCAAAAATGACGGGTTAAAATTAACCCGGTAAAGTCCAAATTGATGGATTACGGTGAAACAACTAATGCTAAAAAGAAGCTTTCCCCCCCATACATCGCTATTGTTAGATGGCGAGCCAATCGAAGAAGTTATGGACTTCATTCAAGTGGGCATACGGTTAAATTCACTAAATAAATCCGGTGAGAGAACAAGCGATGTAGCCTCTTAACTGAGAAGTGGTTTGATGACATTGGTAGGCTATGTATGGTGTAAGACCCACCGAAGCTGTGTCACTGTCATGAGATTATATAGGACTCGTTTTGCCTCGTGCGTTGTAAGGGGCTGGGCTGTGGTGGAATTTAAGCAGGGGCGAGTTGGCTCAGTTAGAGCGAGCTCATGCATTTTGCCTACGGCTTGTCCAGAATTTTCCTAGAAGTTCTTGCGCAACTATCACGCGATGAATGGTGAACGATCGTTGTCAAGAAGTTACAGCTCCTGGGGCGTCTATGCCGGCTACATGTTAGCAAACTGGCAAATGTCTTTGTTGAGCGACTCCTTCAGAACGCAAATAGTCGAAGTACAGGCATTGTTAAAGGCTTAACTTGTGTGTTAGCGAAGACTTGTTTGAGCACATCTCAAAATGTGTGTCGGATAACAGTTTTCCTTCTAAACGATCGAGAGTGAAAAACTATAGTTAGAGTATATGTTAAGCTTTACAAAGAGACACCGCTCTCGCAACAACTTGTTCAAAAAAAATATTAATATATTTTAGAATTTCATAGTTCATGTTCATAGTCCTCTTGCGAAAAAAGGAGGTACAAGGCCTCTATATTTCTTATTCTTATTTGAACATGCAACGAGCAAACTTGCTACAGACAATTTTTTTCTGTTGAATATTTCGTGTCGAAATATCGAAATTCTCCATTGACAACCATGATAGATGTGACCTATTCAACGTAATTTTTTCAGAGAAGTAGGCAGAAGAAATATCTTTTTCATGTTATTTTATCATTTTGTGGATACACATAACTATAAGTTTAAACAAAATGGAGAAGTTTGTCTAAAAAAATGAACATATGCTTCTACCTTAAATCACTGTTTTCACTCGTGTGACAAGTATCACGAGGCTAGAGAGATGGTCTGGACTGAAATCATCCTACCTATTTAATTTAAGTGAAACCACTCTAATTTTAGGCCATAGGCCAAATCGGGACGAATACTCTGTATCAATTTGTATGATTTAGACTTTTTCACCAGAATAAGTGGCAGGACATGGCAGGCTCTGTGCTTTGAGCCGCGTCGGCCCTATTATTAAAAACGACAGTATTGTCAAATGAAATTGTACATATTTAATTGCGCGTTAATATTAATCATTGTTTTACTAGTATTAATGTTACCGTTATTACTGTGTTATTTATGTATTTGTCCGTAACATACTTTGTTTAAGGTCTCCAGCGACTAGAGGAAATAAAAAATTACATGTCTTTTGTATATATATACGTTAGGTGAGTTTGCAGTAAATCGCCAGAGGGCACCACATGTGCTTGGAGTTAGATGTGTCCGCAAGATGGCACCACTTTCAACGCGTCCCGTTCTGATCGATCGATAATAATGTTTAGGTGTATATAGGCCCAGCACAGCAACCTCTCGCCTTCGCTAGGTGGAACGCCTTTCACTCAGACCGATGTGGTCGGTCGGGGCAAGTTTACCAGTGTCATCATAATGAAGTAGCAGTAAATTGGAGGGAACTGACACGGCCCCTAGCGGATTGTGTTATAAAGCCGTTCCCCTCCGCACTACTCAGGCGTCTCTTCTCGCAGTCTAACAGCCATAGTAACTGTACTGATTACTTGGGTTGACTTCGATACGAGTTGCATTCCTTCGCTCTACAGAACGGTATTTTGGAGCTGTTATGGTCGTTCGAGCAGATTCAATAAAATGATCTTCTGGCCAAGTTAAGGGAAACTTTCTGGCTTCATGTTCATTATATCAGAAAAATTGTGATTACGTAATTTTTGAAATGACTAGAAAGCTGATGTAAACCAGGAGATGTTCCATGCAATAGATCGTTTCAAATATCCCAGGCGACATCGCTCGTCAAAAATAGACGCTGCATGTTTCGGGTTAGAAAACGGATTCTCGTGTTTATCATGCATGCAGCCCTATGGAGTTGGTTCAGGTGCCTGACTTCAACGTTTCTTTTGTCAGGAGCAGGTTGGTTCCATGGCATTAGTACTCGCAAAACATAAACACAAGATGTCTCTATAAACTTTCCTGTACGTATTACATTACATATTGAGAGCACAGCTTTTATTTCACTCCATTAAGAACAGTTTAACAGTCCTACCTGTTCGACTCCCGGTTTGACATTCCTGGTTGCTACGCAACAAAGCCCGAGCGACTCGAATGCACTAAGATTCGCATTGAAAAGTCAGAGACAGCGACGGTCGATATCATCGCTTTATAACAAGTTATATATATATATCTTTATTCGTACTCAAGGTACACATATAAACATGGAATGAGCAAGGTAGGCTAAACAATGCCGTCCGCCTGAACAATAAACGATTTTAACTAAGCACTAAAACAATAGAAACGATTTTAACTAAACAATAAAACAATACAAAAGCTCAGGTATATACATTCATAGATGGATGCCTGTTTAACTAGTGCACAATACATTAATTATTTCTCGTAAATCAGCAACGTTTGCATCTTGTTCCCCATGAATATAGCTTGAATCCCTAAATAGTGCAAATTCGCGAATGGAGTTAGCTGTTTCTAAGTGCGTAGTATCGATCTTATCATAAAGCTTATACTTGACATCAGGCGTGCGACTCAAATGAAACTTGTCCAACCCATACTTTTGACATACAAAGGTTATACTGTTGCCAACTGCAGACTGGCTTCCATCAATGGCATGTTTTTGGCACATAGAACATATTTGTTATTCGACCTTCCAAGATGACTAAAAACATTTAGGAAACGTTTATGGATATGCACTTGAGCGGAATCGTCATTGCATATGAGATGGAGCAGATAACAATGAGTGGTATTTGGGATGTCCCATATCCTACGAACGCACTTGCGCCAAGCAACGAAAAACCTTTCCACACTTGCATGACTGAGGTCCCAGAGCGGGCAGCCATATAATGGCATACAAAAAGATTTAAATAATTTATATTTGGTATCCGCATAGACATGTCCAAATTGAGCCAATGTGATATTGACCCGTCTGTAAAAATCATCTGTGCATTTCTCGATGTCATTAACATATAATCGGTACACATCTGCATAAATGTTATGCAGCGCAGAGCGAGCTAGAAGTTTACCCGGAACACGCACCTGACAGGATTTTCTCCTGGAACGGTCTATTACTGCTAATTATGCTAACAAACACTTATGTTATGCCTATTTGGGCATTTGATTCCTTTGGGCCACAACAATGAAGGAACAACTGAACAGAAGTTTATTTGATATTTATTTACCCACACCTCGTATACTGCCTTTAAGGTGGATGATTTAGAAAAGGGGGGTGTAATGAGATGAGAGGAGGTGGGCTCTCTGTAAAGCAAGGCCCAACGAGGAGAGTGAGCGATCTCCCGACAGAGAGCGTTCATCTAACGCTACAGTCATTTCTGCCTCACTTCAATATAAACCATCAGAATTATCCTTCATACTGCTACCGTACCGGACGGATCTTCCGAGCTATGTTTTCGAATTCGATCGAGGTCAAAGGCGTGAAGTGCTTTGGACTTTGACCCCGTTTTAATTTGAAATAACTAATCGCCCAACTCTTCTATTGTGATCGTACGACAACGGTATATTTTTTTCAAACTCGGCATCGAAAAATACAAAATTCACCCTACACAACCCTTTGAACCATTCGTGACCCCGGCACCGTTGAAGACAACCATGACGCTGGTGGTGGCGTGGGGCAGAGGTGATGTGCGGTACGAGCGTCCTCTGCTAGGGCCCAGAGGGGCTTTTTCTACACGGCGACACGGCGATTTTGAAAATCGACAACGCGACAATGGGGTTGTCTTAGAATCGACATGCGACACAAGACTTAGCGACACGCGACATGGAACTTTTCTTAAAATCGACACGCGACATGGACCTTTTCTTAAAATCGACACGCGACATGGACCTTTTCTTAAAATCGACACGCGACATGGCTACCCCCCCCTCAGGGGCCCTTCTGCTGGCACAGTGGCGAGTGAGGTCTCCTAACTAACGACCAAGTAGGCACAACCGCAGGGGGCCACCACACAAAGGAGGGTCCACACCTAAATTGAAGTACAATTTGCAACGGGTCACCACAGCAAGAGGGACTATTTAATCAAAGATGTTTTGCCCCATTTCGACAGAGCAACTAGATTCACAAGTAATAAAGCAATAACGAAATTCCTGTTCAAAATAATAGGCGGATAAACCCTACTCATAAAAGAACCTCCCCTTTCATTAGAAGATCACGGGATCAGTATTCGTATCGACGATCGCGATAGGTTTTATATATTTGCATGGTGTACAGGCTAGCGAACAGTGAGCACGTAAACACACAAGTGGTGCACTGATCGAGTGCGCACATAAGGAGTTCATAGATTAGTCAACTTCACATAGAACTAGTCGAACATGAAAGAGTGACTATCTCTATTGCTCGATGTGCATTTACGGGTTAGCCTATGATATGACTTACGAGTCAGATTTAGACCTCTGGAATTAAACAAGAATATTACTCTCAGTTCCAGTCTTTGTCTTTATTGAACGATTGGTCAAGTTACCCAGACAAAACTTGGGAGCTGCTTCATAAAGATTAATTATAGGATGTCCCACTGTCACGTATCCTATAAATTAACCAATACCGTAGTTGCTCGAGTAAACGCCCGGGCGGTTATTTTTTTCGAGCATACAATTCCCTGGGCCCTTATTCGAACCCGGGCGCTTAATAATTTTTTGTGACGATTTTGACAAGAATTTTTTTTTTTTTTGTGAATCCGTTTATTGACTATGTAACATGACATCATCGGAGGCGAAACTCGGCAAGAGGAATGTTATCGTCATCTTCATCCTCGTCCTCATCCACGGCTAGCTCGTTCTCTGCAGCGGCTTCAATGTCTTCCTCCACAGGCAAGGCACCTAACAAGTTGTCCCCCTTGGCAGTTGCGGCTTTCTGCAGCTCACGTAGTATTTCATCCCTTGACTCGTGAAGAATACCTCCCGGCTTCAGGACGTTGATATCCTCATCTTGTGATAGATCGAAGCTTATCTTCTTGTTTACACCATTCACGTATCCTCTTTGGAGCAACGGCAAATTTCCGTGCTGTCGCCTCTTTCGATTTGCCTAGTTTTATCTCATCTATAGCATCAAGCTTAAACTCTAGAGTGTAGCTATGCAATTTTCTCTTCTTGTTCTCACTCGCCTCTGGGGATGCATCGCGCTTTCGTTTTCTCTCGTCCGCCATTGTCGGATACTGATCGAATTGTGATAACAGGCCCTCGACACACCGATATTTATATAAACTGGTGAACTCTGTTTGTTAAGTGCAATTTAAAAAATTTTTATCCAAGCGAACAACTGCGTCTTTTATGTTACGGTAAATGTGTGCAATCATGAGAAGCCGCGCCACTTTTACCCGCCCCCTACTACCCCCCACCTAACACCTTCAGTGCAACAGATTGTTTCCTTTATCTGAACATGATTATCTGTGAGGAAGCCATTTAATTGAACAAGCATAGGCCGCGACACTTTTACGCACCCCTACCCCATCCCACATAATACCTTCGTCCACAACACAATCACTATTGCGAAGTCCACCCCTACCTATAGAAATCAGTAGATGGATATTACAAAGACAAGCAAGCGAAAACAGTTTCTTTCATATTAACTCATCCGCGATGTTAGGAAGCCAGCACAAGGGGGCTATCAGCCCGGTCTCAGTTTTAATATAATCTTATATCAAATACTATAGCTGTAATTGTATAATACCTCGCATTGCAAAGAACGTGATGCATTGTTCAAGTCCGGGCGCTTATTCAAGCCCGGGCGCTTATTCAAGCCCGGGCTCTTATTTATTTTGTGTGTCTCATTGACCGGGCGCTTATTCAAACGGGCGCTTATTCAAACAGGGGCGCTTAATCGAGCAACTACGGTATATGGAGAAACTTCTCGTCCGCTGGGCATGACAGCGGCCAAAAAACGAGTATGACCTTGTATTGTCTCCTTAAATTATATAGCTAGACAAAACTTGGGAGCATTTTCATAACGATTAATTATAGGATGCCCCATATCCTAATGCTATAGCCCGGTCTGCCATTTGCAAAGGAGTAACAAGCGAGCTTAATGTCCGCAATCGTCCGCATATAGCATTAAACATTAAAAATAGACCTCTTTGTTTACCAGTGCCGTGGGTGAAACATACTTTAAGCTGTACAAGACCGGCTGGGCATGCAGAGTACACCCCCCCCCCCCCCTCACACATACACAGCAAATTTAAGCCATTTCCCGGATTATGGACGCAAACAGTTGTGAATTGACAAACGAAACGATCTCTTGATTTTGTCGTAGCCACTTTGTAGCGTCTGTTTAGGGGAATCTGCTCAGTAGGCCAACTGCTTTGTGCTCATGATTCACCATACATGTATATACATCTGCATTCCGGGAAGGCCAATACTCATCAATATTCGTTTTCGTGAAGGCGGGGTCGTTGGCAGGGATGCAAAAAAATAGCTGGAATAGGCCTAGGCAGCTCGTTCAAGCACCGGAATTTTTAATAAAAATAAACGATTGGTATATCACTGAAACGACGTATCGGATAGAGCTTATAGCGCGATGAAGTAGTTACAAGACCGGTGTAGCATGATAACCTGTCCGCCGTGATAAAGTGTCCGGCTGACTTGTGCGCATGTGCAACGAATGGGGTTCCTATGTAAATATCACATGTATGTTAGGTTTAGGGTTAGGTTAGGATTAGGTTAGGGCCTGGGTTAGGGTTAGGGTTAGGATTAGGGTTCTGGTTAGGGTTAGTGCTATAAAAGAAGCGTGGCCGGACAGGTTATCACGGCCGGACAGGTTATTATGTTACACCGGCCGATCGAGTATCTCGGCATTAACACTCGACCGACCCGTCCCGACCCGTCATATATACCCGGCCGATCGAGTATCTCGGCATTAACACTCGACCGACCCGTCCCGACCCGTCATATATACTCGACTCGGTCCGTCGGTCGAGTGTGTTGGTGCGGCCACTTACAGGTATTAAAGTATCCGGATCAGGTGAAGGATTTTTGTTTATCATTGCACGGATATAGATAATCGATCGCCCGCTCACTTTGGGGCGCGTCATTATTTGTCGACAGGCGGACGATAGCCGTTAAGATATCATTGCCTGTCCCAGACAACTTTGAAACTCCAAACCCTAAACCCCAGGTGCTGAAGATAAATGTGTGAACCCAGGAACCATACATCAAAACGCTAATGTCCTGTATTCGTATATGTTGCATGACATAACATTTTCTTTTTCTCATGAAAATGCAAATGTGTCCAGACATATCAATTTAAGTAAGGTACTTTAATAAACGAATGCATATAATGGTGGGCAACAATTTGATACATGAACTCGTCATCTAAAACAATAACCAGCTTAAATTTGTAATATTTGCACAACCTGTGCCTATTTAAAGTTCACAAGAAGGCTTTGCAGAGGAAATTCGTAGCTGATGAGTAACGTTTCTTATTCTAATTGTCCTTTTTGCAGCCGCTGGGACTAAATCGAACAATTGAAGGGAAAGGAAGGTCACAGTTGCATTCGTCATACACACTTTTAGTGCGTAGGCTTAAATAACATGTTAATTAATTACACAGAATTAAACTGTCAATTCCCGGCCCAGAAGAGAAGAGGGACACGTATCGAGGGACATGGAATAGTTAGTTCACCACGACGAGCTTTGGTTTGGGAAATTACTCGTGAAATGTCAAGCTAGGAGGCTTATGAGTAAGTGTCAACGCCTAACGATTGGACATCGATGTGGATGTGACTGTGACAAGCTATGTCGGTCTGTATACAACCGAAATACTGAAATCACGACAAATACCCTACAAGTCTATTCTTACGCCAGCGGACGGATACCAACCACCCTCGAGGAAATAATAACCTGTCCCCGCGCATGCAGTTCGATGTTGAAGTAGCTGGTACCCGTCCCGTGTTGAGAAATTGAGCCCAGTTGATTGTGTCCGAATGAAAGGGTACATATAGATTCACAGTGCTTTGGTCATGGAATCAAACCGAAAAGGGAATTGTACGAATAACGAAATCCACAAATTTGCCAACAGCTAACGGCGAATCTCCAAGAATTCCTGGATGCCAATCGCGGAAATCGGAACAGATATTCCCTCTCCTCGAAAAGGAGTTGCGGAATTCTGATTCCATGATAGGATTAGGACCTGATTCAGGATGTAGGCATAAGGATGGCTGCGTGATACTGCTTATCAGGTATATATGTCTACAATATCCGTAAGCTTTAGATATTCAAATGCTCTTATCATGTGCTTCTGACTTTTCAAGCAGCTAATATGTTTTAGCCAGATTTTTTACGCTGGCCTTATCTTTCTTCTTGTCTTGTACCGTATTCGCTTTAAAAAGACGTTTTTGTTATTTTTCTCTTCTCTCTGTTATCACTAATTTTGCGATTTCTGCCCAGCCTAAATAGTGTTATAAATTATTTTTTGCCTTTTTGTTTCACACAGTGGCGGTGCTGTGATTGAGCATTTCATCACACATCGCATTGTAACCATCGCATGTCTAACCGCTTCCACAGAATTAACTTAGGTTAAAATTGGCTTAGGTTGGGAAAATGGTGCATACTTGCCATGATAACCATAACAAAGAGTATGCATAGATATTTTGTGTTGACTATAATGATCAAGGAACACGCTCCCTTCTCAAAACCGCACTGGACCGCGCCCCCTCGAATTTCATAGATCTGCACGATGTTAATGGATCCTCCCTTTCCCCACCCAACACGCCCCACCCAACCCAACCTCCCAAACTGCAAATCGCCATCTTGCTTTCTTGCTCAGCGATGAGCTCTCGCAGGAGGTGACGTCATGATGAAGTGGTGCGCAGACGGCTGGGATACCTGGATGTTACACACCAATTTGTGGCATTCAATGGTAAACAATAGAAGAAACAAAACTTGTTCGGCCCCATGCTAGAAGATGTTTGCATATTTCGGCCATATGAATTAATAGAGAAATCATTTAACTCAGAAAGGTGCTACTGATAAGTATATAACTCTGGTAAACGACAATATTTGAGGCACTACTTGACACTATATACTCTTCTGCGAGCAATACATTGGTGTGTAACCTAAACGGTTTCCGTTTCCGTTCACAATTTTGTTCATTTGCACCCCTATTACTGTCAGTAAGGACCAGTAAGTAATGGCACCCCGCTCCTGCAACTACCACCATGGCATCTATTATTAATTAATTATAAATGGCTGTAATTTCGGAGCTAATCTAAGTGCCCATGTTTTGTTTCATTTTTCCATCTATTATAATATTTATTACTTATCGTAGTGTTGTTATCTAATAGTTACTCTTACCATGTAACACTTTATAACTATAAGTGATGAAAGTGACCTTAAACCTCAACATTTATTCCCTAAAACGTGCATGTATGACGAATGTATCAAAATATGTGTCCTCTGCCCTTGCAGTACGATGAGTGCTCAGCCCAGCTTTAAACTGTAAGTTTTATTTAAGGCTCACGCGCAAGTGGTGTAATTAATAAATTTATATAAATTATCACATCATTTTGCTAAGGTCGCTTTCCTATTTCAATGACTAATAGGGTTATTTCTTGGTTCCACTAACTTGACAATTGCAAAAGCCCTTTTTACTTTTCGGAATATTTAAGAAAAAATGGGAACCCATTATGTACTATCTATCGAATATTTAGAGACGTCGTGCTTTAATTGTATGTATGAAACTTGGTCTTTGTTCTACCCAATAATGTACTGTAATATTATGTTTTCATTATGAATCTGAAATCTAGTTGTTTCTATTTACCGTGTGCTGTAGCATTATTATGGAAATAAATAAATAAACAAACAAAAACAATTGCATATTAGTTCGGGCAGCCTGTGCTGAATCAGGATCAAGCTAAAACAAATTGCAATAGTAATCAAACCTGTTTTTGTCTTAATCCATATCTGTGAATATGAATTCCAAAAGCTATTGATTGGAACATAGTTTTATGGGGGTGGTTTAGTGGCACCCCTACTACGAATAATGACCTACGTACCTTTCGCCTGTAATGGAGTGTTACTTAATCTACCAAATACAATAAACAAAAATAAAATATCTTTGATATTAATGTGTCAACATAATTGTTAATGAGGGACTTCTCTCCTGGTTTTTAGCCTGTCGGTCCACGCTGCATAGCTCGCCGGATGGCTCTAATGGTTGACAGACTAACTTTTCCATCAATTGTCCGATTTCCACAATTTAATCAACTACATACGCGTCTCATCGTTGGGCAGATCTACCGCCGTGCCAGGTCTAGATATGCATAGTAAGAACAGTTATAAATAGGTACAATTGGTGTGGGGGGCTAACAATCATCATTTGTATTTTTACCGTCACCAATACCGGTTTGATTCCTCTTCATCTGCAACGTGTCACTTATTAAAAGTTCCTATGCCAATCAAGTGTTCCTCCCTGCCCCCCCCCCGTCCCCCCCCCCGAAAAATGGTGTGTCTCCCTCCCCTCACTTAGGGTACCACCCCAACTTCGGCTCTCTCCCCTCCCCTAACTTAGGATTTCTCCCCTTGCTTAACTTGGGGTATCACCCCAACTTCGGCTCTCTCCCCTCCCCTAACTTAGGATTTCTCCCCTTGCTTAACTTGGGGCATCACCCCAACTTCGGCTCTCTCCCCTCCCCTAACTTAGGATTTCTCCCCTTGCTTAACTTGGGGTATCACCCCAACTTCGGCTCTCTCCCCTCCCCTAACTTAGGATTTCTCCCCTTGCTTAACTTGGGGTATCACCCCAACTTCGGCTCTCTCCCCTCCCCTAACTTAGGATTTCTCCCCTTGCTTAACTTGGGGTATCACCCCAACTTCGGCTCTCTCCCCTCCCCTAACTTAGGATTTCTCCCCTTGCTTAACTTGGGGTATCACCCCAACTTAGGATGTCTCCCTTACCCTAACTTCGGGTTGGACCCCAAGTGGGGGTCCCACTCGCACTTGGAGTGTCTCCCCGCCCCTAACTTGGGGTACCACCCCAACGGGGTGTCTGCCCTCCCATAACTTGGGACCCTCCCCTCCCCAAACTTGGGTTACCACCCCTACTTTGGGTGTCTCCTCTGCCCTATTTTTTTAAGTATTTCCCCTCCCTTAATTTGGGGTGAGTTTCCTACCTTGAAGTGTGTCATAATCTTGAGTTGAGCACCACCCCTCCCGGGACGACGTAGCTTATATTTTTCCCAATTTTAACTACTTATGAACTTCGGTGATAAAGGTTAAGACGGGCGCCCATCCACTGAGCAGACCAACGTTGGCCTTCTTCGCGGAATCACCATATTGATGGCAATTAAACGAGGCTGTGCCTGAGTCAGAGTCATAGTCAAAATACATTTATTTGACCAAGAAAAATACATGTGGCAATAAGGCTACATTTCATGGCAGACTTAAATAATTAAATCCCAGATCACGATGAATAAATTTCTTTATTCTCCGGTAACAATGAATTAAAAGGACAAGTTGCCCGCATACAAAAGAAGGACGGGTACATTATATACATTGGCGCTGGCCAAATGCACGCTTATTCAATATAATTCCCAGTTTACGATTAATGAAAGTCCTTAATCACGACGGTCGGCTAATACCCCATTCGCAGTTCACGAAGAATTATTTTCTCGTTCCCAATTCACTGTAAAATGAAAAGCCCATTCCCGAGGAACGAAAATACCCCTTGCACCCCCCCCCCCCCCTTCCCAAACTGCGTGACTCGTTCAAAGCGTGAACGCTAGTAGGCGCTGACGGGTGATTTTCAGGCGAGAAATGCGGTCATTTGGGCAGCACTTATTGCTTATGTGTTGCCCCTCGCGGGGTGTGGCCATTGTTGAGCATGCTCACCTGGGTGAGCCTAAGCGACCGGTGTGTCGTTCGAGTCCCAACTGTGCAAATATCTATCAACGTTTGTTCAGGATAAAGATCCCATTTCTTTCTTCGTAAAGAGTAGGGCGTTACTCAGGAGAAATAGATTCCTGTGCCACACATCAGGGTCACACATCATATGCACCTTAGCACGCACACATGCAGGTTTGGCCTCCTTCTCGCATAGAGTTTACAACACGTGCGCAAGGCGAAGGAAACGATTCCATAATTTCGTCGGATCACGTTAGTTATGACGTCATTTTGTACGCACATATTCCAGTAACGCAGAAACAGTTACACACGGCAGCAGTTGTCGCATCACGTCAAAATAGCCAGAATTAAGTCGCCATACCGTATGGTAGCTGAGCAATAGCCTAATTTGTAACGTCATTACATCATTGTGAAATCATGACGTGACGCTTGACAACGTGCAAGCACCAAAAGGCGAACGTTTCTAAGGTATTATCAACCATGACGTTGGATCGGAAGACGCTAGGATCATTAGTCCTTGGCTTATGACTTGACGAAATAACCAGGAATTTACGATCAGTCGAAGATTGAAGAGACATACGAATGGCACTGCCGCCGAAAAATTTAAAACAACGTCACATCAAAAATGTGTCATATTATACTGAAATCTCCTCCATTCGTATTTTTATGAACTATTATTAAAAGCTCAAAGCAGTAGCTTAAACCTAGATGTCAAAAAGCGAAACAACTTAAAGAGGCCATTTTAAAATATAACCTCACATTTGCACGAAAACTCCAAATGTCAAGCACATCAAAAAGTGAACAATACTGGAAATGTGTGTCATAAAGGGTAGAAAATTATGAAACAAGTCCGAGTTCCCTTGTCTCTTATGATCACTGTCACCTTGACCTTTGACCATGACCCATCAAAAACTGATCAAATCAACAGTAGACGATGTAGCCTGTTGCGTCTTATGGTCTGATTTGTGGTGTGAAAATAAAATACGATGATAAGCAAACTTCACACACCGACATATAAAGAAATCAAAATTATTTTTGTCATAATAAATAGACACATATATGTCAACTTGAGGTACGATTATACTGAAAGTAGCTCTATCTGAGTTTGCGACCTTCTTGCTTTAAGGCGGTAACAATGTATGATCAGGCCTATGAATTTCTACTGACGTTTATGCATACCCTTTCGCTTCATATTTGTTTTTGGACCAATATTCGTGGACTACTTTTAGATGTTCGATTCCAGTGACAGTCCTACGGCGGTGTCGTTTGAAGAAGACGCAGAGGCACGTGTTCGCGTCAGGGTGTTCACCAACAAGTAAGTTTTACCACGTAACCCAGACCCGGGGGGGGGGATGCTAACTAGATACAAACATGTATAAGGAGGTGCCTCTGGGAGCCCCAAAATATTACCCATCCAGGCACCAAAATCTGTGTAAAATTAGGGCCCATCCAGTTATCAGCTGAGAAAAGTGGACTTTGGCATACTCTACTTTGAAGAACATCCTTAGGATCGGCCCCTCTCCAGCTTGAAAATTGAGCGGGCCCATTGGCGTAAACTGCCCCCAAATGTACACCAATGCAAGTACCTAAAGTGCATAGTTTTTACGTACCAAAATGCACGAAAAAGATACCCTTTCCAGCTGCACGTCCCCAGCGGTCCATTGGCTTGCAATAACCCCCAGGGAATCCAGACTATGACCCACCTCTGACCCACCATCAGGCATGGGGTGATTACATTGTAAATGTAGTCGATTACGATTACGATTACTTGGAAATTTCATGATTACGATTAGGATTACAGGAAATATGAAAGTAATCTATTACGATTACAATCATGATTACTTTCTATGTTTTTAATAAATGAGCTTTTAACTAGACCTGTAAGTAGCTATTTCAACACGCAGTAAACATTGCAAGAGGGGGGCCACACAAATTAGGCGATAAGCAGGCGATTCAAATACTAGCGGTTTGTAGGAATACTGGGCAGCTTGGTTGGGAGAGTGTCAAATTTCTGATAGGGCTGTGACTTCATTTCACGACGGGGGCATTTTTTTATGGCATTTAATGAGTTACAACCCACGGTAATCACTTTGTGAAGAACAACCCCCGATCGTAATAAGTTATTCTAAATATTTTAAGTTAATGAAAGTATATAAGTTATATTACATATTAACTCTAATGTAAAAAACACAAATTATATATATTTGATACAAATCCGCTGCATTTATTCTTATCTTCCTTAGAAAGAGGTGTGGTGGGTAACAGAACTTATGTCTTCTATGTAAAATGGCAGATAATAAAGGAAACCACGATGCTATAGGACACGGGGATATCCATACCAAACGTTGCCGCGCCCCAGTACTAAACCCAGTCAAGTTCGTTTTATAACAACACGTCTTCCAATCCATCTATACAGAGAACAATAACACGTACAAGTATCTAACCCCATTCCATCAAGCGCCCACGCACCCATTCCCAATAACGCAGGTGGCTCTGGACCATCCCTACGTATCCACTGCAAACAAGATTAGCATGGGATTAAAAGGGAGTCCACTTTCGGTTACCCAGCCAGCTTAATTGTTATGTCTGGTTATGTCTCGTATGGGGCAGGAAGGACCAGAAGGGTAGGGGGGGGGGGGGGTTGTTGGGAGGGGGGCGTCTCTACAGTAGGACTGAAGTGACCAGTTTTCATTTATAATACTGGCGACATAAAAGGTGTGAAGCTCAGTTCTGAGACTGGAAATTGTAAAGTAATCATCCAAAGTAATCATGAATACGATTACATTAGCAATGTAATCGATTACGATTACGATTACGATTACATTGCCTTTAAAACCAATGTAATCGATTACGATTACATGGAAAATGTAACCGATTACAATCGATTACGATTACTGATTACCCCATGCCTGCCAACCATTACAGAAATAAAGTAAACTTTCCACTTGCCCCCCCACCCCTCGGCCTTTTTGGTGAAATCACCCCCCCCCCCACCCCCACCGGAGAGCCCTAGTATGCATCGTAATCAATATTTTTGTAATATATATGCTAGCAATGTGTCGTTCAAGCAAGACATATACTTTCATAACCCTCCAAAGTCAAGATATTCCTTGTGGTCTTATCATACCTTCTATATGAAAAGTTTCATAGTCAGAAGAAAACCGTATCAGATTTATTTTACGTTTATTTCAGATTTATTTGAACGCTTTTGTAAGCTGAATGCAAATATTTGTTACACAAACCTGATTTCCTTTATTGGACGCTCTTTTGATTTTATTTTGAAATTGAAATTTTGTACTTATTTCACCAGGCTTTCATTCTGCTATACGTGCGTTTATGGGAAGTTCATATTATCGTGCTTTATGTGATAAATAAGTGAACACGCCTACCTTAATTAGGGCAAGAACTGCATTCATATTCCTGCACGGTACATTTCAATACACCTTACTTTGTGTTCCAGTAATGTGGAAAGACCCAGTACTAGGCTGTAAGTATCTTTTCATTATCAAGAACAAATTATTCAAAGGAAAATATATAATTGCGTAAGAAAACGCCGCCTAGATTTATCATTCTTTATTTTAATATTATTAGCCAGATGCATCACGGTATGACATAATTATGACGGTATCTGCATGACTACAGTAACCACAGCCATGAGATGGTATTATTAACTTGAACTTACGGATGGTATGATTGAACAGGGTTATTAACCCGTCTCGTCACAACTAAATTAATATAAAAAGTAATATTGAAGAAATAACGTAATGAAATATTGGGGTGGAATATCTTGAAAATTACCAGGTGAATTTTGCGTTATGCTCCTGGGGCCATATGCCCTTGACCTTCACCCTGAGAATGTCACCTTCTGCGCCCACATACTAAACACATATGATACGTAAACAGGGCCATTATCTAATATCTTCATATATAAACGGAGAAGATCATTTTTCTGCCCGAGAATTGATTACGGGAAATATTCACGCCATTTGCACAACGGCAAATCAGGCCAACCTCCGTATTTGATATTAATGGCAGCCAACACAAACAGAGAAATTTTAATTTTCAGAGACGATCCCACTGCTGTGCCATTTGATGAAGAAGCAGGTGCAATTGGTGGAGACATGGACAACAGCCGGTGAGTTTTACCGTGTAACTTTGGTAACTTTGCACTTTGGTTTGGGTATATCCCTAGATGCCCGGACTATATACCAAGTCCCCTCGCTTAAACATCTCATTAAAACTGTGAGCATGGTTTGGGGTAAACGACGTAGCTTATATTTTTCCCAATTTTAACTACTTATGAACTTCGGTGATAAAGGTTAAGACGGGCGCCCATCCACTGAGCAGACCAACGTTGGCCTTATTCGCGGAATCACCATATGGATGGCAAAACGAGGCTGTGCCTGAGTCAGAGTCATAGTCAAAATACATTTATTTGACCAAGAAAAATACATGTGGCAACAAGGCTACATTTCATGGCAGACCTAAATAATTAAATCCCAGATCACGATGAATAAATTTCTTTATTCTCCGGTAACAATGAATTAAAAGGACAAGTTGCCCGCATACAAAAGAAGGACGGGTACATTATATACATTGGCGCTGGCCAAATGCACGCTTATTCAATATAATTCCCAGTTCACGATTAATGAAAGTCCTTAATCACGACGGTCGGCTAATACCCCATTCGCAGTTCTCGAAGAATTATTTTCTCGTTCCCAATTCACTGTAAAAGGAAAAGCCCATTCCCGAGGAACGAAAATACCCCTTGCACCCCCCCCCCCCCCCCCACCCTTCCCAAACTGCGTGGCTCGTTCAAAGCGTGAACGCTAGTAGGCGCTGACGGGTGATTTTCAGGCGAGAAATGCGGTCATTTGGGCAGCACTTATTGCTTATGTGTTGCCCCTCGCGGGGTGTGGCCATTGTTGAGCATGCTCACCTGGGTGAGCCTAAGCGACCGGTGTGTCGTTCGAGTCCCAACTGTGCAAATATCTATCAACGTTTGTTCAGGATAAAGATCCCATTTCTTTCTTCGTAAAGAGTAGGGCGTTACTCAGGAGAAATAGGTTCCTGTGCCACACATCAGGGTCACACATCAGGGTCACACATCAGGGTCACACATCAGGGTCACACATCAGGGTCACACATCATATGCACGTTAGCACGCACACTTGCAGGTTTGGCCTCGTTCTCGCATAGAGTTTCCCAACACGTGCGCAAGGCGAAGGAAACGATTCCACAATTTCGTCGGATCACGTTAGTTATGACGTCATTTTGTACGCACATATTCCAGTAACGCAGACCCAGTTACACACGGCAGCATTGTCGTATCACGTCAAAGGAGGCAGAATTAAGTCGCCATACCGTATGGTAGCTGAGCAATAGCCTAATTTGTAACGTCATTACATCATTGTGAAATCATGACGTGACGCTTGACAACGTGCAAGCACCAAAAGGCGAACGTTTCTAAGTTATTATCAACCATGACGTTGGATCGGAAGACGCTAGGATCATTAGTCCTTGGCTTATGACTTGACGAAATAACCAGGAATTTACGATCAGTCGAAGATTGAAGAGACATACGAATGGCACTGCCGCCGAAAAATTTAAAACAACGTCACATCAAAAATGTGTCATATTATACTGAAATCTCCTCCATTCGTATTTTTATGAACTATTATTAAAAGCTCAAAGCAGTAGCTTAAACCTAGATGTCAAAAAGCGAAACAACTTAAAGAGGCCAATTTAAAATATAACCTCACATTTGCACGAAAACTCCAAATGTCAAGCACATCAAAAAGTGAACAATACTGGAAATGTGTGTCATAAAGGGTAGAAAATTATGAAACAAGCCCGAGTTCCCTTGTCTCTTCTGATCACTGTCACCTTGACCTTTGACCATGACCCATCAAAAACTGATCAAATCAACAGTAGACGATGTAGCCTGTTGCGTCTTATGGTCTGATTTGTGGTGTGAAAATAAAATACGATGATAAGCAAACTCCACACACCGACATATAAAGAAATCAAAATTATTTTTGTCATAATAAATAGACACATATATGTCAACTTGAGGTACGATTATACTGAAAGTAGCTCTATCTGAGTTTGCGACCTTCTTGCTTTAAGGCGGTAACAATGTATGATCAGGCCTATGAATTTCTACTGACGTTTATGCATACCCTTTCGCTTCATATTTGTTTTTGGACCAATATTCGTGGACTACTTTTAGATGTTCGATTCCAGTGACAGTCCTACTGCGGTGTCGTTTGAAGAAGACGCAGAGGCACGTGTTCGCGTCAGGGTGTTCACCAACAAGTAAGTTTTACCACGTAACCCAGACCCGGGGGGGGGATGCTAACTAGATACAAATATGTATAAGGAGGTGCCTCTGGGAGCCCCAAAATATTACCCATCCAGGCACCAAAATCTGTGTAAAATTAGGGCCCATCCAGTTATCAGCTGAGAAAATTGGACTTTGGCATACTCTACTTTGAAGAACATCCTTAGGATCGGCCCCTCTCCAGCTTGAAAATTGAGCGGGCCCATTGGCGTAAACTGCCCCCAAATGTACACCAATGCAAGTACCTAAAGTGCATAGTTTTGACGTACCAAAATGCACGAAAAAGATACCCTTTCCAGCTGCACGTCCCCAGCGGTCCATTGGCTTGCAATAACCCCCAGGGAATCCAGAATATGACCCACCTCTGACCCACCATCAGGCATGGGGTGATTACATTGTAAATGTAGTCGATTACGATTACGATTACTTGGAAATTTCATGATTACGATTACGATTACAGGAAATATGAAAGTAATCTATTACGATTACAATCATTATTACTTTCTATGTTTTTAATAAATGAGCTTTTAACTAGACCTTTAAGTAGCTATTTCAACACGTAGTAAACATTGCAAGAGGGGGGCCACACAAATTAGGCGATAAGCAGGCGATTCAAATACTAGCGGCATTTTTTTATGGCATTTAATGAGTTACAACCCACGGTAATCACTTTGTGAAGAACAACCCCCGATCGTAATAAGTTATTCTAAATATTTTAAGTTAATGAAAGTATATAAGTTATATTACATATTAACTCTAATGTAAAAAACACAAATTATATATATTTGATACAAATCCGCTGCATTTATTCTTATCTTCCTTAGAAAGAGGTGTGGTGGGTAACAGAACTTATGTCTTCTATGTAAAATGGCAGGTAATAAAGGAAACCACGATGCTATAGGACACGGGGATATCCATACCAAACGTTGCCGCGCCCCAGTACTAAACCCAGTCAAGTTCGTTTTATAACAACACGTCTTCCAATCCATCTATACAGAGAACAATAACACGTACAAGTATCTAACCCCATTCCATCAAGCGCCCACGCACCCATTCCCAATAACGCAGGTGGCTCTGGACCATCCCTACGTATCCACTGCAAACAAGATTAGCATGGGATTAAAAGGGAGTCCACTTTCGGTTACCCAGCCAGCTTAATTGTTATGTCTGGTTATGTCTCGGATGGGGCAGGAAGGACCAGAAGGGTAGGGGGGGGGGGGGGTTGTTGGGAGGGGGGCGTCTCTACAGTAGGACTGAAGTGACCAGTTTTCATTTATAATACTGGCGACATAAAAGGTGTGAAGCTCAGTTCTGAAACTGGAAATTGTAAAGTAATCATCCAAAGTAATCATGAATACGATTACATTAGCAATGTAATCGATTACGATTACGATTACATTGCCTTTAAAACCAATGTAATCGATTACGATTACATGGAAAATGTAACCGATTACAATCGATTACGATTACTGATTACCCCATGCCTGCGAACCATTACAGAAATAAAGTAAACTTTCCACTTGCCCCCCCCCCCCCCTCGCCCCCCCCCCCTCGCCCCACCCCCCCTTCCTTCGCGGGCCTTTTTGGTGAAATCACCCCACCCCACCCCCACCGGAGAGCCCTAGTATGCATCGTAATCAATATTTTTGTAATATATATGCTAGCAATGTGTCGTTCAAGCAAGACATATACTTTCATAACCCTCCAAAGTCAAGATATTCCTTTTGGTCTTATCATACCTTCTATATGAAAAGTTCCATAGTCAGAAGAAAACCGTATCAGATTTATTTTACGTTTATTTCAGATTTATTTGAACGCTTTTGTAAGCTGAATGCAAATATTTGTTACACAAACCTGATTTCCTTTATTGGACGCTCTTTTGATTTTATTTTGAAATTGAAATTTTGTACTTATTTCACCAGGCTTTCATTCTGCTATACGTGCGTTTATTGGAATTTCATATTATCGTGCTTTATGTGATAAATAAGTGAACACGCCTACCTTAGGGCAAGAACTGCATTCATATTTCTGCCCGGTACATTTCAATACACCTTACTTTGTGTTCCAGTAATGTGGAAAGACCCAGTACTAGGCTGTAAGTATCTTTTCATTATCAAGAACAAATTATTCAAAGGAAAATATATAATTGCGTAAGAAAACGCCGCCTAGATTTATCATTCTTTATTTTAATATTATTAGCCAGATGCATCACGGTATGGCATAATTATGACGGTATCTGCATGACTACAGTAACCACAGCCATGAGATGGTATTATTAACTTGAACTTACGGATGCTATGATTGAACAGGGTTATTAACCCGTCTCGTCACAACTAAATTAATATAAAAAGTAATATTGAAGAAATAACGTAATGAAATATTGGGGTGGAATATCTTGAAAATTACCAGGTGAATTTTGCGTTATGCTCCTGGGGCCATATGCCCTTGACCTTCACCCTGAGAATGTCACCTTCTGCGCCCACATACTAAACACATATGATACGTAAACAGGGCCATTATCTAATATCGTCATATATAAACGGAGAAGATCATTTTTCTGCCCGAGAATTGATTACGGGAAATATTCACGCCATTTGCACAACGGCAAATCAGGCCAACCTCCGTATTTGATATTAATGGCAGCCAACACAAACAGAGAAATTTTAATTTTCAGAGACGATCCCACTGCTGTGCCATTTGATGAAGAAGCAGGTGCAATTGGTGGAGACATGGACAACAGCCGGTGAGTTTTACCGTGTAACCGGGGTCACAACGACTGGGACTGGAATTCATATTGAATTCATTGAATTATCTATCTTATATCATAAATATTGCATTGGACCACTTTCAATACTGCTAGACTACTCAACTGCAGTTTATTATAATGGGGGGGATACCCCCTCTGAATCGCGAATCCCCAAAAATTAGGAAGAGCATATCAAATCTCCAAGATTAGGACATTTTAAACCTGGACCCGAACAAACACGCCTGAATGTTGGCGCAAGTGCCCCCAGGCAAGCCCGCTTCTCTAGGGGCACAACGGTAACAATGTTAAAATCCTTCGACGTTAGTAGGGAATCGACTGTAGCTTTTATTATAATGTGGGCGCGTACAATAATAGTGCTTACGTATTCTATATACCTTGTTCTATCTTCTGACATCAAGAAAGTGTGTCAACACTAGATTGTTGAAGTCATATTTTCGCGAACAAATGTTGGAGCATGCGACTTTTCCCTACCAACCGCCATGCGTATGCAGCGCCACCTGGCGAATCCCGCCACCATTTGAACCATTGGTAGCCTGGGTCCCAAACTTTGTAACAGTCAATGACCTGTGAAAGAGGGCGCTGCTGTTGTCTATAAGTTCAAAGTGAGCGACTGACAAGGCCCTCTAGCGGAGCGTCATATTCTAACGGAGAGGAGGAACCAAGTCGCATTCACAGGTACCGGCATCCGCCAAAAACAAATATGGCGGACGGCTGGTCGGGAACCGTTGTGTGCTCCAACATTTCTTCGCGAAAATATAATCGAAACCACCTAGTGTCGACACACTTTATTGATGTCAGATGATAGAACAAGGTATATAGAATACGTAAACACTATGATTGTTCGAGCACACATTATCATAAAAGCTACAGTCGATTCCCTACTAACGTCGAAGGATTTTAACATTGTTACCGTTGTGCCCCTAGAGAAGCCGGCTTGCCTGGGGGCACTTGCGCCAAGCCTGAATGATGATATCGCGAATATCGAGGAATTCGCTGCTATAACGGATCGCGGTAAATAGGGAAAGGGTCTTCGCGTTGAACTAGGAATTGTACGGGTAACGATCCCCAAACATTGCCAACAGCTGATCGCGAATTCCTGGATGCCAATGGTATCCCACCCTCCCACCCCCTCCTATTATGGGATTGCTGTCAGTGATGTAACGATGCGGCGAGAAGATGCATGGTCTGTGTGGAGGCAAGCTCTGTGTGGAGGCAAGAGCTCTGTGTGGAGGCAAGCTATGACCGATACCTCCAAATGTCCCTGCATGGGGCCACTTCACGAAAACTTATCTCGTTCGTATTTTTATGGCTTAGATAATTCGTACGGAAATAGCTTTATATGTGCCGCCTTCGTAAACACCGGAAATGGGAAAACGTTGTGTTTTGTATCACGAGCTGAGGTCGCCGGCAACATTGTTCACATTGCTACTGCTCACTTTTATTCCATTGGTTGAATAGCAATTATAGATGTGTGCCTGTCGAACTGTGGTTGTAAACATATTATGCCACCCATGATCACTGCTGGGCCCTCATAGTACTTTTTTGTCCCTTTTCGTATAATTAATTTCCCCTTTTTTATTATAATTTGTCATATTTGGCAGTGCTCTTATTATATGTATAGTGATATACTAATTAATAAAATGCATCAACCTGGAGAGCCCGAAAGGCATGATGTCTGGAAAGTAAGAAATCCAAAAAACTAAAGGCCAACAAAGCGACAAAACACAAAGGTGGGCATGGTACACACCAGAATAGATTTATTGTTTACATCAATGCAGTTGGACTATATTATTGAGCAATATGCTAGGTATTCCAGCAGACCACTCCGTGATACAAATATCGATAATACCAAAAGACGAATGCATAAGAAGTAAAAGCAATGTCATACTTGGCAGAGTATAGAGCATAATTATATGCAATTAACTAAATTGGAATATGAGCAGGTATACCAGATGCAGAGCAAACGCTATAGAAGACGGGGAAATAAACATCAACATACTTTCTTAGCCTTGAAAAGCGAAATTATGAGATAAAAAACATTAAATCACTTATTAACAACCAGGGACAGTTCTATCGAATTCGACTTCATTGCGGATATTCACGACAAAAATAAAAGAAGATTGTAAAACGTGTGATGAAGAAATAACGTTAAATTATTGAGTTGTACGGCTCAACTTGTAAGAATTAGCAACACTCTGAGTGAATTCCTAGCGGAAAAGGATCAGATGGCTGCTAATAAAGGTCCTGATTCATACTCCTAAATTGCATAAATTGTTTTGGTCTTATATTACGCAAGTCGTCTTAGACGGCTTCAAGTATGCATTCATTAATTCTAGGCTGAGCATAGAACAGATAAGGGGTACCTTAACACTAATACCAAAAGCAAATAAAGGCCTACACCACCTTACTACTTGGAGACCCTTGAGTTTACTAAACACAGATTATAACAATGATTATAAAATACTTACCAAAACAGACTATACAAAAGTTAGTTGACTTGATTTTAAGTGGATACATTAGAGGGCGTTATATTAAGTATGACATTCAAAGATATTTTCTGTGTAAAGGTTAATGATGGGCACTTTTGGACTTGTATTTTACATTTTTTACCTTTTAGGCCGTTGGAGAAAGTGCTGGTGGAACACTTGAGCCTGGAAGAATCCAACCAATAAGGTAACTTTGTTATGCTGCCGATAAAGATTGATTGCAAGGCCAGTGGAAGGGGCCGGAGGGTGGGGGGGCGAGAGAGAGAGAGGGAGAGAGGGACAGGGAGGGAAAGAGAAAGAGAGACAGACAGAGATGGGGAGGCGGTTTTTTGCAGCAGTGGCGGATCCAGCGGGGAGGGGGGGGGGGTCTGTGGAAAGCACAAAGGTAAAAATTCCTACAAACGTGACGCATCTGTCACAAGTGGGAAAAAAATCCCAAACATAAATATCATTCGCTAACAAACGTAAAAAATGCCTGATCACGGACATAAAAAAAATTCTTCATTTCGGCTACAAACATTAACTGAATCTTTGATGATCACGAATATGCTTGAAGAAGAAAACGATGTGCGTCACACGGAGCTTGAAGAAGGGAGAGCTGTGCGCCCGAGGGAGCCGGAAGCGTTGATTGAGGCAGAGCCAGGCGGCACGCGACATCGTGTCTCCAGTTGACACAACCCCACCCCCAAAAGCTACTAGACTTCCAGTTAGAAAGACAAAGCCAAGTAACAGGCAACGCTACGGTCCCCACCAACAGAAGGAGTGTGGCAAGGCCCGGCTGATTTCGAGAAGTCAAAAACCTAGGAGACATCTAAGGGTCATTCCAGCAGCTCGTCAGGATAAGACGCAGATGGGGGGTGGGGAGGGGGGGCACTGTTATAAAAATCTGGTGGGTGGGGGGGTCCCGCGGGTGCCTTGATGCCTCAGAGAGCAGATATCTGTCATGAAAAAGATACCCATATAGAGCGAATATTTTAAAACTTGCGATCGGGGGGGAGGGGGGGGGGGTTGAAAATGTGCGTTCATAGAGCGGATTTTGGCGGTGAAAAAGGGAGCGGATCCAGAAAAGCTGGATAGGGGGGCCGATTTTGATTTTTATATGATAAATAGTATAAATTATTAAAATTTCGGCCCTAAAAAGGGGGGCCGCCGCCGGGTCGCCACCCCCCCCCCCCCCCCCCCCTTTTTTAGGGCCGATATTTATCCGCCCCTGCCCCGGGCCTGTTCAACAGTCGGACTTCGCATGAAAGCTGAGTTCTACGCCTCAGATTGCTTACATTTTTTACTGAAAAATGGCGAAGAGTGGAGTAAGGGGGTGTACCCCCCGCCCGATCCGCCTCGGCTGACGGAATCGTTATTTGTAATTTCTGTGTGTTATCATTCTGGGTCAAACTGTAAAGTTGGCGGAAAAATGTCTTGATGCAGCGATTTGAAGGTGTGTTTGAATGGGATTACGTGATATTTTCGTGAGTAAAGTGTTGAGGCATTGAGTGAAGAGAGGAAACCGCGCAGTCGGGGCATTTTGTTGACGAAATCGACCGATGTTCTTCGGGCTGAGTTTTCTGGCTGCAAAATGGCTTGCCTACCTTCTCTCTTTATATGACGTATGTGTGAAGCCGGCCGCTCCCCCCCCCCCCCCCCCCCCCCTCCCACCCTACCGACCCACGATTGAGGCACCTGTGGTCTGGGATACGTGATCTGGCACCAGGGTGTATACTCATAATAGCCGAACGGCATAACGGCCGAAGGATTTAAGGGGGGTGGGGGGAAGGGGGATGGGGTGGTGGGGGAGGGGGGCGTGGTCGGGTCGCGAGCGATTGGACGGCGGCCGGGTGAGGTGGTGGGTAATGAGCATCAAATTTTAGGGAATCTCTTCGGGCTCGCCCCGTAATGAGCATGGATAACGGAGAATTTGCAAACTGCCAATAGGGCATGCAAGTAAATCTCGTTTTATGTGTGCGATACCTCACGAGATCAGATTTTTGAGACAACGACGTTATATGCGACCTTAATTTTTCACTGCGCAGCTCACTCGCTCCTAGCCTCGGGAGACCCATTGGGCGCATTTCTTTGGTAACCCGCCCACTCTGTCCGCCGTCGGGTCTCGGTTTCAGCCTGGTTTTCGCGCGGGGACTTTTAAACAGAATGGACGCATTTGGAAATTCTGAATTATCTGGAGGCACACTGGGGCTAAATATCACATTTTTGTCATACTTTTATCCATCAAATTCTTCCAAACAATCAAAAAGATTGATCACGTGTATCTGTGTTTGCAAGACGTTTTACGGAGCGCCAACGCCCGAACAGGGCGCCATATTTGTTTTGGCGCATGCTGGTACCTGGTGAATGCAACTTGGTTTCCAGCATACGACCCTTCGCTAGATGGCGCTGTCAGACGGACACTTTGCAGTTAAGGACAATAGCAGCGCCCTCTGTCACAGAAAATTCAAAGTTTGGGAACCAGGCTGCATTCACAGGCGCCAGAACTCGCCAAAAACAAATATGGCGCCCGGTTCGGACGTTGGTGCTCGGTTCCAGCCTGGGATTCATTTATCGTTCAAAATACCACTTAAAATACCATTGAACGATATACCATTCAAAGTACCATTGGCCATAACACCTTTTATTTAACATTAAACGATATACCATTCAAAGTACCATTGGCCATAACACCTTTTATTTAACATTGAACGATATACCATTCAAAGTACCATTGGCCATAACACCTTTTATTTAACATTAAACGATATACCATTCAAAGTACCATTGGCCATAACACCTTTTATTTAACATTAAACGATATACCATTCAAAGTACCATTGGCCATAACACCTTTTATTTAACATTAAACGATATACCATTCAAAATACCATTGCATCTTTGTGTAAGGGTAGTACCTCGCGTAATGACCCTATCGCACTGAAAATTATAGGTTTCCTACCGTTTCTTTTTTATTATATTTTGGTTGAGCATAGTCCGAAAGAAGAGGGAGGTCTTTTTTGGTGAATGTTTCCGCATCTAGCATCCAACTGGAATCGTTTTCGAATCCGTTCCGAATGCAGTTCGAGCGGCTCGCTTTTCGAATAGCCAGTTTCCCATTCGTTCGCTTTTCAAACGCTTCTCGATTAGCAGGAGTCTACACCGACGTCTGCACGAATGGTAAGAATAATGGGATACTTTGAACTAACAAAATGCCGCGAACGAATGCAGCCAAACAGACCGCTTCTTCCACGAATACACCTCGAATTCAAAACGAATGCCAAAAAAGTTATTCGAGAAACGTTCGGAACCCCATACTTTTTATGGGGCTATAAGCTCAAAAATCAATCGAAAACTATGATTCTGCGAAATAATAAAGAATATAATTAAGATATAACAACATTTCCGTATGATCGTGAACAAATTCGACCTAACCATTTAAAAAACGATCGTTAGGTAGACTTTCAAGGCAATTGCGATTGGCGAACGTATCGATATGTCATTAAGCAAATTCCACCATAATCATCGAACCCCTTGATCAAAGAACTTATTTTTGCATCACAACGGAGTGTTGTAGATATTCTTTTCCCACTCCTTCCAGTTTTATGTTTGTGGCAGAATTGGCTTCATGTTTGTGATGTAAGTGATTTTTTTTACGTTTTTTAGAATATTTCTTTATGGTTGTGATCAGGCATTTTTTACGTTTGTGAGCGAATCGCTTTTACGTTTTTGATTTTTTCACGTTTGTGACATGCGTTGTTATGTTTGTGGTCGTTTTCACCCCGTGATAATTTTTACGCTTGTGCTTTTCAGAGGGTCCCAGGGGGCACTTTGGCCCCCTTTCGCTGGACGAATAGGCGAAAAAAGCCTTCGGCTAAAACCTTAAGCCGAACCCCTATCCTTAAGCCGTGGGCCCTATCCATATGCCCTTTATACGCCTAACCCTAACCCCTAATCTTCAATCCCTGACCCCTAATCCCCAATCCCTGACCCTTAACACCTAACCGATGACCCCTAATCCCTAATCTGTGACCCCTAATCGTCAATCCTTGACCCCTAATCACCATTACCTGACCCCTAATACATAACCAATGACCCCCAATGCCAAATCCTTGACCCCTAACCCTTAATCCCCGAGCCTAACAATAATCGGGGGAGTGAGTCAGCGATACGAGACACATAAGACCCCGATGACACATAAGGCCCCAACACAGGCGCCCCCCCCCCCACCCACCCCACTTTCTCTGAAGGGCACCGGGGGACACAGTCACAATTCTTTTTGCAAATTTCTCACTGAATCCGCGCCTTGATAGTAGCCTACTTAAATACATGGTGCCGCCCCCTTTCGTAAATTCCTGGATTCGCCACTGGGCTGTGCCAGTACCTAGAGAGTAATTAAGAGTGACACTTCAGGAAGCAGAGGCGAATAAACGTGAGCTAACACGAGTGCGAGGCTAGCATGAGGAAGAGCGATTGTCCGATAAGAGTAGGCGGAAGTTGGAGCGCCAGGAGAGGAGCAGAGAAGTGCATGGGGGTGGCACGAAAAGATGAGAAGGACCGGGTTCAATGAAAGATGGAGATCGATTAATAGTCAGGAGAGGAGGAGTTAGATAGACAGGCCAACAAGGTAAGGTACTTTGTGGGAGTGAGAGGACAGGAGGATGTGAGAACTGGCTTCCTATGTCTATGCTGTCGTTTCCACGTGAATGGGATATTACCCGGTAGAGGGCGCTCCCCTGCGCTTACTCTGAGGTGGTAAGCATGAGAGCACCCTCTGTCACATATGTTTCCCAGTCATTAAGTTTGGATACCAGGCTATGTACACAGGCAACGTCATGCGTCAAAACATATATGGGTCAACATTAACTCGTTGATGAACCCAAAACGTCAAACGTAAAGACAGATACAATTAAAACATTTTTTGAGCTGGTTCAGTCAACTTGACAGCTGTATGATTAATATACTTGTGTCCGAAAATATCATGTCTAGCTCATAGCTATCATTTCTTCACAGAAACGCTTGCAACATGACCACTCTTAATGTCGCAGTAGCGCTTTTGACGGCGGTGGAGCTAGTGTTCCCCTAATGTGTACAGCCATGCACTTGCTGTGGGTTAAATGTCCTCTTCTTCATTCACAGGTATCAGCTGCAACCCCAAATGACATCTGCAAGCCTCCTCTCGGCCCATGATTATGACATAATTAGTTTCATTATCGCAGAGTTTCATCTGTAGAAAAAAACGCTTTTGTCATATAAGGCAGTCCTGGGATCATGGTGTCAACCTGACGGGACTGAGATTGGAGCGGGTAGATTGATGGGCAGGATATCGGATGCACATATCCACAGCGCAGGAGCAGATCCATGGGGAAGACCCGGGCCGTCTTTTTATTTCTGTGTGCATTGTATTAATAATTTAGCGTTTTCCCGTTTCGAGATAATGAAAACAGGCATTTCAACTGAGATCTCAGCAGCAATGATGTAATTTTGTTTCTCTTCAGCTGGAAATTTACAATATTACATGTTTTATTATTTTATTTTATTACATTACATGTCTCCTGTGTGTATCGGCTAACCTTAGTGTTTTTGTTTTGTTTTTGTTAAATATAAATCCGCTTACATGATCGAGTTGTAAGACTCAAATCGTATGAAATGTAAGTGTAACATGTAATATGTAAAAAACAATCATGGGTTAATTATTGTGTCGTACATTACGTCTACATTATATAGAAGGGAAAAGATTCCTTGTCGGATAAAATATGTGTGTGAAGACTACAAAAGTAAATAGTGAAGAAACAAGAAACAGGAATCGATGAGCTGCCAAAGTGTGAAGGGAACCTTCGTCGGCTGTGCTTAACATAACCACCTCTCCTGTTTTTGATGTTCAAACTGCCATCTAGTAACAAAGTGTGAAGGGAACCTTCGTCGGCTGTGCTTAACATAACCACCTCTCCTGTTTTTGATGTTCAAACTGCCATCTAGTAACGTTATTTCAGGGAAAACTGGATTTTCAACGCCGGAAAATTGTATCTGATCAGTTCCTTTTGTGTTTAAAAATTACACTTGTATTAACCAACGTCCACATAATTCGCAACATCTCAAAATATATCAATAAATGAGTTTCTGAGCGACGGAAAGTCACATGGCAAGAATATAGTTATAATTTTTAAAAGGGCATATGGCAGTACGTGCACTGTGCACGAGTATGTTATGTTGTGTTTTTTCTCGTTCCAGACGTCTTTTACTTTGCTGCGCAATGAACGTTTTGATGGGTTGTTTTGTACATGTATATCTTTATGTGGGTAACCCTGGCTGTGTGTTTCTTACCTTTACCTTTAACCCTGGCTGTGTTGATTGCAGTTTTTAACAAATAATCCAAATTTTTCCATTGCGTTTGCCTCCACATGTCTTCCGGCAGTCACGTGTCGTATTTAGGGGTCTGGAAGGGGGGGGGGGGTCCAGTGTTCAGTGTCGATTTTTCAAAATTCCCAGTGTCAAATGTTGCTTTTTCACGACGTTCCGCGTCGCTTTTTGCCTACGTTCAGTGTTGTTTCAAAATATGTGTCGATGTCGCCTTTCCAGATCCTCAGTGTCGTTTTTTTTTCAAATATGCTTGTGTCGCGTTTCGCCATATAACCCCTTCCAGACCCCTGTATTTAATTTGTTACAGCTTAGGGCGTGATCGATTCGCCTCTTCCAAAGTCTACCTCTTCCGGAAGAGTGCATGCAGTACGATCGTTTTACCTCTTCTGCTCTTCCGCCCATGTAGGTGGAAGAGAGAAGAGGTAGAGGCTATTCCAAGATGGGGGACGCTAACTATGCAATATTCGCTCAGTGTCATCAAATAGCTTTAACGTGGAAATACATGAAGGAAACGAATAAAATTATGTGAAACCTAAGTAAGACCTTATCTTGTTATTTGAAACGCATGTGCGTGGTATATGAGGGCCCACATATGTAGTTAACCATGTATCTGACTGTTAATGTTGGGCGATAATATATGGCAGCTAGTGGGCGATAAGTTGTGACCAATTAGTGAGTTTCCGTTCGCCATATTGAAACTACTCTTCCAACTGGTCACATGCGATCGATTAATCGCTCATATTCTTTCTTCTTGGATGAACTCTTCTCTTCCTAGAAGAGTTGAATCGATTAGACTCTTAATGTAGGTCGCGGGATCGCCATCGGGTGGCGCCATCTAGCGAGTACTATTTATATGTGTGACCGGGTGTACTGATTGCAGCCCACCATGCACACAAGACTTATTTGGCTCCATCTAGCGACGCATCACGCTATATTGTTGTATCATTCCACCAGAACCTGTGTCTTTAGGGGTGCCCTGCGGGGCAGGGAAATAGGGTGTGTAAGTGACGTCACGGACAGCGCGCGCTCACCTCCAGCGAATCCGGTTTTGGGTACATGACACTTCACCGCCCCATATCCAAAGCATGGGGAGCACATTGTAATGGCGTGAAAAACATAAAAAACCAGCGACATTCGATTCAAAACTAGTACCTTACCTTAGGATACATTATATTAGGACTTTCTGGTCGCAGGTTGGGCGCCTCCTTGACCAGATCTTACTTCTGGATTAAATATATGGGATTAATTTAGCCAATTTTTGGCACTTGCGTAGTGAGCTAGAATTAATATCATCCGAGGTGTCCCATTGGAACTTCATTGGATGATTCTTCCAAAATGCGTCTAGTCTGGATTTAAATGATGTTAACGAGGGAGCTCTGACTATGTCTTCTGTGAGAGAATTCCAATGGGTAAAAAATCTGTAGCTAAAGGCACGCTGTTTCAATATTGAGGATCCAGTCTTCTTCTTTAATTTCAATGAGTGTCCTCGTGTGCTCTTATTTTCTGATAAGTTAAGCAGACTACCCACGTCATCGTCATAGACATTGTTTAACATCTTGTATGCCTCTATCAGGTCACCTCTCAGTCGTCCATAGCGCAGAGTCGGGAGACCAAGCTTCTGTAGACGTGCACTGTAAGACAGTCCCTTCATCTTTTGGATTTAACTGGTCGCTTTTCTCTGTACCCTTTCTAGCTGCTCTATATCTTTCTTGTAGTAGGAGTATGAAGGTACACCCCTAAACATTTAATCCATAACTCTAACAGTGCATTCATATGCACTATGAATCTATTTTGAGGCTCATAGTAAAGTGTACGGACCCGCTGATGCGTTGTACCCAGAATGGTTGTTTCTAGAAGTGAGCGCGCGCTGTAAGTGACGTCCAAGCGTGTGTTCTGGGCAGCAGTTGTCCGGACGTGAGAGTAGCCAGACCAAGTAGACGCTGGATACTTTCCAAATCGTTTTGGTTCTGGCGAAGCTCATATGTCGGCCGATGCTGTCACAGATCACGGGGTACATTTGTTCAGGCAAGTAAGTTCCAATTACCTTTTTCAATATGTTGTGTACAATGTTCTGGTAAATGTTCTTTTAAATTATTCGAGTATTCGAGTATTCCCATTTAATTTTTTGTTGTTATTAATATAATTTGTTTTGCTACATTATCTCTTAAATATTATTATTGTATAATATATTATACTATACTATACCGCTGAGGCCAACGGAGGCGGGCGCTCGTGTTCGCCAAAATATACCTGGTATGATTCTGTACATTCCTTTTTAGTTTTAAGGGTTCACATAAGGGGTCTACACAGTGGTTAAGTTTTTTTTTCTTTTTGAACAGTTTATTGTAAACATATCACGCGTCAGTATCTGTACTAGTAATTGCAAATAGAATAAATCTCACGTAAATAAACTAGATATTTTTGCACCCAGCCACAAACTCTTGAGTCTTTTGATTCTTTTGACTGACCGGCGGGAGCGGATAGTTAATTCAATGATTGCAGGCACCTCCATGTCGATTTACATTTGAGCTTGCTGGCAATGGAGGTGGGTTAACCTTAAACGGGTGCTCCGCTCACATATGTAATCATTTCGCCATCTTGCGAGCATTTCTTCAAAATCAGAAGTGTTTACGGTAAATTATGCAATGCCACGAACTACCTTCAAGAGCGCAGGGTGGGTTGTCCCTTCAAATTAAACTTCTTTGCATATATTTAAAGAACACAACTGGATCATAAGAAAGTCACGGTAAACAGATTATATGGCCCCCAAGCGAGCGTGGTCTTAATGGGATCGCACGGTCCCAAGGACCAAAACTGACTCTTTTAATCTTCTTCCTCAAACCGTGAAAATATTCTGAATCGGAGTATAATGTCAAGGGTTTAACAGGTTTTCGCTTAATCAGGAATAGCCTTGTGAATTCGATGGGATGGGATGGAAAGAAATGGAATGCTACGAGGGAGAGAAAGGAGGGGCTGAGGAGGTGGGATGGGGAAGAGTATGACGAGCGAAAAAGAGGACGTTCTTGGTTAGTTGTATAGTCAGGACGCTTTAACCATTTTTGGTTATATCGCGTCAACAAGAGAAGGAAGGGAGAGTGGAGCCATGTCCCCGGAGATAGCCCCCTACGCGTTGCGAAGAAGGACATGGGATCTTTATCCTGCGACCACACAGACATGGCCACAGCGGGGCTTGAACCATCGATCCACGTGCCGTTAGGCTCTCAGGTGGCCAGAGCACTCAAAGCGAGCGCTCTAGCCCACTGAGCTATCGGACCGACCCCTTTTCTTGGATCCCGGCTGGTGAGAACCAGCCTTAGAAACGAAGCATTGCAACACACCAATCGCGCCGACAGACTGGATTTGCTTTAGAATTAAAATGGACATATCTCACGACATTGCAAATGAATGGGTCTCGAACATTGGTCGACAGCAAACCTTAATGCAAAAATATTAAACGGTTCATGTATGATAAGATCTCCCGGCGATTTTATGAACATAAATAATGATAATATAGGTATTGCACATAGAATCATTCAAACTTATGTCTACAGTATTCACAGAGATAGGATCAGACCTATGATAGACCGATCCACACTACGACACTAAGCCCCGGCCGCCAACGCTTGAGTCCTTTTTCTTCAATAGTGAGTATGAAGCTGATGGTAGGTACCAGTGAGAAATACTCATCTCTGAAACTGACAAGAAAGTGCCATGCTGCTTTGTCTGTCCGACTTGTTTTTCTGACCTAACGCACGAGGAGGATCTTTTTTCACCACGTGATGTGCATGAGTGACAGTCTGGATCGGTCCATTTTCTATAATGCAGAGAGGGAAGAAAGATACATACAGCCTACTTCCATCTAGACTATTTGATATGGGTCACATCCATAACGTAACGATATGCAAACATCATCTGTCGAGGCACTTCCGTCTACAGCATTAAGAGGCTAGAAATACACATCGCTGCACACATAATTCTGTCTACAATATGCATTTCAAAGAGATACGTTAGACCTCATTACTATGAGCATAGGTACAACGTACAGCGAAACTACAGACGCAAAAGCTAACAATTTCATATGTGTCGCGAGAAATTAGAGCTTTCCAAAAAGACATCATATAAATACTATGATAATTATCTAACAATAATGAAAATAGCACCAAAATATTCCCTAAATGGGAGTGAAGCACACAACTAGCTACAGATCTCCAGTTCACAACGCTTCCGTTGTTGCCTGTGTTACGGAGGCGTCCAGTTCAATGACCTCAGCGATATCATTCTGCAGGAGAAGAAACTTCTTCAAAGGTTCGGGATACGAAAGTTTTTTCAGCTTTGCATGAATCTGAGTCCCAAGATAGCGGCGGAGAATGCTGCGTGAGAGTTGACTGAGCGATAATGGGTAGCGAGCCAAATTAACGAGCCAGTGCCGGAAACTCAAGCAGGCCGGGTCTGTAGTTTTCCCGCCGGCCGCCAGGGCGAAGTGGTAGCACTCGGCGGTGAAGAGCCAACGTTCCTCGTGCACCGGAAATCCGGCCTGCACGAGGAGTCTGGCCAAGGTGAAGTCTTGTCTCTCGATGGCCAGTCGGAGACAGGACTTGCCCGTACGGGGCTCCATACCGCCGGCCACCGCGCAGTTGTACCAAATCAGGAGGCCGGCGAGGTGGGTGTAGCCCTTCATGGCCGCCAGGGCAATGGGCGTCAGTCGGTGTCGGCTCGGGGTATTCACCTTGGCGCCGCTCTCCACCAGGTGGCGCACCACCTCCAGGCAGCAATCCCCGGCGGCTACGGCCAAGAACAGCGGCGTCGACTTCTGCTTGTCCATGACGTTGACGTGCGACCGATGGGCGATCAGCACCTGGGCCACTTTGCAGTAGGTGTCCACGGCGCCCGGGTTGTGCAGCACCCCGGGCAGGCTCAGCAGAGTCACGTGCAGGGGACTCCTCCCCCAGCGGTCCTGGACGTTGACCGCCGCGCCAGACGTCAGCAGCCGCTCCACGGACCCCAGCAGACCTTTCGCGGCGGCAACGTGCAGCGCCCCCCGGCGGTGAGAGTCCGTGAGGTTGACCTTGCAGCCCGGTCGCCGTAGCAACAGCGTGACGACTTCCTCGCGGCTGTAGCGCGCGGCCACGAGCAGCGCCGGCTCGCCGTGCTGGTTCTTCGAGTTGATGTCGGCGCTGAGAGACAGTAGCAGCTCCACCACCTCGGCGTAACCCCTCTCGGCCGCGATGTGCAGCGGGAACGCCCCATCGCCGAACTGGTAGTCAACCGACACCCCCTCAGTGATTATAAGGCTCTTGATCTTCTTCAACTGTCCGCGGTGCAGCGCCGCGTAGAACAAACCATACAGTTTGCTACTCATAATCACTCACAGCGGCGGGGGGGCAGGGGGCCGAGAAAAAAAGTCACCGTAGCTGATGCCCCATCGAGATTATGTGTTACCACATTACCACAAATGCATGCAGATCCACCTGCAAAACAAAAAGCATATATAACAATTTAACTGCGCATTAAACACTTCTCAGGGGAATATTGTTGAATAAGTAAAAGTAGATAGTTCCTCTTGTAGACAGTTATATTGTAGCCGGTTATAGCAATGGTTATTACCATATCAATATTTAGCTATATCAGACAGAAGGCTGTCAAACTCCAACACCTCCTTCCCATATATATCTAAACAGTCGAGAAGTCGAGATGTCGAGCAGAAGTGTATCACAAAGCTGACAGAAAGTATATCGCTGACAACCGGCTCAAACTGGTTAATCCCTTTTTGGTCAACTAAGTAGGAATAAACAAGTCCCACTATACAGGTATAATCTTGCTATTTACTTCCAGGCATGGGCTCTTTACAATAAACTGCGGCCTGTGATAGCCCCAATTGTGTATAACTGTTACTGATGTGTGAGCTGCTAAGTTGCTACCAATTCAGTAGCTGTTACCAGTCATGTTACACTATTACTGATAGGGCCTACTCCTGCTAATAACTGCTACTGTTAATAACATCAAACTTCAGCTACTGCTATAGTGTTACCATAACAAAGGAGGACATAGCCTAAAAACAACATGTTACTGTCATTGGTCATTGGATAGTCTTATAACAGTAACTTTTGGTTTGCTACTTGTTTGTAACAACATGTTACTGTCGAAAGACAGTCTTACGATAGTAATGTCTTGTTATAAGGCTAAGCAGAACAGTGTTACTTCTATTAAATTTGGCATGTTATCAAGTACAACTACAAAAGGCTACATCACATGATGGCTACATATAGCCCAGAAACATGCCTCTCTGGGCACGCTCGGTAAACCAGAGTGACAGAGAGCCATGGACTGATCTTCCATTTTTTACTGAGAAACGAGGGGGTTGCGCTACTTCGTTCTAAATATATTAAAATTTTAATCAACATCACGCACCAAAATGTTATATTTGTATTCCAGAAACATTTATAAAGACTTACGGAATGTAATTGAGGTTGTTTCCCACTTTGCGTAAACGCATCGAGCGAAATATTCTGTGTAAACAATCATCAGCATCTCCACAAAACCATTTGTAACTTGGCAACTTTGTAACGTGACCTACCAATAAAACTTTTTGTAGCAACGTTTAACGCGATCGCCATGCAGACAGCGGTCCAGTCATTTTACATGGCTCATATGATATAGCTATAAGATATAGCTATAGGACTGTGGAAGTGAATTGTTTCAACATTTGCACCAGTAGCTGTGGTTAAAAATGAAAAGCATATTGGGGAAAGGCGTGTAATTTCGATTAACACTTAACTTTGATCGCATGACATTTCCTTTCATTTCTCTGCCACCTAATCACATTTGAAATTAGCACTATAGTGAAAGCCTGGGCTCGCGTTAGCATTCGCCAATAGCCATTTGGCGAGAAAATTCGGGATTTGGCGATAAGAACTTCCTGGACACTCGCCAAAATGGCGAATATAACATTTCAACTACAAACACATAACCAATTTATAACCAATATATTTGGCTAATTTTGGCTAATGTTTTTCCATCGAATTAGCCAAATTGGATAATGAAAAAAATATCCTAGCGCGAGCCCAGAAAGCTAAATGTTTATTATTCATGAGCTTTGTGGTGAACATCACGGCAGAGTTGGCGGAATCAGTACTGTAACCTGATTGGTCTGATTTAGCCCTGGTACATGCCTCTCTGACCACGCCCATAAACGAAGCAAGAGTGAGAGCCATACCGCTCACCAGGCCTAAAATTAGAAATCGCGGACCGGTGGGTCAAGTTGAAAGTTCGTACAGAATAAATATGCACTGCCTACCCATCAATGTGCTCCACTATGTTCCTGAAGCTTTTATGACTTTCGTCGAACAGTCATTTCTTTGGTCGGTAGTGTAGTTTCGTGTAATCCGGGCGATTTGTGTCCTCTCTCGCTTCGTTTTCAAAGCTCCGCCGCTCGCCGGAAGTAAACAAACTTAGCGTGAGCACTCGCTGCCAGGCGGCGTTTGCTGATGTGCGGCGAATGGCGGAGCATTGAAAACGAAGCGAGAGGTGACAAAAATCGCCCAGATTACAAGAAAATATACTACCGACCAAAGAAATGAGTATCCGACGAAAGTCATAAAAGCTTCAGGAACATAGTGAAGCACATTGACGGGTAGGCACTGCATATTTATTCTGTAAGAACTTTCAACTTGAGCCACCGGTCCGCGATTTCTAATTTTAGGCCTGGTGAGCGGCATGGCTCTCACCCTTGCTCCGTTTACGGGTGTGGTCAGAGAGGCATGTACCAGGGCTAGGTCTGATCCATCTTGTACCCTCGAAACTATATATTTGGTGCATTCTTTCTTTTGGCTGGGATGTCTACCACCACAGATATACATACATACAGACCTATAAGCCGAAGTTATGATCAGCCTACAGCAGCATTTATTCTTCGAAGTTATACAACTTCATAAAGTTTAAGGGACAGAGAACTTGTTTATTGTATTGAATACTAAAGGGACATCCTTCAAAAATACTTTAAAACATGTTTTTAAAAATTACCAAGTGATCAAAGTTACCTGCCAATGTGATCGACCTTACCCGTCTATGCTCGAATTTAGCCCGATTCGCATTGGCCTTTTAAAACTGTCGCTGATATTAAGATTTATGACATATTCACTGGAGGGCGGCACTAAACAGAAGGCGACTTTATACTAAACTATGTGCTGCTTAGTATGTAGTAATGTGTTGCTGCAGTCCTTACAGAGAGACAGTCTCTTCACAAAGTGATCGAAATATGCCAACCTTCCCCTAGTCGATAGATAGTTTTAGATGTTACAGCCAACTAGTATTAGTTTGATGGGGCTAGTTGTAAGAGCTGAAAATCCAGGCTAAGTTTAAGTCTAAGGCTTAGGCCAGAGGCTACACTCTTTATATGACATATGGGTGAAGCCACCCCCCGCCCCCTCCCCCATCCGAAACCCCCCTCCCCCCACTCGCGATTGAGACTCCTGAGTCCTGTGCCGTGGCCGTGGGCTAAGCCTAACTTGCCCTAGCCTGAATGTTCAGACGTTACAGTCTTTACACCTGTTCTTGTTTACAGTCACAAGAACAAGTGTCAAGACTGTAACGTCTGAACACTCAGGCTAAACTTGCCCTAACTGGCCTAAGCTGCCTTATTACTTTCAATGCGCTTCCATGTCACAATGAGGGAGATCTAAGATATTTGAGAATCAGAAAGGTCTGTTTGTGTGTCTGATTCAAGTTCACAGATGCAATTATGTCAGTCTTATCTATATTTCACATGCCCTCATTTAGTTCTCACCTGAAACACCACTTCGATGTCTTCGTTATGTACGCTTCAACTCAAGTACCCTCTTTATCGCTCGCTGTCAAAAGATGTCGTTCGCCAGGTGGCGCTTACGCTACGATAACAGCGCGCCATCTAGTAAAGTGACGGCGAAACAGAGGAAGAAGCAATCTGATTGGTTGATAGTGCCTGTTGTCTTCGAGTCGGCCGCGGCAAGGAGGATCGTAATTTTTCCGTGGCCGTTTGTGTATTTCACTCAAGTATATATCATTGACTACCGCTCTTTGTAAGGGTCATCGACGAATCCGAATAAATACTTTCAATGTTTCAACTCGACAAACGTTTATTTCCGCCACGTATTACGAATTTATCTCAATTAGTCTTTGTTTAAAGTTCTGGCAGTGCACGTATTATCGCTCATCCTGCCAGTGGCAGTGGCAAGTCTGCCGTCACTAGAGTCGGGCACTGTCAGGCGAGCGATCATTTGCGGTAAAACCGGGCAGAAAAGGCAATCTGTAGCGAATATAGTGGCACATCTGTGGTCGTCAATTCTGACTTGCATCTTCAATTTCGACTCTACCCTGTGTAAGAAATTTGTAATTTCTTCTTATCCTATCGACCTAAACTTAAAGTCAAAGTCATAAATGCCGTAGACTCAGGTTTCGGCCCATATTTTCCGCGAATTTGGCGCGATCGCTCTAAAAATCACTGACGTGACAAAGCAACCCGGTGCAATTTTCATGATACCAAACTTATGTACGTACTGCGAGGTTATCCTTTTTTAAGACACAAAGAATATTTCTCCATGCTGACACTGCATTGTCACGAAACACAGTTTCGCAAACCTATTAAAGCACACGTCATAAGATGATGTAGTTGCCATGGCGCCGAACGTGCTCTGAGCTATATTTGCACCAGCTACGTGTGCCATGGCAACTATAGAGCCTTTCATTGTCTGTGATTTAGTCTATTTGCGACAAAGTGTCTGCTGCCAATGGAGTGTCAGCATGGAGAAATATTGTTTGTGTCTTAAAAAAGGATAGTGCACACGTAAGTTTGGTATCATTAAAATTGCACAGGGTTGCTTTGTCACGTCTGATTTTTAGAGCGATCGCGCCAAATTCGCGGAAAATTTTGGCCTAAACGTGAGTCTGGGCTCGCGCTAGGATATTTTTTTCATTAGCCAATTTGGCTAATTCCGTGGAAAAACATTAGCCAAATTAGCCAAATATATTGGTTATAAATTGGTTATGTGTTTGTAGTTGAAATTTTATATTCGCCATTTTGGCGAGTGTCCAGGAAGTTCTTATCGCCAAATCCCGAATTCTCTCGCCAAATGGCTATTGGCGAATGCTAACGCGAGCCCAGTGAGTCTACAGCATTTATGACTTTGACTTTATGTTTTTTTTAATATGGATAGGTGATACCTAGCGCTGAGGGACCCAGGAGTCATAAGCTCCTCTAGCCTGAAAGTTCAGACGTTACAGTCCTGACACTTGTTCTTGTGACAGTCATAAGAACAAGTGTCAGGACTGTAACATCTGAACTTTCAGGCTAAAGCTCCTCCTGACCTTAGGCTTAGGGTCCAGAAGCAGCACATTGACGCTGCCGCCAAAATCAAACAGATTATTAAAAATAAATAAATTTAAAATACTTTCTGGTAGTATCATATTATATATCTTAACATTTCCTTATTCCATGCAATATAATCTATTACTTAACCTTTTAGTTGGTGTCTTTACTCATATTATAAAGGTATCCAAGGTGATTTAGTCTGCTGATTTGGACTGGATTTTTGATTTGGATTTTTATAAAATTTTGATAATTTATAATTTTTTTATAGCAGCAACAATGTCTCGGATTCCATTTTTAAAATGTCAAATTCTTCTTCTTAATAACTTATTGAACATAAAACGGGAGGTTATTCTTGTTGAAATCAGCTAGTTTCTTTGATATATAACAGTAACAGTATGGGATTCAAATATAGATTTCGTCATTTTTATGAGTTATCTAAAGAGCTCGGTATTAGAGATCGGGTAGATTAACACCCATTTTGACCAGCGTTAGTGGGGTTGGGGGGGGTAGAATTTGTGGTGGGTTTGGTGGTTAATGCTTAAGGAGGTCACATTCAGGTGAAGAGGGATTGAAATAGCTGGTTGTTATCATTAATCAGCTGGGGCGAGCAGCAGGAGAGAGCATCACTGAGTGGCGGCGTCACCCACAGCAATAGTTCAACAAATTAACCGCTGTCCGCTCTCAAGTCTGATATTTCGCACACCTATGACCTCTAATTTGCAAGTGAAAGGAAAATATGCAACTTGCCCCTCCCCCCCCCCCCCCCCCTTTTCTGTTCTGCCGCCTATGTGTCCAATCTCAGCTGTATCATTAGTGGTGCTTCTAAAATCTACCTAACAATGTCTCATTGCCGAACTGTTTGATTTATCTAGCTGATAGCTTTCACCTCTCACTGAAGAAAGTACCAGTATACCATCTTACGTTTGGTGTTACTGGTACTATGCCAGTCACTGTCATTCCTGATAACCAAGCTTGAGAGGGAGGCTTTCTTATTGACTCTTGTGACTGATCATTGTTTGCAGGGTTACCATGGGTGTCATCGTTAGAGTTATTGTACAATGTTTACAGGATTACTGTGTCATCATGTGATAGGCAATGTTTAGAGTGTTACCGTGAGTGTAATCTTAACTGAACAATATTGCAGGGTTACTGTGAGTGTCTTCACGACTACGCAATATTGCAGGGTTGCCAGGAGTGTCTTCATGACTGAGCAATATTGCAGGGTTACCTTGAGAGTCTTCATGACTGAGCAATATTGCAGGGTTGCCAGGAGTGTCTTGATGACTGAACAATATTGCAGGGTCTAGGCTCGCGTTAGCATTCGCCAATAGGCATTTGGCGAGAAAATTCGGGATTTGGCGATAAGAACTTCCTGGACACTTGCCAAAATGGCGAATATAAAATTTCAACTACAAACACATTTTTATTCATGTTTTTTTCAACAAATGGAACCAGAAAATCCTCGAACAAAAATTGGCTAATGTTTTTCCACGGAATTAGCCAAATTGGCTAATGAAAAAAATATTCTAGCGCGAGCCCAGAGGGTTACCATGAGTGTCTTCATGACTGAGCCATATTGCAGGGTTACCATGAGTGTCTTCATGACTGAGCAATATTGCAGGGTTACCATGATTGTCGTCATGACTGAGTCATATTGCAGGGTTACCGTGATTGTCATCATGACTGAGCCATATTGCAGGGTTACCATGAGTGTCTTGATGACAGCAATATTGCAGGGTTACCATTAGTGTCTTCATGACTGAGCAATATTGCAGGGTTACCATGAGTGTCTTTATGACTATGAAATATTGCAGGGTTACCATAAGTGTCATCATGACTGAGCAATATTGCACGGTTACCATAAGTGTCTTTATGACTGAGCAACGCTTACAGGGTTACCATGACTGAGCAATATTTACAGGATTAGTGTGACTGAGCTCATATTTACAGGGTTACAATGAGTGGCAGCAGCCGAGCCAGTGCTGGTGCTCCTGTCATGGCCTCCACGGCCACCAACACCAAGATCTCACCGTCCTCCTCCTTGTCAACCACACACAAAGTGGGGGGGGCCGGCAGTCAGGAGTCCCCCAAAGCCGCCACCAAGGACACCAGCATCACCGCCAACACCAAGTTCCGGGACTTCCAAGAGATGATGGAATGGAGGAGGAGAGTGAGATCTGAGTACCTCAGCCTCAAGTCCTTCAAGCGCCTTCGCAGAGCTGACGAGGTCAAGGTGACAGACCCTTTTCTCAGTAAACCAGACTACTCATATCCTCACCGCAACTGCCAACGGATATTGTTTCTATAGTTAGAGTTCTAGGTAGCTGTGGAACTGTATGTTTGGGTATTATTTCTTGGTTAAGGATTTTGAAAAGTGATAAAAAGTTCTTTGTATTAGATATGACGCCATCAATCCTAATTGAGCCTTAATCTAGCAAAACACAGTATTTGCTTTTCGTGTATTTCGATTAGTATTTGTACACTTGGTTTAAATACATGGGCTTTGATTTTTGATCACTGTGTTGTTATGACATATAGTATGTTTAGTATTTAAAACTACTACCTACCTTAGTCTGATGTACTCTATTGCAAGTGATAAATGATATTAGTAGAATATTATGTACTGTGACATCCTCGATTAGACCATGGTGGCTATCATATAGGCTGGCTGACTCCTTTAAGACGTTGACAACAGGATGGGGGCGGGGCTACCTGGGGCCTATTTCACGAACATAGTTTATCCGGCTACGGGGCTTAGTCGACTAAATTCGCCCATCACTTACATGGTAACTTTAGTGGACTTAGCTTAGTAGTTGGCTAAACTGCGTTCGTGAAATCCACTACTGATGTAGTGTTTTGTAACGCACTAGACCTGAAAAATCTTGGGTTCGAATACGGCCAGCGGGACCTAATCTGGCCCAGTGTTCATCTATTCATCCTTTAATTTTTTTATTCCGGCAGGGTGTGTTCTCCATGAACCGTCGCCACATTGACAGTAAGCTGGGGGATCACCACATGTGGTGGAAGGACCAACCCTCGCAGCCGCTCCACACGCCAGAGACATTCAGCCATGTGCCAGTCACGAAAAAGGTACCGGGACATACATGTTGATACGTTAAAGCAGCAATTTGCAAACCTACAGTGTGAAAATATTTTGGAAAAATGTTTTGGGCACATTGTTTGACTGTGAATGTTAACGGTCCACGACATCTGTATGTTATCTTATGTTAAAGGGGCAAAGCACGGCAGCAGTGTCTGAATGTTGATGGCGTAGTACACAAGAAAGCCACACTTTGCCAGATGCCCCAGCTTGGCCAAATAGTGACTTACTATGCAATATGTCCTATTATTTATTGTATGTAACATATGGGTTCATATGGATTTATAATCCGGTTGTCGAAACATATGACTAAACAAATAGACTCCAGTTTTCAATAATAATTTCCTGTACTTTGAAAAGGCGTTCACATACAAGCAAACATGGCTCGAATGCTTGTTGTCCAGTTACGAGATTGACACAGAAAACCATCGCTGTGCGTTATGAAACCGCCGATGATTTGCCTTGTAAGGTTGTCATATTAAAAAAACAGAGCGATCCCGGGCGCCCTGGCATGGTATTTTGTCCTACTTGGTGGATAACGTCCTCGGCTTTTTGGCGAGCTCTGTCAGATCCGACGGATTGCCGGGGCTTCGCGCCCCACCGTGCCGTCCTTATTCTTGCAGGATAACGATGCTATGTCCCTTATAAAGAGTGGCGCGCTACCCCCCGGGACAGGGGCCGACGCGACAGCTCAGTGGGCTAGAGCGCTCGCATTGAGTGCTCTGGCCACCTGAGAGCCTAACGGCACGTGGGTCGATGGTTCGAGCCCCGCTGTGGCCATGTCTGTGTGGTCGCAGGATAAAGATCCCATGTCTTTCTTCGTAAAGAGTAGGGGGTTACCCCCGGGAACATGGCTCCACTCTCCCTTCCTTCTCCCATTGACGCGATATGACCAAAAGTGGTTAAAGCGTCCTGAATAACCAACCAAACCAAACCCCCCGGGACATGGCTCCGCTCTCGTCTCGATCCTCCCCACTATCGCGCTTCTAGCGTTACTCTCAAAGCGACCAAACAACTCTTGACTCTCCAATATCTTTCCTGCCACAAACGTTCTATTTAGATGTCGTATGCTCCTCACACAATTTTCCCGCCTTTTTGTTCTCAGTGTTCCGTGGAGAGTCCCATGATGAAGAGCCTTCAGACGACTCCGCTGCGCCTGCTGAACGCCATATCGGGCATTCCCACCATGTACAGCTGGGTGGCACTGCAGCAGAACTTCATGGTGAGTCTTGTTCTCCAGAGGGGCCGGCCCGATAGCTCCATTTTCTAGAGCGCTCGCCTTGGGTTTTCTGGCAACCTGAGAGCCTAACGGCACGTGGATCGATGGTTCGCACCCCGCTGTGGCCATGTCTCCACTCTCCCTTGCTTCTACCATTGACGCGATATGACCAAAAGTGGTTAAAGCGTCCTGACTATACAATCAACCCAACAGTGGTTAAAGCGTCCTGAATATACAATCAACCCAAAAGTGGTTAAAGCGTCCTGAATATACAATCAACCCAAAAGTGGTTAAAGCGTCCTGAATATACAATCAGCACATAAGTGGTACAGTATCCAGTGAACTGCAAGCAAATCTGTGACGTAGTGCGCGTAGTTTCAAATTTAGGTTTAGCTGTGAAGCCTAACAATACTTTTTATGTCGTATTTTACCTTTGCATTGAGCTCAGACCAAAGAAACGCAAGCAAATGTTCTAGTGTTTTAACAGGGTGCGCACAGGGTACTATAATACAGATAAACCTTCCCCAATCTGTGTCCGATATGTTACTCGTGTGCCATCATGCATGGTAAAGGCAAACGTCTTTGTATTATAGTAGAAATACACAGTAACCTGTTATACACTCAGATATAGAAACAACCCATCGTGTTCTCGCTGGGTGTCTCGCCGCGTTACCCGCCAACATGTCATTAAGGGTAACCTTGGAGTGTAATAGGCTCACCGAGATATATGGTAATTGTGTCTCCATGTCCCCGTGTTGCCCCGTGGGCCGCCATCGAGGCTCAACACGGATACTGGATACTGTACTAGAATAGACCAGCCAGGCTGTCAATCATTCACAGACGTCACTGTTGCTTTTACCCAATCATGTTGTGAAAAAAGGTCTTCCACGAGCGTTTTGTCGGACAAACAAGTCGGGCAAACAGAATGTCACTTTGTTGTCAGTTTCATAGATGAGTACTGCTCGCTTGTACCTACCAACAGCTCTGATTGTCAATTTCATACTCACGAGTAAGTAAAAAGGACTCATACGAGGGCGGGGCTTAGTGTTGGAGTATGGATCGGTCTATTGATTAAAGCGGCCTGAATGTACAACCAACCCCTAGGTGGAGGATGAGACAGTCCTGCATAACATCCCGTACATGGGTGACGAGATGCTGGAGCAGGACGGAACCTTCATCGAGGAGCTGCTAAAGAACTACGACGGCAAGGTGCACGGAGAGAGCAAGGAGGGCTTCATAGAGGACGACATCTTTGTCGACCTGGTCAACACGCTGCATCAGAACTTCCCCGACGGCGAGCTCAAGCCAGAGGAGAAAGCCGGTGAGTTGTAGCCTAAGCCAGAAAAGAGGGCTGGTGAGTTTTAACTCATGGCAGAGGAAAAAGCTGGGGAGTTGTAGCTCAAACCAGAAGAGAAAGCTGGTGGGTTTTAACTCATGGTGGAGGAGAAAGCTGGTGAGTTTTAGCTCATGGCAGAGGAAAAAGCTGGGGAGTTGTAGCTCAAACCAGAAGAGAAAGCTGGTGGGTTGTAACTCATGGTCGAGGAGAAAGCTGGTGAGTTTTAGCTCATGGCAGAGGCAAAAGCTGGGGAGTCGAGCGTCGAGCATTTCGGCTAATTAGCGTTGAGATGATCACGTTGACTTTAGTGATTGCATTATGACAATGATAAAGTATGTGTGGCTTGTATGCATGACGCTATGAAGCGCGATGCCCTAATCGCTAGGTCAAATCAAATCAACTAATTAATTTCCTCTCCGGCTTACAGACGGCAAGGAGCCCTCCGCCGCGGCGCCCAGGGACAGAGACTGTGGAGCGGAGGGGCCAAAAGTGCTCTCCCCTCAGGAGAAAATATTCGAGGCTATCTCACTGATGTTCCCGGACAAAGGATCGGCCAAAGTCCTGAAGGAAAAGTAAGTACGACGCTGGAAACTAAACTTACAGGAAATTATTCAGAGCCTTCCTGCTTTTCTGATCTCCTGGAATAATGCAAATGTGTGGTTTATGAAGTAGGTTTTTTTTTTTTTTTTTTTTTTTTTTTTTTTTTTTTTTTTTTTTTTTTCAGGAAAAACTGGCAATGCAATACATAAAACTCATACACGGTTGAAAATCCCTATCAAACTACTCCATTTCGTCTTAGCATTCTGAACACAAGTTGACAAATTTTCTATCATGTATATTTGTTTCGTTCTGCTTAAGGCACCTGCTACACTGAGAGTTCCGTTTTTACATTTGGTGGCGTAAATATATTGTTTAATTAACAGTATCACGTGGTTTATAACTGCTGTTGATTTCTCAGTGACTCCCAGCAAGACATGTTTTTCTGTAATTAAAAATTTTAAGTCAAAGTCGAACCCAGGCTGCAGGACTGTGATGATCTTTTGCCAAAATTCGTTTACATGCTTACAGCGCCAGAACAAATGCTCGATGGTTTCTATGTGAGAACTGCAAAAATAACACAAGTCGCTTTCAGCTAAACCACACATTTTCAGGTACTTATTTGTAGGTAAAATACGTTGCAAAAATCGATACTGGAAACTTCTAGCCCTTGTTTCATTAGTTACTCTATAAGGTAGTAGGTAGATATTTTTCCAAGACAAGTTATTTATTGTCTCGTGGAGGGTTTCTTCCCACTTATTTCTTCTCCCTTGATTTAAGTCGACTTTCGTTGCTAACTTCCAATATGCATAATTACAGCAACGTTGCGAATCCATCAGTTCTGCCACACATATATCTAAGTTTCTATCAGTTGGCACTGTTGGGTAACAAGAACGTTTATACCAATGACTGATGACCTGTTGCTTGAGGCACTGATAATCCAAAAAGTTTAAATTAATATTATACCTCATATTGAAACTCTCTTGTGTCAGCGGTTCCCCCTGATCACCAAACAAATCCATTACTAGAGTACAGTTACTGGCAACAAGATGATTCTTAAAAGCTATATTATTACTATGTCTAAGATACTGTGAATTCCAAAAGGTATACTTCATTTCGTTACCATGCAAGTAGTCTTGTCGTTTATACTTTCCCCAGTCACTTATGATTTCTTTCCAAAAGCTGCTGGATATTTTTTTAGACAATGCGATTAAAGACTTCGGATCTAACTGCCATAACAAAATGCTGTTCTTTTCACCTAAAACATGTTTTGCAACACTCTGCCAGTTTCCGACCGATGTTTCCAGTCGTATTATCCACGATAAACGGAGTGCTTTGATAAAAAGGTCAAGACATGTTAATTGAATACCCCCATCCGAATACTTCTGTGCAAGTTGCATCCTCGATATCTTAGAGCGTTTCCCATCCCACATAAAATTATCTATCTCCCTTTGCATCCGCGTAGTTAGTGCATCTTGCGATGGGAGTATGGAAAATATATGTATAATTTTAGGAATTACCAACGTTTTGATGAACGTAGCCTTTCCGATTAAGGATAAACTTTTTGATTTATAAAGACGCAAGGTTTTTTTCATATCCCCGAGCTTGCCCTCTATGTTTTTTTCTAACATATGCTCCATGTTTACATCAAATTCTATACCCAAAAGTCTAAAGGAAGTTACCCATTTAATTGGGTATTTTGTACCAATCGGCTCTAGTGAAAGTTTTTTACTACCCAGCCAAACTGCTTGGGTCTTTTCCATGTTAATTCGCAAGCCGGAACACAAGTAAAATAGTCTAAACGTTTTTAAAGCTTCCGTTAGCGACCTTTCATCATCCTTCATTAATAAAAATGTGTCGTCAGCATATTGCCCAAGTAGAACTGTGGTTTCACCTATTTCAATACCCTCCATGAATTTGTTTTTTCTTAACTCCTCAGCAAGCGGTTCAACTGCAAGAATAAAAATATACGGTGATAAGGGGTCTCCTTGTCTACATCCTCTACCTAACTTGAAAAATTGAGAAAAATGACCGTTATTAATCACGCAGCTCTCCGCGTCCGTGTACAGAAGCTTAAAATATTGTATAAATCGTTCACCGAAATTATATACTTCAAGTGTTTTGGATATGTACTCCCAACCTATCGTATCAAAAGCTTTTTCGAAGTCGACCATAAGCAACACTCCTGCCTTATTGGTGTGATCAAGATGTTCCATTACGTCATACACGAGCCGAGTATTTTCACCAATAAAACGCCCTTTGAGGAATCCTTTTTGGTCCGGGCTGATTATTTTCGGTAAAACCTGCTTGAGTCTGTTTGCCATTATACCGGACAATACCTTATAGTCACAATTTAACAGGGAAATTGGGCGCCAATTTTTTAACAGATCTCTAGGCTTTCCGGGTTTAGGCAAGCATGTTATAACCCCTTGTCTTTGAGTAACCGATAACCTTTTGTCGTTGAATCCGTGCTGTAAGCTTCTATGTAGGAAGTGGCCTATATCTTTCCAGAAAAATTTATAAAATTCACACGGAAATCCGTCTGAGCCCGGCGACTTTCCATTTTGCATCTTTAAAACTATTTCTTTAACTTCTGATATTGTAATTTCTGAATCACATACATCTCTATCCACTTCACTTATTTTACATATGTTCTCATTTCTCAGGAAGCGGGCCGTAGCCTCGTCACTACGTAGCGGGTTAACATTATATAGAGTTTTGTAAAATTGACGTTGTTCCTTCAGAATATCTCTCGCTGATGTCACTGATTGGCCCTCTATATTTAACTTAGTTATTAGTTTGCTTACAAAATTACGCTTCTCTAAGTTACAAAAAAACTTACTGGGTTTCTCGCCCTCCTCGTACACCTTTATCTTGGCTCTCATAGCGGCACCTCTTACCTTTATATATCTAAGGGCACACAGTTCACACTTCTTGTTCTCTAACATTTCGACGTTGACTCGCCTATCCCTAAGATCGTCCTCTTCTTCTAATTTCTTTATTTCGATTTCCAGACACTTTTCTTTCTCGAATAAAAGTTTCTTTTTATAGGAAGAATAAGATATGCTTTTCCCTCTAATTTCTAATTTTAACATATCTAAAAAACTTGCGTCGTTGATTGATAGTTTTACATTGGGGTCTTCTAAATTTTCCCCGGGTAAGGCGTACGACTGCAAAACCTGGTGTATGACGCCCTTAGTAGTCTGAATATAGTCATATAGTGCTCGAACTTTTCCATGAAAATCTCTTCGTGTCAGGGTATTGCGTTCTCCATGGATCCGCACTTTCTAACTATTCACACATCTGGGCTACCCTTTTGGATGCCTTTAAATTATTTTGCCTGATGTAGCCACGTGTATCCTTAGTAAAATCTTGTACTAAATTCCAATCACCAGCTATTACAACGGATGTGTTCTGAAATTCGCTTACAATCGTTGAAATACCTTCAAAAAAGTCAGGGTTATCCACGTTTGGCCCATAAATAGATATAATTGTTATCGATCGTTCGTTTAGAGACAAGCTAATTGCAACGTAATTACCTTCCGGGTCCAGTTGCACTCTTTCAACTTTACACTCAAAATTATCATTAAAAATATAGCGGTACCTCTAGCGTTACTCCTATATGCACTTATGTAGGCAGTAGAACCCCAGTCTCTTTCAAAGACTTCCACATTTTCTGTGCTGCAGTGTATGTCTTGTACACAGTAGATGGCATATATTTTTTCTTTCAACCAGCTAAATACATCCCTTCGCTTATTTTTGTCTGCCAGGCCTCTCACATTAAAACTTGCTATATTCAAAATGTCCATGTTTAATTAATTGTACAACACTTCCGTCTACTATTATCCGCGACAAAACCATTCGGCAATCAACCTTATATGAATCTGATTGTAGCCGTACTAATGTGTTAGCATTCGCCAGTTTCCCTTTAACGATAACCACCAACGAGTAGATCTTAGCTACGCTGGACCGTTGCTGACATCCACTCATGGTCCTGCTCGTGAAATGTACCAGACGGGGACCCGTGCCTGGTGTCTCGTAGTTACGCTACTTTTGGGTACACATGGCCGATTAAAACAGACCGAACGAACACCCAGAGCTATTTGACGATAAACACAAAAAACAATGACCATTTAAGCCACTTGGCTGAATCTGGTGACGTTTCTAGTGAGAGTCCCAATTGGTTCTGTACCAATTGTTTATACACCAATTGTTCATTTCACAAATTGTTCATACACCACTTGCTGCCAGAGCCTCGATTGCTGATTTATGAAGTAGGTTATTATCCGCGTCATGCTTCGGAGCTCTGAGACAACACGTCTTGTAGTCTACGTGTCATTTATTGGAATGCCAGAGAATAGTAGTCCATGTGACAGTGCAATGGTGTGTAGGAATATGTCGGTACTATTTACTAATTGAGGGGATGTAAAGCTGCGACGAATAAAGTAGTTCCTAAGTATATACGTATGTAATTCAATGTTTGGCACACAAGCTTGCATAAAACGAGACGAACTCAGTACTGACTATCGTCCGTGCCTCTCTATAAGAAGGTTTGACATGAGCATCGCCATCATCTCTCTCCGCGGGGTGACTTCCGTTGGCGGGGAGGCGAGTGTGAGAATGTCGTCGTCTCAAAGCATGACTGGTTTCAATCTGGGCCATGGCTTCGCGTGACACTAACCGTACGGGTTGACGCCGCGCCCTGGCAACGAGCTCAGCTCGGGCAGCTCACTTGGTAAGGTGGCTGGTTGTTGCCCGTCGTGGGTTCGAACCCTGGCTCCGGCATCTGGGGCAAGTTTCACCCAACCCCATTTTATTGTCCCGTGACGCGTTTTTGGCTCTATTTGGCCCCAAGGCAGACATCGCTGGCCTAATACGCTAACTTTACGTGGCGATTATCTGGTTCCGTGTCGACAGGTTCAAGGACTTGACGGAGGTAAAAGACCCGAACAGTCTCCCCCCAGAGTGCACCCCGAACATCGACGGCGACAACGCCCAGTCGGTGGGTCGCCAACAGACCATGCACTCCTTCCACACCCTGCTGTGCCGCCGCTGCTACAAGTACGACTGCTTCCTGCACCGTGAGTAGCACAATCATTGTCCCTGCTGTGCCGCCGCTGCTACAAGTACGACTGCTTCCTGCACCGTGAGTAGCACAATCAGTGTCCCTGCTGTGCCGCCGCTGCTACAAGTACGACTGCTTCCTGCACCGTGAGTAGCACAATCATTGTCCCTGCAGTGTCGGTGGCGCTGCTACATACGACTGCTTCCTGCACCGTGAGTAGCACAATCAGTGTCCCTGCTGTGTCGGTGGCGCTGCTACAAGTACGACTGCTTCCTGCACCGTGAGTAGCACAATCATTGTCCCTGCTGTGTCGGTGGCGCTGCTACAAGTACGACTGCTTCCTGCACCGTGAGTAGCACAATCATTGTCCCTGCTGTGTCGGCGCTGCTACAAGTACGACTGCTTCCTGCACCGTGAGTAGCACAATCATTGTCCCTGCTGTGTCGGTGGCGCTGCTACAAGTACGACTGCTTCCTGCACCGTGAGTAGCACAATCAGTGTCCCTGCTGTGTCGGTGGCGCTGCTACAAGTACGACTGCTTCCTGCACCGTGAGTAGCTCAATCATTATCCCTGCTGTGCCGGCGCTGCTACAAGTACGACTGCTTCCTGCACCGTGAGTAGCACAATCATTGTCCCTGCTGTGCCGGCGCTGCTACAAGTACGACTGCTTCCTGCACCGTGAGTAGCACAATCATTGTCCCTGCTGTGCCGGCGCTGCTACAAGTACGACTGCTTCCTGCACCGTGAGTAGCACAATCATTGTCCCTGCTGTGCCGGCGCTGCTACAAGTACGACTGCTTCCTGCACCGTGAGTAGCACAATCATTGTCCCTGCTGTGTCGCCGCTGCTACAAGTACGACTGCTTCCTGCACCGTGAGTAGCACAATCATTGTCCCTGCTGTGCCGGCGCTGCTACAAGTACGACTGCTTCCTGCACCGTGAGTAGCACAATCATTGTCCCTGCTGTGCCGGCGCTGCTACAAGTACGACTGCTTCCTGCACCGTGAGTAGCACAATCATTGTCCCTGCTGTGTCGCCGCTGCTACAAGTACGACTGCTTCCTGCACCGTGAGTAGCACAATCATTGTCCCTGCTGTGTCGCCGCTGCTACAAGTACGACTGCTTCCTGCACCGTGAGTAGCACAATCATTGTCCCTGCTGTGTCGGTGGCGCTGCTACAAGTACGACTGCTTCCTGCACCGTGAGTAGCACAATCATTGTCCCTGCTGTGTCGGCGCTGCTACAAGTACGACTGCTTCCTGCACCGTGAGTAGCACAATCAGTGTCCCTGCTGTGCCGGCGCTGCTACAAGTACGACTGCTTCCTGCACCGTGAGTAGCACAATCATTGTCCCTGCTGTGCCGGCGCTGCTACAAGTACGACTGCTTCCTGCACCGTGAGTAGCACAACCATTGTCCCTGCTGTGCCGGCGCTGCTACAAGTACGACTGCTTCCTGCACCGTGAGTAGCACAATCATTGTCCCTGCTGTGCCGGCGCTGCTACAAGTACGACTGTTTCCTGCACCGTGAGTAGCACAATCATTGTCCCTGCTGTGTCGGTGGCGCTGCTACAAGTACGACTGCTTCCTGCACCGTGAGTAGCACAATCATTGTCCCTGCTGTGCCGGCGCTGCTACAAGTACGACTGCTTCCTGCACCGTGAGTAGCACAATCATTGTCCCTGCTGTGCCGGCGCTGCTACAAGTACGACTGCTTCCTGCACCGTGAGTAGTACAATCATTGTCCCTGCTGTGCCGGCGCTGCTACAAGTACGACTGCTTCCTGCACCGTGAGTAGCACAATCATTGTCCCTGCTGTGCCGGCGCTGCTACAAGTACGACTGCTTCCTGCACCGTGAGTAGCACAATCATTGTCCCTGCTGTGCCGACGCTGCTACAAGTACGACTGCTTCCTGCACCGTGAGTAGCACAATCATTGTCCCTGCTGTGCCGGCGCTGCTACAAGTACGACTGCTTCCTGCACCGTGAGTAGCACAACCATTGTCCCTGCTGTGTCGGCGCTGCTACAAGTACGACTGCTTCCTGCACCGTGAGTAGCACAATCATTGTCCCTGCTGTGTCGGCGCTGCTACAAGTACGACTGTTTTCTGCACCGTGAGTAGCACAATCATTGTCCCTGCTGTGTCGGTGGCGCTGCTACAAGTACGACTGCTTCCTGCACCGTGAGTAGCACAATCAGTGTCCCTGCTGTGTCGGTGGCGCTGCTACAAGTACGACTGCTTCCTGCACCGTGAGTAGCACAATCATTATCCCTGCTGTGCCGGCGCTGCTACAAGTACGACTGCTTCCTGCACCGTGAGTAGCACAATCATTGTCCCTGCTGTGCCGGCGCTGCTACAAGTACGACTGCTTCCTGCACCGTGAGTAGCACAACCATTGTCCCTGCTGTGCCGGCGCTGCTACAAGTACGACTGTTTCCTGCACCGTGAGTAGTACAATCATTGTCCCTGCTGTGTCGGCGCTGCTACAAGTACGACTGCTTCCTGCACCGTGAGTAGCACAATCATTGTCCCTGCTGTGTCGGCGCTGCTACAAGTACGACTGTTTTCTGCACCGTGAGTAGCACAATCATTGTCCCTGCTGTGTCGGTGGCGCTGCTACAAGTACGACTGCTTCCTGCACCGTGAGTAGCACAATCAGTGCCCCTGCTGTGTCGGTGGCGCTGCTACAAGTACGACTGCTTCCTGCACCGTGAGTAGCACAATCATTGTCCCTGCTGTGCCGGCGCTGCTACAAGTACGACTGCTTCCTGCACCGTGAGTAGCACAATCATTATCCCTGCTGTGTCGGCGCTGCTACAAGTACGACTGTTTCCTGCACCGTGAGTAGCACAATCATTGTCCCTGCTGTGTCGGCGCTGCTACAAGTACGACTGTTTTCTGCACCGTGAGTAGCACAATCATTGTCCCTGCTGTGTCGGTGGCGCTGCTACAAGTACGACTGCTTCCTGCACCGTGAGTAGCACAATCAGTGTCCCTGCTGTGTCGGTGGCGCTGCTACAAGTACGACTGCTTCCTGCACCGTGAGTAGCACAATCATTGTCCCTGCTGTGCCGGCGCTGCTACAAGTACGACTGCTTCCTGCACCGTGAGTAGCACAATCATTATCCCTGCTGTGCCGGCGCTGCTACAAGTACGACTGCTTCCTGCACCGTGAGTAGCACAATCATTGTCCCTGCTGTGTCGGCGCTGCTACAAGTACGACTGCTTCCTGCACCGTGAGTAGCACAATCATTGTCCCTGCTGTGTCGGCGCTGCTACAAGTACGACTGTTTCCTGCACCGTGAGTAGCACAATCATTGTCCCTGCTGTGTCGGTGGCGCTGCTACAAGTACGACTGTTTTCTGCACCGTGAGTAGCACAATCAGTGTCCCTGCTGTGTCGGTGGCGCTGCTACAAGTACGACTACTTCCTGCACCGTGAGTAGCACAATCATTGTCCCTGCTGTGCCGGCGCTGCTACAAGTACGACTGCTTCCTGCGCCGTGAGTAGCACAATCATTGTCCCTGCTGTGTCGGTGGCGCTGCTACAAGTACGACTGTTTCCTGCACCGTGAGTAGCACAATCATTGTCCCTGCTGTGTCGGTGGCGCTGCTACAAGTACGACTGCTTCCTGCACCGTGAGTAGCACAATCATTGTCCCTGCTGTGCCGGCGCTGCTACAAGTACGACTGCTTCCTGCACCGTGAGTAGCACAATCATTGTCCCTGCTGTGTCGGTGGCGCTGCTACAAGTACGACTGCTTCCTGCACCGTGAGTAGCACAATCATTGTCCCTGCTGTGCCGGCGCTGCTACAAGTACGACTGCTTCCTGCGCCGTGAGTAGCACAATCATTGTCCCTGCTGTGCCGGCGCTGCTACAAGTACGACTGCTTCCTGCACCGTGAGTAGCACAATCATTGTCCCTGCTGTGTCGGCGCTGCTACAAGTACGACTGCTTCCTGCACCGTGAGTAGCACAATCATTGTCCCTGCTGTGTCGGTGGCACTGCTACAAGCACGACTGCTTCCTGCACCGTGAGTAGCACAATCATTGTCCCTGCTGTGTCGGTGGCGCTGCTACAAGTACGACTGCTTCCTGCACCGTGAGTAGCTAATGTGTTTATGCTTCATAGAAACGCGAACCGTGCGTTAAGTGTTCAGGCCCAAAGTGAGGCCGTTTATTCATAAACATTGACGTCATAGTTTAACAGACAACGAGGCTATACTACGGTTTCCGTGGTGCCAAGCACTCGCTAGGGGCGCCAGCAGTAAATATAGGAATCATGCAATAGGGGCCTTGTCTATGTTTAATGCGTACCATAATAGATAACTAAGACACTTACAGGGTCAATGTGGTGAAGGTCAATGTGGTCATAAGTAAAAAAACAGTGGTCCATGAGTGGGCTATAGGGCTGGTAGTAATAATAGCAGTAGGCCTATCAGTAGTTGGTCCACACTTTAGTGTCCATACAGACATATTTATACATTCTTGTCGCTTGGGAGTCTCCCCAGAGCAGTTGGTAAGCAGGCTGCGCTGAAGATCAACAGGTCGTGGGTTCGAACTGTGGCATCTGGGGTACGTGTCATTCACCCCGTTTTCCTTGACCCACGAGAATTCTTGGCCCCATTTAACCTTCATTTCAATAGTTAATTTCAATAGTTCTTGTTGTCTCTGTGTCGCTTCAGCGTACAAGCGTGGACCGTGCTTAAAGCAGAGGAAGCCGCCTAGCTTATTGAGGACGGAGGCCGAGCCCTGCAGCCCAGAGTGCTGTCTCCACGACCAGGTAAAGATAAAACCACGTGCAGTTTCTGCGGCCTGGTAAAGATAAAACCACGTCCTGCCTCCCCGATCTGGTAAAGATAAAACCACATCCTGTCTCCGCGACCAGGTAAATCTAAAATCTTCTCAAGTGTTGCCCTTATCCTATATCACACTTGCGAATCATCATGTCTCTCCTTTTATCATCCAAAATAGGATCGCCATCATAGTCTAAATGTTTCTCCATTATCTCACGTATTAACCCGAAGTCTATTTATAACAGCTTTGCGTACGGACCGGTCTTTCTTGTGTCTTTCAAAGTATGAACCTCCTTTATTAACCCTAAAAAGTCAGTGGCAACCTATTTGATCATCAGGTTTTCTTTCCTCGTGCCTTCTAGGCTATGACGTCACGGATGCGAGATGCCGACGTCGAGATGGTTGAGGAGTGCGCTGAGAGCGGCAAGGAGGGGCCGGGGGCGGGGGTGGAGAAGGGGCTTCGGGAGCGGGAGGGGGCCGGGGTGGGAGCGGTGGTGGAGAAGGGGCCCCGGGAGGGGGCGGTGGCAGGGGTGGAGAAGGGCCTCCGGGAGCGGGACTTGAGTCGCCTGTCGGGGAGGAGGAGACGCCGGGACCTGATGTCTCACATCAGCAGCAGCGCGAGCACGTGCTCCGAGGACAGCCGCAGCGAATGCAGCCTCGACTTCTCCGGTAGGCGGCGCTAGCGCTAGTTTTTATCTTCGGTTTATTTATTTGTTAAATTTAAAAATAGAAAATAATGTAGTGTTTTTATTTTGGTGGGGGGTGGGGAGGGGGGGGGGTCCATGGCGGATTTTGTCTGCCATTAGTTGTAAGCTTCATTCATTTAACGAGGTTATCAACATATCGTAATAATCATATCTTCCTGTCGGGGGGCAGGAATATTGAAATTAAATAAGTTTATTAAATGATCGACGGTCAGACAGCAGTTATGGGGTGATTACATTGCAATGTACTGGATTACCATTGAAATATGAAAGTAATCTATCGTCAGATCTTACCACGACTCATTACACCGACGCCCTGTCGGTTGCTCCCATCAGTGGCCGTAGTTCCTCCCTGATCAGTTGGCGAAAGCCTCCTATGAAACTTAATCAATAATAAATAAATAAATTAATAAATGCCGAAAATGTTTAATGTAGCTCTTGCGAACTTCTTATAACTTATATGTGGTTGTCCGCTTGGCCCTCTTCGGGCGGCAACTTGGACGCTGTCCCTGCCACGCCCCCATCTTACCTGTCACTATGAACCTTCCAGAGCCAGGACCATCCAGTAGGGTGCTCAACCCGGAGTGGACGGGCGCCGAGCAGTCTCTGTTCCGAGTCCTCCACGAAGCCTTCGCCAACAACTACTGCGCCATGGCCAAGCTGATCGAGACTAAAACGTGTAAACAGGTGTGACAACTCCCCACATTGTTATTATTATTTCATTGATATTTGCTGTTTGTGTCTTCGTCCTTCATCGTCTGGGGAGCTTCCTGTGTCCCGGATTAGCCCTTACGTGCACAACATCGGCCAGAAACACCAATTCATTTCAAGCAATGTATTCCGTAATTTGTCAAATAAGTATATTCTGACTTTATTTAAATCCTGAAGGACTTTGGGCTATCTGGAGAGAAGCACATTTGTTCACCGGAGCAGAAGTTGGTGGCCGGCGTTATATTCTTGCGCGCCTGTTCACTGTTCGGTAGGGTCATCAATAAAACGCGGAAAACTTAGGTAAAATTCTTCGCGGCGAAAATTCCGAAGTTTTGCGCATGATTTCGCAGGTATTCCGCAGATATTCCGCGTTTTATTGAGGCCCGTTTGGCATTCTGTGTGATGTCGACCGCGGCTCGCTAGGACGTCCGCGCGCGATATAAATCAACCGAAATTGTTGTTTTACAGACTCAAAGTGATAAATAATATGTGCATCATAATTTTGAAATACTGTTGATCTTTATTCTAAAATGTAAAAAATCTGAGATGGCGCATGTAAGTATATTGCTTTAACTTCATTGCATGTGACGTCAGGTGTTCGAGTTCGCCCAGAAAGAGGCGGGCGCCATACCGGAAAGGACGGTGGACGCCGAGAAGGCCACCAACCGGAAGAAGAAGAAACGGAACCGGATGTGGTCGATGCACTTCCGGAAGATCCAAGACAAGCGAGACAAGCTGTCGAATCACGTGTACAACTACGTGCCTTGCGAGCATCCGGGACAGCGGTGTGACGACAGCTGTCGCTGTATCATGGCCCAGAACTTCTGCGAGAAGTTCTGCCAGTGTGGACCCGACTGTAAGTACTGTAACCCGACTGTAAGTATTGTAACCGGACTGTAACCTGACTGTAAGTATTGTAACCTGACTGTAAGTATTGTAACCGGACTGTAAGTACTGTAACTGGACTGTAAATATTGTAACCGGACTGTAAGTATTGTAACCGGACTGTAAGTATTGTAACCAGACTGTAAGTACTGTAACCGGACTGTAAGTATTGTAACCGGACTTTAAGTACTGTAGCCGGACTGTAAGTATTGTAACCGGACTGTAAGTACTGTAACCGGACTGTAAGTACTGTAACCGGACTGTAAGTACTGTAACCGGACTGTAAGTACTGTAACTATTGTAACCGGACTGTAAGTACTGTAACCGGACTGTAAGTACTGTAACCGGACTGTAAGTATTGTAACCGAACTGTAAGTATTGTAACCGGACTATATGTACTGTAACCGGACTGTAAGTACTGTAACCGGACTATAAGTCCTGCAACCGGACTGTAAGTACTGTAACTCGACTGTAAGTGCTTTAACCGGACTGTCAGTACGAATACAGTTATTACTTAGGCTATAAGCCGAACTGTAAATATCAGGACAACGATTATAGTGTATCGGCTTGACCGAGTAAAACGACTACAATCTCTAGTCTGGGGTGCTGATCGTTACTGACGTGACTATAATCTTCAGTCTGGGGGCCTGGCTGTTGGCAAAGTGCCTGGGACAGTGTAATAAATACATGTAGATACGTTTTACAAATTAAGCAGCATGAGCCCCCATGCTGTTCTATATGGCCTTCCTGAAAGTACAGGCATTTTACACCAAAGCGGCTTTCAGCGGAATATTTGAATACAACATTACATTTATGACTCCGATGTTTCGCCCCAGCAATATTTCATTTCGCGTGTCTCGTAAATGTCAAAATGGGTTTTATTATTTTCAGGTCAGAACCGGTTCCCGGGTTGTCGCTGCAAGGCTCAGTGCAACACCAAACAGTGTCCCTGCTTCATGGCCGTCCGCGAGTGTGACCCTGACCTCTGTCTGACCTGTGGGGCAGGTAAGTTCACATTCTCCCCCGTTAGGTGGCGCCCCTTAATGACCCTGACCTCTGTCTGACCTGTGCGGCAGGTAAGTCCTCACGTGGAACGGCTAGCTTAGCATACCATCAATGTTGCAAACTACAGGACCCTTATGTGGCTAATTTCATTTGCCCCATGTGTGATGTATAAATGTACATACTTTTTTTGCATTCGTTCCATTGACAATATAAACTGTTTTGGCTGTTCCAGACCAATTCGACTCTGACAAGATCTCATGCAAGAATGTCAGCGTTCAGCGCGGTCTACGCAAGGTTTGTGGTCAATGTTTTGGGCGATTAGCTAAATATCACTACTATAAACTTTTGCCGGATCAAAAAAACGCATACAAAAATATACCTTCAATTTCCATAAACAATATACCGCTATCGTCTCTGGAAAGATGGTCTTAACTTATCGACACTTTAGCTTCTTTATTTCTTATGCGCCAGATAGTTGTAGTGTAGGCAATAAAGACCAATGTACGTCATAACGATTCAAAGATATGTAACGTGGAATCATTCCTGTGTCAGCAGCTTTAAGATTGCATATCGACACGTGCGAACACATAAAGAGCCGTATTTTTCATGAGTCAGATGAAGGGAATATGACCAGCATTAGCAGAACTAGTAGTTACAATACTGATGATAAGGAAAATGAAAGCATATGATAATTGAATTTACTTGATTATAAAAGCATTTTTAATGTTCCCACACCTCAACTATTAATTTATTATTTGCCAAAGTAAGTAAAATTAAAGTAATATGTTCTGTATTTTTGTGTATTACCAACCTCTTCTCCATGTCAAATAAATATATTTTGTGTGAAATTTAAATCCTGAAAGCCTGTGGGCTATCCGGAGAGAAGCAAATTTGTTTACCGGAGCAGAAGTTTGTGTCCAGCTTTATATCCCTGCGCGCCTGTTCGATGTTCGGTATTCTGTGTGATTTCTAGCTGCTCGCTAGGACGTCCGCGCGCGATAAACTAGTCCGCGCCGTTTTATGTTGAAAATTGTGGTTTTACAGACTCAAAGAGATATAAAACATATGCAGCATAATTTTGAGATAATTTTAATCTTGATTCTAAAATGTAAAAAATCTAAGATGGTAAGTAGGCTGCTTTAAGGACAACACTGAGTGACTTCTTGTTTGCAGCACTTGCTACTGGCGCCCTCTGATGTGGCCGGCTGGGGCATCTACCTCAAGGATTCAGCCGAGAAAAATGACTTCATCTACGAATACTGTGGCGAGGTAGGTGGCGCGACCGACTAAAAAGAGGGCCGCCCCGATAGCTCAGTGAGCATTCCGGCCACCAAATGGCACGTGAATCGGTGGTTCGAGCCCCGCTGTGGCCATAGCTGTGAGCTCGCAGGATAAATCTTGTATCCAAGATATGTCTCCACAAGATAGGAAGGGGCCGCGTCGATGGCTCAGCTGGTTAGAGCGCTCGCCTTGAGCACTCTGGCCACCAAATGGCACGTGAATCGGCTGACCCGCTGTGGCCATGTCTGTGTGGTCGCAGGATAAAGAACCGATGTCCTTCTTCGCAAAGAGTAGGGGGTTATCCTCGGGGACATGGCTCCACTCTCCCATCCTTCTCCCATTGACGCGATATGATCATAATTTGTTAAAGTGTCCTAAATATAGAGCCTTCAACCAAGATACAACTGTGCTATTTAAGATGTCCTGTAGACCCTCACAATAGCTATGTTCACAGGTTGTGAAACGTATAAGTGAAGATTCATAATCTGTCGACATTCTAAGTATGTTTAGCACTATTTTGGTGGATGTTTGTACCTTTTTTTAAGGTGTACAATCTGTTGATACTTACATATATTGTATATAAATGTATGCAGTCTAGAATAGGTCGACGCTTAACACTATTTTTGGTGGTTATTGTTGCAGATTATATCTCAGGACGAAGCCGACCGCCGTGGCAAAGTCTACGACAAATACATGTGCAGCTTCCTCTTCAACCTTAACAACGGTATGTATGTCTCTTCGCCAGCTTCCCCCCCCCCCCCTCCCAACTGGGGCTGACCCGGCATCTCAGTGGGCTAGAGCGCTCGCATTGAGTGCTCTGGCCGCCTAACGGCACGTGGATCGGGTGTTACGATATTACAATGCACAACGATAACTGAAATGCAAAACAATTTTTCATTAGATTAATAAAATAATTAATTTCAATTAAATAAGATACATATGACAACACAAGTAAAATTTATAAATTATATAAATTTCATGCACCTGGTGACTTCAAATTATGACACTACTCAGCGAGGGGTAGCCATGGATGTATACACTGTTGAAAAACGCGCTCAGAAATGTCAAGTGAAATTAGACATGAAGTTGCGTAATAAGTTATGATTTTGCTGGTGTTGTGAGCACCTTTTTAAACGTTTACGTGATAATTTTTTTTGTATTATGGGCCTGAAGGCCTCGAATTCTGAAATAAATCCAATCAAATCCAAAGGGTAAAATGTATATCATCAACGGTGCAAAACACCGGTCCTGTTTCCTGAAATATATACAAAATGTCTTCAACCATTGGCAGCGACTGCGGTTCAATATATACCAGGTGAGACGGGTCAGGGCGATCGAATGTGGGCCACATTTCATCCATATCCTTACTTGCCCCTGGCGGCAGTCCCTTTTGTTGTCCCTTGGCATAATTTAGCCTTCCTGTGCACAAGATAGGCCTAGAACACCCGGGATTTAGTTTCATTGTCGTCACTTTGGCTGTAGATTTCGTTGTGGATGCCACTCGCAAGGGGAACAAGATTCGCTTCGCCAACCACTCCATCAACCCGAACTGCTACGCCAAGGTGATGATGGTCAACGGCGACCATCGCATCGGGATCTTCGCCAAGCGCCCCATCCAGGCAGGCGACGAGCTATTCTTCGATTACAGGTGGCGCTGTCGTTTACAAATTTTGCTTATTTGTGATTGTATAGCTCAGGGTTTTATAAACAATTGTGTGTACACTTGTTTTTTTCGCGGGGGGGTGGAGGGGGGGGCGCATTTCTTAAAGCGTTAGTGTCTGTGCTGCGGTTAGCTATCATCGTGATTAGTAAAAAAGCGCCATAAAACGAAAACTACACATGCCACAGATAAGCATTGGTCGCGCGAGCTGAAGGGATAGAGGGATTCCTGTAAGCTGGTGAGCTATCCGCAGAAAAGCAAATTTGTTCATCGGAGCAGAAGTTGGCGGCCGGCTTTATATCCCTGCGCGCCTGTTCGCTGTTCGGTAATCTGTGTGATGTCGACCGCGCGCGATAAACTAGTCGGCGCAGTTTTATGTTGAAATTGTTGTTTCACAGATTGAACGAGATATGGAACATATATGCATCATAATTCTTAGATACTTTTAGTCTGGATTCAAAAAAAAAAAGTTGGCGCATGTAAGTAGGCTGCTTTAAACGGTGGTTGGGTCCATATGAAGCGTAAATGCAGAGATTAGCTGTATTTGATTAAAATTTGAAATATTGCATCAAGCCCTGTGTAGACCTAAATACCTAGAGACATTGTTCATGTGTGTGAACTTTTTGCTTCTGTTCCAAAAGGTATGGACCAACTGAGCAGCTCAAGTTTGTCGGGATTGAGCGAGACCTGGACATCATTGCATGAGACACCGGAAGTGACGTCTATAACGCCAGCGGTCGAATTCTCCCGTTGACTACAGCCGAACCAGAACATACGCGGTGTTCTGTGGTTGCGCCCAATGTCTTCGTACAGTTCAGGTTGGCGTCAAACCGGACCGCGCATGCGCGTAATCAGTAGAACTGCCGAATGTTCTATTGCTGTATAAAGATAAAAGGAAATCCTAGTTTTTTTTTAAGTTAATACATATATAAAAGCTTTTAATGAAAGATAAAGTGAAACCAGACTCCGGTAATCTTGGTATTATTTGGGTGGCAGCAGTGTATTCAAGGGCCGTTAAGCCCATTCGAAGTTTCATTGAATAAAACCTAAATGAAAAATAGAACTTTGGGAGTTACGACAATCCTATTGAGAAATAACCGTATTTGTATGAAAACGCACAATCACTGTTCATAAAAATTTATTTTTGTCATCCTAGTACGACGTAATAAATGCTTCTTGGAGTGATTATTATTCATGACGTCCAGCACAGGTCGTCCACAGCATGAACTGTGTGGTCGACTATTCAACTAAAAGGTTCGGCTCCCGTCGGAAGAATAAGCTCCAGCGGTCCATGTACACTATGTGTGCTGACGGCACGGATAGCCAGGAACACACCTCTCACATCAATCATTAACTCTCATATATATCACTGAGGCTTTTACTATCACACGCACACCATCATCGGCGTCCACTGCCGACCATTCCACTCCGTCGCAGTCTCATTTTAGTCACACTGACATCGTTTTAAGTAAATGCTTCCAGGCACTGTGTGTGCAGCACCTTGGCTGCACAGAGACTTCGTCTAGTCTTGGTCCTTGGACTTCTTTTTCTTCTTTTTCTTTTTCTTCTCACTGCTCGCGTCTGGTGAACCTACAAGACAAGAGAAAATTAGGTCTATATAAAATACGTCGAACCAGTTTTTTTTTTCTTCAACCGTCTAACGGGTTTTTTATTTTACGAGTTTTGATACCTGGGTAACCAAAGGACAGACTAGTGAGATGTTGATTACGAGCATTGATAAATGAATCGAAAATACATACAAATTACACAGTACACACCTAAAGTGTCATCCATTGTTGTATCCATGGTAACGTCAGCATCATTCTCTGCTTCTTGTTTATCTTTTTTCTTCTTTTTCTTTTTCTCTTTCGGCGTTGTTGCCTCCACTGCAAACATTGATTTGGTTATATAAAAGGGTACATTACAAAACAGTAAACATGGAAGTTAATACACTTCGGAGGAACTCAGCGTTCGTCGTAAGTCAAAAGATGTTTTTATAATGCATTTTCACGCCATTGGCGCAACATTATGTATCTTTAGCTATTCATTAGTTATTCAAAGCTGTAGTAAAGCGCCGAACCGTTCTATGTCACAATGCGCCAGTTTAACTCACTACGTTTCAAGTACAGCTTGCAGTAGTTGAAATTTATTGCAAATACTATTGTCACTTCGATCTCTTGCCTCAACGGCAATTAAGAAATCTTTCAACACAATTGTGACCGCTTCTTTTCGACTCGCCTCCCTCCTGTATTTACCTTCTGGACTCTCGACTGCCTGTTGTTTCGTTGTTGTTTTTTGGCGCAACATTATGTATCTTTTGCTATTCATTAGTTATTTAAAGCTGTAGTAAAGCGCCGAACCCTTCTACGTCATAATGCGCCAGTTTAACCCACTACTTTTCAAGTACAGCTTGCAGTAGGGGAAATTTATTGCAAATACCATAGTCACTCCGATCTCTTGCCTCAACGGCAATTTAGAAATCTTTAAGTTGCAGTCAATGTGTCAACACAATTGTGAACGCTTCGTTTCGACTCGCCTCCCTCCTGTATTTACCTTCTGGACTCTCGACTGCCTGTTTCTTTTTTTTCTTCTTTGGCGTTTCGGCCTCCTCCTTTACGACGACTTCTTCTTCTTGCTTCTTCTTTTTCTTCTTTGGCGTTTCCGCCTCTGTTTCCTCCACTTTCCGCTTCTTGCTACTCGTGGGAAGAGTGGAGTCTGCTGCGGCGTTGTAGGTCTTCACCTCACTGAAACATTAACATCACAATAAACGGGTTACAAGGTTGAACCCTGGCGTTTGGGGTCTGCTCGATCTCCACCCACTTCATGGACTGGTCAAGCGGTCTCGTGTTCACAATGTGTGCCACACATCCAGGATCAACGTAACAATTAAACCCTTGCTACAGAGCCACATGTTCCTCTCATAAAAAGCGACAAATATGACCAGATAGGCCTATATGGCAGCTTATTCCAAGTAAATGAAATTAAAACAAATGCACTTATATGGTCTAGGTGGGGATATGGCGACGGCGGAGGTAGTAAAGACTTGTGGACACATTGGATGTTATCTTGCACGCAGTACATTCGCATGCAACAGAATGCAGTTAGAAATCTTACCTTTTGTTTTCGTATTTGTCGAACTTTGCTTTGCTTTTTCCTGTGCCGCTAATTCTGCGTACCTAAAAACACAATAACTGACAAGTTGAGAAAATCTGAGATTATCTATTAGTCAGGTTTAGGTTTAGGTTTTCTTAAATAGTTTAAAAACCAATTTAGATCATTCTGGTACCCTTCATTAAGGAGATTTGACTTCATTCTCTATCAGTCCACTACTTTAAATAATCATCAGGGTTCCAAACTCAATTGATATAGTGAACATTTTGTAAAAATCTTTAAAAAAAACATTTCAGAAACACATGCGTTAAAACGTTAGTTGCAAAGGTTAACTGGCGAAGTACTGTTGTCGTGATATGAAGACATTACCAGACACGAACCGGCATTTTCCGGAAATTAAAATGCAAGCGACTCACTTTCAAGTCAAAATATGGAACAACAAACGTATGTGCAGTAATACCATAACTTTTAAAAGGATTTAATCAGCCTGATAGCTCCTCAGCCAAAAGGTGGTTCATGGGTTTGTCCACATCGTAATTGAGAGTGGTGCATGAATCATCACTGGAGCGAGATCACCGCCCCCCCCCCCCCCCCCGCGAATTTTAATAATGGGATCGACCTATTTCCTGTCAAAATACGTTAACTTCAAGATACCTAACAACAAACATATCACTTATAAATTGTTTTATCAACCTATCAATCTATCAAGTTTGCTCCTCAGCCAAAAGGTGGTTCATGGGTTTGTCCACATCGTAATTGAGAGTGGTGCATGAATCGTCACTGGAGTGAATATATCTTAAAGACTACCTCAAGCATAAATTATGAAGTAGATGATAGACATTACCAATGCTAATAATGAGGTGCAGATATAGACGCTAACAGGAAACTTGCTTGTTTTTAGTAGGACACTAACACCTGCATGAGATATGGCGACAAAGGAAAAGGTCAAGGGAGAAGTGCCACGTCTCCTGGAGTACTTTTCGAAGGACATGGGATGATTATTTTGCGCAAACATTTGCACAGGCGGGGGCTTGAACCACGCACCGGCTGCTTTTGGGCTGGCCTAGCACAACACATTATTAGCTAACAGTGTTGTATTCGCGTGTTGAACATCAAATTAAACGATTTGGTGCTTTAGGCCGCTTTTGTCCACACAAGGGGTAAGGAAACTTTCGGGACGATGACTAATGAATGGATGAAACAGGCCCCAGATTAGGCGCCCGAGCCAGGCTTCGAACCCAAGACCTTAATTAATCCTTAATCCTTAATTAATCTGGACTAACCACTACACACGAGAGGCCCCGATGCTTGGACTGGCCTAGCAGGGCACACTCGGCCACAGCCACACGCGGTACCCACCGGCCCACGGGGCGTCACCCCTACCCCCCGCGTGTTGGGGTGACACCCCTACCCCCCGCGTGTTGTCGCACACTTACATTGCCCTTCTCCAGGGCACACTCGGCCACAGCCACACGCGGTACCCACCGGCCCACGGGGCGACACCCCTACCCCCCGCGTGTTGGGGTGACACCCCTACCCCCCGCGTGTTGTCGCACACTTACATTGCCCTTCTCCAGGGCACACTCCGCCACAGCCACACGCGGTACCCACCGGCCCACGGGGCGACACCCCTACCAACTTACATTGCCCTCCTCCAGCTGGCGTAGTCGGGCCTCCAGCTTGGCTCGGTGCTCGATGCCCAGCTCACAGCTGCTCTCGTCCGCCAGGGCGTCCACGCGCACCGCCAGCGCCGCCTTGGCCGCCAACATCCGGGACACCTGCGGGGTAGACACGTCACATGTAGCGTGTATCACGTACCAGTCCCACCAAATAGCGGGTAACGACTTGAAACACCTCTTGAAATTGAGGTTCCAGCATACTGTTGTGACTTTCTGTCCTGAAAAAGTCCCTTGGTTTGTATCGTGCCACACCGAATTCATTTTCTAAATTTGATCACTCAATACCCAAATCACTTAACTACCCCTGGCAAGGTTTTGCGGATAATTTTGAGACTTTCCGGTGAAAGCCATCCTGTTTGCATCATGCCCCAGTAGGTTTATTTCGTAAATACCTCAGATGCTCTTCATAATTATCGACAAACTTTCCACTCCCTTAGATTTAGAAACAACATTGAAAGTTAAAAGTACATTTCAGTTCATGGCTGAAAACAAATATTGCAACACCACAACACGAGGATTTGACGGTTTCATTGCTCCTCAGCCAAAAGGTGGTTCATGGGTTTGTCCACATCGTAATTGAGAGTGGTGCATGAATCATCACTGGAGCAAGGATAGCACCCCCACCCCCCCCACCCCCATCCAGGCACCCCGTATGTATTTCACACACACCAGAATGAAGATTAAAACCAGTTGGTTAAACCATACTTATGTAGCGTCGTTCACCATTAAAATTGGGCCCTATATTTAGATATGCGCTAATCATCTGTGTCCACCACATATGGCACCAGACAATTGACGAGGGCATAACGATCTTAAATGTTAAAAAAACAATAACGAAAATGAATAAGTTGAATAAGTTAAAATGAACAAGTTAAAATGAATGAACGAAGTTAAGCCTGCGAAGGGCGACACTTGGGACATGGCACCTACCTTTCCCTTCATCTTGGGCGTGGAGGAGCCGACCATCGAGGCGTGGTAGATGAGGCCGTACTTGGGCGTGTCGTGCTTCGTCTTCAGTGCCCGGAACAAGGCCTTCTCGGCACCGAGGATCTGCACCGTGGAGGCCGGGTGCTTGGCCAGGTTCATGAGCGAACCTGCGGCAGCGGAGTAAAAACACACATAATTCACATCTATATGCGAAGAGGTCCTTCCAACCATGCAAGCTCACGTTTGTCAAATAACGGAATTAAAATGTTGCATGCGTCTATGCTGCTTGTGTGCACATGGACTGAGCAAAGAAACCTGCCGTGACAATGAAATGGGGTTGGATAAAACTTGCCCCAAATGCAGGTGCAGTAATGTTCTAACTTTGTTAGGGCCAACGTTTATCTGATTGGGGTTTACCGGAACTTTCACCTTGTAAGGCCATGTCGTCATATGCTGACTGAACCTACACAAACAATATTCAAAGAAGCTTCATGTGTCTCATCCCCACCATGATTAACCCCTTGGTCGGCACTTGGTGGCCGCCACAGACGGTCAGCTCAGCAGTAAGTAAAATTACAGGTTTCGCCATCGCCGACACAAAACAAACATTAAACACATTTACTAAGTGAGCAGTCCTTTATATCTAGTTGATCAGACCCTATCACCCGTTTCAACGATTATTTAATTTGGAATCGTTTGGATTTAGATAGAGACCCCTCATTTCGATGTGTGACTTCATGGAAAATCAGTCCACTACTTTGTTAATAATCATCGGGGCCCATAGCATGGAGTACGGATTGATGGCTACACGGATTGGTCGCACACGTCGTGGGTTCATAGCACCGTGGAAGCCCATGGGCTGAGGACAGGAAAAACAAACGTCTTCTTTGATACCATTTGATACTACAAAAAGCTAAACCGGGTAAAAAAAACCCATAGGGCAATAAGATGGGGTTGAATGAAACGGCAGGTCCTCTTTATAATAACATAAAAACTCGGTATTTGAATCGCCAAGCTGTTCAACAGAACAGAACTTAACAGAGTCAGGAGAAAACCATCTTTAGCAATCTTGCTGCAAATATTCCACCATTACTTGAAGATCGTTTTTTCAATCATAATGTTGACGTTATTTTTACTGCAATATGGGCTAGAGGCTCGAAAATAAATAAAGCCATCAATGTATTAAAAAAAAGGATCTAACGAGCAGACGCAACAGTAGTACATATATGGCTTAGTATGGGGTGGGTGGACGGATCAAACACACGCAAACACCATAGTTATAGGCAGTGATCGTCTATAAGACATACCTCGAATGCATCTGTTACGAAGCTACTAAAGCAACCGATATAATGCCTTCTTATATTAACAAAAGCAAAGGCTGCCTGCGATTAGCACGGGTCCTCATTTCAATTCGTGACTTCATACTTAGTCAGTCCACTACTTTGTTAATAATCATCGGAGCCGCACCGTACTTAAAATTAGAAATTAGAACATAGCGAATTGAAATCGTGTCGCCTGCAAGTTCAGAATCATAACAAACCAAAAGAATGAGGGGAATGAATCTGGTTTTAAGCGGGGTCAAAAATTTATATAGTTGATCCATACTTCAAAAAACTTCTTTTGCTGGATGCGTCGTGAACGAATTAGGTGCCCGGGCCCGGATTCGAACCCACGACCTATTGATCTGCGGTCTAGTGCGCTAACCACTACACCAGAGAGGCCCCCGGGACCTAATGATCCGCGGTCTAGTGCGCTAGCCACTACACCAGGAAGGCCCCCGGGACCTAATGAGCTGCGGTCTAGTGCGCTAACCACTACACCAGGGAGAACCCGGAGCAACAAGCCGTGGTGTGACGGCTGATTACTGACCGGCGTGTGCGATGAGTCGGGCTCCGACCAGCTCGCCCACCAGCACGGTCAGGTTAGGTGCTATGGCCATCATTCTGTTCTTGATGTAGTCGTATAGCTGAGCACGGTAGTCTGATATCTCCACCACCTGCAAGCAACCAAATCAAATGACGGGTGTTTTACATAACCTTATTGCGTACTAAGAAGGCCAAACATGTTCATGTTAACGTTAACAGAATTGTAACGCAAAATGGCTCAGTTTGGTACAGACTTTCAATTGCGTGTTATTTTTATTTACTGCATTGCTAGTTTTTTTTTGAAATAAAAAAGAAATATATAAAAAATGTTCATGTGAACGCAGTCAAAATTTATCAGTGTGTAATTTCTTTTCCTCTTTCAATATATTTGGACGCAACGAAAACCTGGGACAATCACTGCCAAGTAAGAAAGCAAAAGCCTCAGACACATATTAACCTATTAATGAAGCTTCCAGCGCTAATGCAACCCTACAGCAGACATAACTGCACAGAGTTGTTCACGTTCCAGTCGAAATGATTCTCTCAACTGACCTGTTCACAGAGGTAGTTAATGTTAAGGATGTCCTCTTCGGACACCTCGGTTCCCATGGAGATCTCCGCCGCTTCCTTCACCTCCTGCTCCACCTCCTCCGTGAGGAAGGCGGACATATCGGTGGAGGACGCCTTGGTGCGGTCACCTGCACACAATCCACACACGTTTATATATATAAAACCGTGGTTATTGCATGATTAAGGGATATTTGTGCACTGTGTTGCACAATCGGGCCATGAAACGTCTGTAAAAGTGCTATTTTTGTACAAATATGATCATTGTTATTTGCACCAAACTGGTGGCCGCCTTTCGACATTTTCATTGCTATATGGTAGACTAAAGTTCTGATGAAATAGTTCATTGCTCCTCAGCCAAAAGGTGGTTCATGGGTTTGTCCACATCGTAATTGAGAGTGGTGCATGAATCATCAACGGAGCAAACCTAACACACAGAAACGGAAGAGGGTTTCGAGATATTCACATATGTATCACAGGTCCGAACATTCGATAGTTGCAAAGATGACTACATGGGGTCATGATAGATCGATCATTTATTGGTTAGACCACTGACATTAACCGTACTCCATTATAGTTTGCACACCAGTCGAGCAGGACCGTTTTTATAGTTTCATGCCACCCTTGGGCAAATCAGACTAACACGAATACCTGGGACACTGCTAAGCAAGAAAAAAACAGCCTCACACAGAGAAGTTAATCTTGGGCGTCCCTGCGTCTTAAAAAAACTCACCTATCGTCATAACGACCTTGGCGAACGCGATGTTGTCGGTCACAATCTTGCCGAGCTCGGGGAAGTGCCAGCCGTACCACTCGCGCGCCCGCATCACGTAGTTATTCAACTCCTTGTCCAGGTCGTCCAGCAGGGAGATGGCCTGAACGATCATCGTGTCTACCTTGTCAGGGCTGAATTTCAGCTTGTAGCGGGACAGACTGCAAGGAGGAGTCGGGAGCGACATCTAGTGAGAGAGGGCGGTGAGCGAGGATGGCGGACGGTGTCAAGACCTCAGACTGAAGCTGGCTGCCTGCCATACAAGCCTTACAACTCAAAAACGGATGAAGAGCACAGCTGGTCATCACTGGATTGCTTGACACTCTGGTGTAAACTTCGTACAAATTTATGAATAAAATATGCGGCAACGTATCGAAAATATCATTGTACAAAGTGTGGAAAAAGGGCAAAATAAGGAACAAAAGACCTCAATATTCATAATAGGTAATAGCACATATTGGGCCACAGATATGAACTATCACATGGAGCTGAAGCTCCCATACACCACAATAAACAATAATTGCACCAATGCCAAGTAATATTGTTCAATAGTAGTGCCTGCATTGGACAACATATAGCAGCTGATCTCCATAGACAGTAACTTTGCTCCTCAGCCAAAAGGTGGTTCATGGGTTTGTCCACATCGATATTGAGAGTGGTGCATGAATCATCACTGGAGCGAATAGAATGCTTGCTATCTCTGGCATTGTAATGTGATCCTCACTAGAGTGAATGAAACGCTCTATATCTCTGGCATTGTAATGTGATCCTCACCAGAGTGACTAAAACCTTTTCTATCCCTGGCATTGCAGGTTTTTTGGATGAAGATAGATAAAGCAGTTTTAGATATCATATTTTTTGGAGCAAGTACATAACACCGACAGGATGAAACGTTATGTCCAGGAATTTATAAACAATTTGAAATCAAAAAGAAATATTACATATTTTGTTACAGTATGTGTCGCTCCTCAGCAAAAAGGTGGTTACATGGGTTTGTCCACATCAACATTGAGTGCGCATGAATCCTCTTTGGAGTCCTACCATTAATACTTCCACTTGCGGCCCAGTGAGAGCGACCCTATGCTCTTAGCCCGATCAACCATCCTAAATGTCTGTATTATGTTAAGTTTACATCCATCACCAGTAAAGCTTCCATTTCTAATTTTGCAGCTATGGTAAATATTACATTTTAGCGTAACTGGGATTCCTCTGATGTGTCCTAAATAAGCAACACTTCATCAAATTTTGCATAGCAATAGTCCTTTCAAGACAGAACTTGCTCCTCAGCCAAAAGGTGGTTACATGGGTTTGTCCACATCCAACATTGAGAGTGGCGCATGAATCATCTTTGGAACAAGCAAGTCCTCAAGCCAGTCGTCAATAAATCTCACCGAGATCCAACTAATGTTGCTAAAGATAATACAAATTATTTACTACATAATTATTTATAAACTAACAAATATTCACTACCTCAGGTACTTTGAAATATGGGTGAAGTGATTCAACTAAAACTAAACTAAAGTAGACAGATGAAGCAGCATTTTTGGGAAAAGCTGGTGTGAGTGGTTTCCTATGTTGGAATTTTTTTTACTCACGACTACACCATGAATGCCAGCATTTTCAAAAATGTAATAATTTTAAAAAGCATGTATGAGAATGCTTAAGATAAAGAGTTATGCCCGATATCAGCATTTAAAAAACCTTCACTCTTCAAAAGGAAGCGGTAACTAGGGGGGATTCAGGCCTGTAGTACCAGTACTCACCTGTGAGCTAGACCTAGAGCCATGGCTGACATCTCACTTTCCGGAAGTCCAGAGATTAGGCTGGTCATCTGACACCTTAAGCAACGCATTAATTCTTGCACTGCAGAGTTTGACACACAGCTCATGTCCAACTTGTCCTGCAAGATAAAGAGTACCATCAACGGTTCCGGTGAAATGCTTTGCTCACGCTGGTCATGTTGCAAGGACAGTGTATGCAGATTGGCTAAAGCAGACAACCATATACCGTAGTTTCAATAAGTAAATGTCCACCACACAAATTAGTTTATGCATGCCTCAGAGATGGTGACGAAACGCAGTTTACCTCATGTCACCTGTAAGGTTTCAGATAAACCAATTGATGCATGATTGGCACAATGCATCTGCTAGAAATAGTATTGGTACTTTTCTCCACTCCATAACATTTAACCACAATCTTTGTTATGCTTAAACATAGTATGGAAACGTTGTGGCGCATGAGATTGAACCGTTCAGGTTTGCAAAAGGTTTTCTCAATCATGCTTCCTATTTATTGCACTATTTGTATATGCACTTCATACTCTACATTTGTGTTAAATCACTTATGACTGAAGCCATCTATTTATGTGTATTTCCAATTTGCGACGTGCCTCAGAGGTAGTGACGAAAAGTAGTTTACCTCATATCACCTGAAGGTTTCAGATATAACTGAGATGCATCACAGGCACAATTGGCTCACAGCTTTATGTATGTAGCATAATGGTTCTAGGTCCCTATTCAATACCACTGTATACAGGTTTTTTAATCATCATATTGCATAACTACTTGTGACTTAATTTGATACTTTTTTTGATATCCTGCAAGTGAAGTCCGAACTACCCTGTCAAGAGTATCCATGCATTATTTGGCTGTGTTATGTGCCTCAGAGGTAGTGACGAAGATTGGTTTACCTCATCGGACTAAAAGTCTCAGATATATGAGATATGCATCATAGGCACAATTCCCTAATTTTATCTTAAAAATCTTATTTTACATGTCAGTCCATTACATATGTTTCAATGTAATCACGTTGCTATGATTATAAACATTTTTATGTAATACAATACTCTACTTTTAACTCATGCAAGCTATGCTATAACCTGTACAACATATACATTTAGAAAGTGAAAGATAGTCATTTAATATAGCATTTCTAACTTTTTTCAATTTTCAATAAATTTGTCAATCACGAAATTCATCGGGAAAATTTTCATTTTAAAAGTGTTTGCCACATTAGGGTACCTTTATTGAGTTGCCCAATTTCGCATCAGCTACAGCCAGTTTTTCCTGTACATCTCCGACAACCAATTTCTTCAGCATTTTTTTCAAAGTCTTTGACATCTTTCCTTCTACAGCAGCAGTTGTACCTGCAGAAGAAAGAAATTATCATCACTATTTTTAAGTACCAGTACTGAAGTTGATAGTCTGGATATTTAGATATTAAGAGCTCTACTATTAGCCATATATCATTTGGAATTCAGACAACTAAATATGATCACACCAGACTTCTCACTTTTAAATGTTGCACAAATGTTACAATCATTATCAGGGGCAGCCTGTAAAACAGTACTTACAAGCAAGAGCTTCAGTTGTGTCCTTGAATTTCTGGAAATGTTTCAGCTTAATACTGAAAATAAACAATACATAATAAACAATAAATTTAAAACCTGCACTGAAAAAATAACAGTTATAGCTTATTTATCACTGGTCAAACAATGATTTTCCACATACATTATGATTTTCAACATTTCTTGAAGTAACAGTCTAAAAACCATATATGTGTACTCCTACACAAAAGAACCTAAAACTACATTATTTCCTAGCACATTTAATTTCTCAAAGTTGATCACTTATGCTCTGTAGGTCTGTGAGAGCCATCAGGTATTTCAAATCATGTTAAACAATGACCAATGCTTATACTAAAACTACAGTAGTCAAAGCATGAATATACCAAAAAACAATGCACTAACTTCAATAAAAAATATGTCATCTACAGGATAACATGTATTATTACTTACAGGTTTGCTGCTTTTTCCGGACTTTGGAAGTCCAGATAGAGATTATCTGCATGTTGCAGTTTCTTTTCATCAAGAAGCTAAAAAACGAGATACAAATCACATTCAGCTACATATAACAAAAGAAATTTCCTCGCAGCTGAGGGGTGTGACTTATACACTGGTGCCACTTATATATGACCCAAGTCAAAGTTTGTCTCTCGGGACAACCCCCCTCCCCTCCCCACTTGGCCAGCCGGGAGATCAGGAGTCGCAGATGCACTGTTCCATCATATCATAATGCCATCCAGCTGAAGAGGCCAAGAAGCCAATTACACTGGCGTTGTTCCACTGCCACTTAGTCTAAGATGGCAGCTAGCTCTATCTAGTTACACCATTGACTGTCACATCCCGTGCCATGACGTGCCACTGCTGTTATCATGCTGGAAATCTGGGAATTTCTTTATGTAGACATTTATTATGGACTGTTACCGAAAAAAAGGTTAATTTGTCACCTCTCAAGAGTAAAATTTGATGCACTTTTGATGGCAGAAATTGTATTGATAAGGTAAAGAATCTATGCCATGCCCGGACACCTCGACCAATTCCTGGTTTCATGTCGACTTTATGCGCTCTCTCGTAAGTCGGTACCAATGCGTATGAGCAGTCTTGTATCAGGGCTAGTTCGAAAATAGTCTATTATTAACCATCTACTGATCCAGAACAGAGGCACAGCAAATTAGTGGAGGGTGGGGGGGGGGGGACACCATTCAAGGTATTCCACTGGAATGGAGCAACAGGCACCTGCTTCAACCACTAATATCGCACCTTCACCACCTTTTGACAAGCCTTATAATGTGTTTATAAAGAATGTTGTATCACATGACATGGGGAATGCAACAGGATGGTTATTTCTAATATACAGGTCACACTTGAAAATTTAAAGAAATATTTAGTAAATACTTTATTTGTTGTCAAACAATCAGTATTTTTTATTTCATTTTCATGTATTTGATTACCATGCCATATCAAATTAGCATTCAAAGGCAATGAGCACCCCAGCCCTTCTGCACAATATTGTGCAACTGTCACTGCCGGATGACGTGATATTTGGTTATCATAATTGTTTACAAATGTTTCGAATGACGTATTTCATTGTAAGAGGACATGGTGATGCATTGTAAATATATAGTGGCCAGACTATGCAATATATTAATTAAATTAATGTCTCATCATTTTTTCTGGATATGTTATGTTATGTTATGGAAGGCCACTTCATCAGTCACTGGTTTGCACTAAAGTGGCAGCAGACACAAGCTTTTCGTGCCGGTAGCCCCATGTGACGTTGTTGGGAAACAACGCCACATGTCCGGTCTATCAAATTCTGTACGGCATTTTACAAACACACGTGGCGAGAAGCCACTGGTGAAGAATGACCAAATACGAAATGGCGCGATAAACAAGAAAGTCTCATTTCAACGGACTTGATAGTAATGCGACAAGTTACTTTGTTAGTTCATATGCATGTGGGTTTTGTGGTAAATATGAAGGTAAGGTATCAGAGAACAAAATGACAAGGGTTTGATGGATCGTGCGGTTAACAACACTTAGTCGCCCACAAAAACAAATCTTACACCCTTATTTTCTACATGTGGACATGGGACTGTTGTGCGGAGCAACAACTGTCTCATATGGGACTATCTTGCCGGTGAAATGCTCTCGAAGGCATAACAAATTGCAATTTCACTATAACGTTGTTGCAGTCTTCACATTTCTTTAAAATCACCACAGCCACCAATCATTTGACTTTTCATTTCTTCCTTTGTATACCCTGTGGGGCCCTCTCCCCTAGCCCCATCAGATGGCTTGTTATGGATTTTATATTGTTCTATGTCCATAACAGCCACACTGTAGGTCCCCATGTTTGGTCCCAATCACTGTGAGAGGTCCACTTTATAACTTGCTAGAGGTTTATATACAAAACACCCACCTTTAATTCTTACTTTTTTAGGTTCCAGAACATTATATTCCAGGAGTGTCTGACAGAAATAAGTTTCCTGCTACTAATACTCACTCAATTCTTTTATTTAGTCCATTAACAACTTCTGCTGACAAGTTTTGTTGTCTTGTGTCGTCTCACGAGACCGCTAGATGTCACTCGTTTCTTCCGGTAAACGCCCTCTGGCGAACTGGCTGCTCATTTCCCAAAGACCTGGTTCCAACACTCTTTCTGTTTATTAACAGTGACACATGTTTTTCTGTCAGGTGTACAGAAAACAGGTGAGTAGACACTTGTCACTTTTGATAAACAAAACAGGAACCAGGTCTTTGACAAATGCGCAGCCAGTTCGCTAGAGGGCATTGACCGGAAGGAACTAGCGACATCTAGCGATCTCCTGGGACAAGACAACACAAGAAGACGGCAACGCTAGCCAGGAAAACTTGTTAGTGAACAAAATGAATGAGTTGAGCTAGTGTTAGTTGCATCAAGCGTATTTCAGTCAGACACTCCTTAAGGATAATGCTCCTAAACTTAAACTAAAAATTAAAGGTGAGTGTTTGGTGTCAAAACCTCCAGCAACTTGTAAATTGGACATCTCACCGTTTTTTAGACTGATTATGGCGACCTACGCCGTGGCGGTAAGGACGGCCTATCAGTCTGCCGTAACCATTAACGCCATCACATGGGGCTACCTTAGCCCTGGTACATGCCTCTCTTACCACGCCCGTAAACGGAGCTAGGGTGAGAGCCATGCCGCTGACACGGCCGAAAACAAGAAATCGGCAGAAATCGCAGATTATTTATTTCACCTCTCGATTCGTTTTGAATGCTCTGCCGCTCGCCAGAAGTAAACAAACGCCGCCTGGCAGAGAGTGCTCACACTAAGATTGTTTACTTCCGGCGAGTGGCGGAGCATTCAAAACGAAGCGAGAGGTGAACTAAATTGTCTGAATTACAAGAAAATACATTACCAAGCAAAGAAACGAAAGTGCGACGAAAGTCCAAAAAGCTTTACGAACGTCATGGCGCACATTGTCAGGTAGGCACTGTATATAATTTATTCTGTTATGAACTTCAACTTGAGCCACCGGTCCGCGATTTCTGCCGATTTCTTGTTTTCGGCCGTGTCAGCGGCATGGCTCTCATCCTAGCTCCGTTTACGGGCGTGGTAAGAGAGGCATGTAACTTACCAGGGCTACCTCCAGACCCTCTCCCCTCCATTTTTTTTTTACTGTGCCCCTGTCTCCCAGAATTAGAGTAGATCTAGGCTTATTTTGATAAACATATTTAACTGGACATTATGACAAATATCCACGCTGGTAGGCTACACTACAGTACACACAAACACTGAGACCGAGACCGTGGAATGCAGGGCGACAAAACTGCACACCACGTGTGCGGCCCGGGCCATGGTGGGGAAGGCAGAACTCACATGCTCCATTTAGTAAATGTTAAATATTTGCTCAAATTCCTTTGCCCGCGTAAAAGATAAAGTTACTAAGGATCACGGTTCACTTCGGTTTGCATTTCACATATTATTGCAACCATACAAACCTTGAACACGGCATAACCTGCCGGTGTTTCAAATAGCACCAACATCTTCGCCTTCTTTCCCAAACCACGAGGCCGCATGAGGTAGGACGCGCATGCGCAATCTCGGGCCGCGGCTCACGAAGTCTCATCCATGAACGAGATGTGGATTCCGGAAGTAAACACGAAACCATGACAAGCCAGCCTGGAACCACGGGCAGAAGTTGTCAATAACATTATCCTAATTTATTCAATACGTAAAACACTACTCCCCATGTAGTAAACGCGCTGGGGTGAGGTTGGCACCGGCGCAGGGAGCCTAAAGTGCATTAGCTGTTGACTGAGAGACACGACATGGTCTCTTCTCACAGAAAATGGATCAATTGAGGCGGAGAACTGTGAAACGCAGTTTGCCAGTGTGAATCGAGCTTGTTCGGCGGCCTGACGGCTGCGCTGGATTTCGACTCGCGGGGACCCCCCCGACCCAAGCCAAGGCCCCGGGCCCTGCCGTTGCCTGCCTACCTACTGAGCGGACCGCCCCGCGGCCGGCGGCTGGTGTCAAGGCCATCACTGCGGGAGGGTCACACTCACGAGCAGGGACGGCAAAAACGGAGTCTCAGGCCAACTTTGTTTACCAACAACTGAACTGCAGCATCTAAGCCTTCGCTCATCTGTGTCACAGCCACAGGGTCTGGAGGGCTCTATTTGACTGGGGTCATCAGGGCTGGCTGTATTGATTCAGTCCATTCATGTGAGATGTTTTCCAGGGACTTGTGAGGTCTACTATGATGATACTACAGGAGGATGTATTCGATCGATGAGCAGCAGGTTTAATCAATACTGTGTACCATCAGCTTGCAATACATGTTGGCTGCCTCCAGGATACATTAACTCATCATTGATGTTACACCGATGCGGAGTGGAAGGATTTTTGGCTTAGAGTCCGATGGAAAACTATATTTCTCTCAAGTTTGAATGTACTTGAACTGCAAAATAAAAGGATGCTCCTTGGAATAAATCTTTACAATGGATATTATTGTGAAGTGACGATATTAACCAATTGAGCGGTGAGTTGAACACTTTTTTTCATCATCCATGATGCCACAATCAGTGATTGAGAAGATCACTCAGAATGTGGAGTAAATTTAGGAAGAAGGTTTCAAAGCCTAGAAAGTGTGAGTTATCTTCTGATACATCAAGGGATGATGGATCAGATGATACTAATGATGAGACTCCTATATCACCAGTCAAAGTGGTCCATCATTCCCCAAATGGAGTGAATAAGTCTCTGGCTATATGCCTCACTAAAGACGGTGAACCATGTGCCTGCAACAGTGGTCGGGCACTACCTGCTGAGGTTATGCGTGCTCTTCATGAGCACAACAATGTCAGTGGAAATGAATCGGACTGCCAAGAAGAAAAACCCTGTTCACCAGAACTTGGCAAGCTTAACAAAAACAACCAGTCACCAAAGACAATAAATTATTACTTTAGTGGATCTGACAGAAGCAGATTTGATAAGAAGAAGGCAAGTACTACTCCTTCAAACACAAACAAGAAGGACTGTAAAAGTGCACAGAAAGAAAAATCCCATAGATCAAGCAGCGCAAACCGCAATACAAAGAGGAGTAAAAATGAAAATCTGGACAAGACACCAGATCATGGGAAGAGTACTGAATCTGTGAAGAAAGAGAAAGTACCTGTGAGACCGGTAAGTCTACCAGCCCAAAAGGTACAGAGCTGTGACAGTCTATGGCAGACTAAGCCTGATGAAAAAGCAGACAAGGATCTTACTGCAGCAAAGACTGCTGGTTTGTCCAAAGGACCAGCGGTAGAGAGACCAAAGACACTTAAACCATCCATCGTTGTTCCCCCTGAAACAGGGAAACAGAGTTTCAAGAATAATGCAACTCAAAACACAGACTTTGACAAGACACATTTGCAGAGTTTGTCTTCTTCATCCTCTAAAGGTCCCTCACTTACTTCTGAGGAAGGGGCTGAATCTGGATATGCTACGCAAGATGATGTCCAGGATAACTTATTGAGGTCTGTATCGCTCACAGCCGAACCTGTAGACATCCCTGATAAGGTCAAATGTCGTATTTCTAGAGAGAGCACTGGGGAAGAAGACGTGTTTCACAACCCCGACAGCTTCAATGACAAAATGAACATCATTTGCGAGCTCCCTATGCCTCCGTCGGACAAACTGGTGGATGGCGGCGGTGCTATGGAGGGGTTGGATTATAGGCTGCCATTCGGGTCGACCACAGCGAGTTTCTCCACTTTTGCTCCCCCCGTAAAGATGAAAACGGAGATGGCGAATGTGACGACGAACAGTCCGCCTAAATCCAACTTGAATATTGTTGTTGCGGAAGTGCACGCCGATCAGGGAGGCAAGCCCAGTGCCAGTGCCCCCAAGTCTCCAGTGGGTGTCAAGGCAAACTCGACCAATGCCTTGGCTAACCCAATCGGGGGGCCCCCGCCACCCATGATGATCAGGAAGCAACAAGTTGCTAAGGCGCCGACGTCTCCCCCTCCCCCGCCCGGCCCGGCCCCGCCCCCTCTCTGCCTTGGCCGCCCACCCTCGAAGGACAACGTGCTTTTTGACAGGCAAAATAATAATAATGATGGAAATGGCGGCGCCGGCGTCAAAGCCGACCAACCTCAGGTCGCCAACCCGAGGTCCGGTATCTTGTTGGATGTCAATCAAAATCCACAGAATGAGATAGGGAATGATGGTGCAGGATTAGGAGACAATCAAGCTGGTAGGGGGAGCAGGGGTAGCCGGCAGGGCCCTCCCGCCGCCTCTGCCGTGATGACTCAGGGCCGCGGTCCTGGGGCAAAAAACGAAAATGGGCCTGATTTGCCAGCGCAAAATACTGTCGCCGGGAAAGGAGGCGGGCGTGCTGTGGGGATCGAGGGGAGTCAGCCCTCACGAGAAGCTGCTCCTACCGGGCCCTCCTCCTCTCTTTTAGCTTCTGTTGCTGCAGCTGCGGCTGCTGCCGGAGCCGCCAAAGCTTCCAAGTCGGCCTCCGGTGGTGACAGCAGCGGCAGCGTTAAGGATGACAACAGTCGGGGGCAGAGTGCCAGGGAGACCGTGGATTACTTGAGGGCGACTGGCACGTGCATGACAGAAGTGCACCGGCCGGCCTCACTATGCACTGGTAATGGCCCCGATGGTGGCAGGGTGCCTCTGGCTGCTGTCTACGCATCTGTCCCCAAAGGAAGCTCGCCGATTCACCCCGATCCCCCGGCCGACTGGCTCTCCACATCGCCGACGCCAGCGACGCAAACAAAAATCACAACAACAACAGCAACAACCAAGACGCCTCCGCGACCGGAGCAGCAACCACCAGGGCCGTCCCCTGTACAGACTGTCAAACACAATGCATCGCCGCCTCCCGCGCTCACTATGAATCACGCGACATGCATTGGAGATACGGAAACCTTGCTCGTCAGAGGGAAAGTATCCACGGTGGTCACGGAGGAGAATGAAGGCAAGAAGCGAAGGGAGGGGAAACCACCGCCACCCGAACGCCGCCAGAGTTCCTTGGAACCGGAACCAAAACGTGACGTCACTTCCCGTTGCGGTGACCCAGCCACAAGTCCGGCCTGTAACGAAGGCGAAACGGATACCGTCAATGTGGATTTAGTTGAGACTGAAACCGAGGTGATTGCTCCGCAGAGCGATCCGGAAGAACTGCCCCCTGTTCCGTCCCGAAATTATGGATCTTTTAGTGCAAAGAGGAACACTGGTAAAAAACCTGTTTCTATTCCCGGTAACAACACAACTATTCCTGAGGTGAAAGACGCGGAGTCTAAATCCAGTCCTCCCGGGAAAACGACGCGAAATCAGGGATACGAGGGCGGATCCGGCCTGTCAGCATTGACTCAGTCCGACCTGGACTTCTTCGAGGGCCAGCAACTGGAGCCGGCTGAGAATCCTGAGGAAATTACCGAGGAGCCAGAACCGATCCACATGACGTGGGAGGAGGTGATGAAGGAGGCCAAGATTCTGGGGATCCCCCTGAACTGCCCGGCTGCCGGATTTAGCACGCTGGATTGCGGCCGAAGGAGCTCACTGACGTCATCCGAGAGCTCGACCACCCCGACGGCCAGCCCCAAGCATGAACGCGGGGCTCTGGTTAAGCGCAGTCAATCGGAGTGCAAGAAGAGAAGTCCTTTTAAAGAGAAATTCAAACTGCAGAATTTGTTTTCAAAGAAATCTAAAGGCGACGTTCGAGGCGGCGGCGGCGGCGGCTGCGGCGTCCATGTTTCCTCGGCGACGCTGCCCACTTCCGGTGAGCGTCGCTCGGGCGGCGGATCCGTCGGCGGATCCATGGGAACGCCCTCGGGACACAGGAGGATATCGGGGTCAAGGACGTCCTCAGACTATAGCGGCGGGTCCCCTGGATCTCCCGTTGCCATGGCGATGCCACAGGACATACACCTGCCGGCAGGTGCCAGCGCCGCCACTCTGGCCGCCTGTATGTGCGCCTCGCCACAGGTGTCTCACCGCATGATGTCCGTCAACCCGTATCACCACTACACCTACCATCACCACAGCCCCCATCACCAAGTCAACGTCAGCGTCAACGTCAGCGTCGTTAGCAACGTAACCACCGGGGGTGGCGGAGGGGGGCCGTACTCTCCGTCCTCCCAGGGCGACTTCTCGCTGCTGGGCCAATCTCGCGAGAGTTTGGGCAGCAGTAGTCGGTCGCTGGCCTCCCAGCATTCCATGTCGAACCATAGTTTGTCCCAGCAATCTTCAATATCCGGACACTCCAGTCACAGCTATCACAGCGCCCATTCGGTGGCCAGCGCAAGCCTTACAGGTCAGTGGACACTTTTATCACCATTATGTCCTTGTCTTAGCCCCTCTTCCACCCCCCCCCCCCCACCAAAAAAACGTAGAAAACTAATTACCCTGCATATTGGTAAAAAATCCTGTTTTCAAAAATGTCTTTTACCCACAAAGACTAGCTGCCAACATGACTCGACGCCCCCCCCCCCCCACCCCCCACAACCTCTGCCACTGAAAAAAATAATGACCAACTTTTGTCTTGCTCTGTTGTCGTGCATGTCCATATGTTTGATTTGTTCATCTGGATCTAGGTCACAACTGTGTCCGGACTACCACTGGTCTGATTACTTATTGTTTGTCACATTGCTTTACATTTGCTGGACTTTTGATGTGTCGTTTGATCTACATGTGTTGAATAGCGATATTCAATTATTAGTGACAAGGGATACATATTTTAAGTAGCACATGTTTATAACTGCTCATGCAGCATTTTGCCATCTGAAAAACAGGTGTAGATAACTAAACTATATAAATAAGTAAACAAGATATGCAAATGCTAAATCATATGTTTTTGAGAGCTTTTCCTTACAAGTCCAGGCTATATGTCCACTAAATTTCCAAAACAACATTTCTAGTTACTATAGAAAGCAGGTGACAATGCTGTAGGAGCAGATGGAACTTTACTGCTTAGAAATCCCAAACAGTGTTGATCAGTTGGATGTGTCCAGGTACTTTTCCATTTGTGATAATTATCATTCCTTATTTTCCACCAGGATCATATCGACTAAATTCGTAGATCTTTTGTATACATGTATATGTCTGTCCAACTATATGTTTTTTCGTGTTCAGTATTGCAATTTGGCGACCAAGGACCAGAGCTAAGGGTTGGGAGATAACACGACTGTGCATGATGTGTAGTTGGCATCTGGGACATGGACACCATAATGTACTCTGTAAATAACAGTCAGTCATTCGTGCCGGTTGTATGTATACTACCGACATTTGAGCACTCCCCATTCAGCATAGAGCCTGTTGACAAGGCGAAAATCCCCCAGGATTCAACATTGAAAGCATGTTAAATATTAAAGGTGTGTTGTCGCTGCTGGATCGTGCACTCCATGTTTGGAGTCTGATCAATGCGAAACTCTGAACGTGATACCAATTACTTGGATTCATCGCACGATCATGCGCGGGTCCTGGATCATGAACAATCCAAGGGTTTAAGGTCCAATTTGAGTGAGATGAGCTTTCTGTAAAACTGGTGAAGGTGGTACATAGAGGTGAGAGCTAGCATTGAAACGTTGACGACTGGGTGAAGAGTGTAAGGCGTAGAGTTGTATAGAGAACAATAACACCCCCCCCCCCCCCCCTGTCTCTTCCCCAACCGTTGATCCGCCCATACTTGACCCACTTTAGCACATTTGGCCACAAAGGTGGCAGAGAACGGCAGTCCATTGTGTCCTGGCCCTTGCCTACACTGTACCACGTTGACTGACACAAAAGGACTGGTTCTTTTCTTCGCTGGCATCCCACTGGGTTTGGATTATACGACGCATGAGCACATGGTTTCATGTGGGTTCTCTCATATTTCTTCCCCTTTGTCTTCTGAGTTCAGCTAAACAGCGGTTGATGTTTATGATCCACAAAACGTGGCTTGAGCCGGTGTATATAGGCGAACACAGTACGGAGTAAACCCAGTTTTTGAATTAATTCTGATGCGGGTCCGAGCGTGAGTTGAGACACAGCTCGTGTGGACGGAAAGGCAACACAATAGCTTTCCGATGAGATTATTCAAGTTCCGTAAACATGTAAATGTCATAAATCAAAAAAATCTGCTTGGAATCTTGAAATGAATGAGTACACATTCACTTTGAACAGAACTGTTTTAGGTACTTCAAACGTAAGGGTAAATATGATTGGAAAAAATATCTGTTGGCAGCTATGTGTACTACCCTGTCTTATTGCCTAGGTTTAACTACGTTGGCAACGATTTGTAATGACACGAATAGGTTATTCATATACGAATCAGGTCATAAATGCCACTACTACAGAAACTGACATGATTTTGATAGGCAGATGCAGTTTGCATAGCATAAAACAATCATATTAAATGTGTTGTTTTGCAGTATGAGGTTGACACGTCTAACATAAAGCTACATGAACCTGCGATTATGTCCCGCTTGGTGGCGCATTCGCCTGTATATAGATGAGTTATAGACGTCGTGGCTGGCTTGTAAGACTTGTAATTGAAATAAACAATGCTTGTATATGGAGGATATTGCACCTCTTTGGCGCCAAGGTAACATCAGGTGCATGAGGGCGACGACCTGTTTTAGGCTAGCCACCACCTGAATGGGATACCGCCAGGTCGACCCGTACAACTTCCATTTTACAGCCCAGGATATGGATTATTATAGTGAACGGTATGCGTGAGTCATACGTGAGCTATGTCGAAACAATGGTTTGCCCTGACATGGAGTAGCGACTGATCGACCGGATTCGAAGTCTAATTGTTGCATGTATTTTCATTCAGGAGTCTGGCTAAAAGGCAGATAGCGTAACCAATGATATAGAATGACCCATACCCATGCAATATATGACCGTTTGAGTTATGTGTATAGAGTTTCTCAGCTGCTTCCGCCCTATTACTCTTCGCGAAGCTGATAGTGGGTTGTTTCTTCCCTCCGTAGTCCTACCAGCCATCGGCTGGTGTGATCTCGTAGCATGGTGGCCTCTGGGGGCACAGTAACTCCATCATGTAGCCTTGCACTATACGTGTTCTCGGTAACAGCGCCACAAGTTTTGGGCTAGGGGAGAAGGGTGGTGCACACATCAAGACAGATCACTGTTCCGTTACCCCCACCCCGACCCCACACCCACCCCTCTATCGGTTGATTACCACTATAGTTGATTTGACCGTAATGTCTCCTCCCAATACGGCCGCAGAAGCAATGTACATCACATTGTGAAACCAAGTTGTTATCTGTCAAATCCTTTATGTATGAGCCAAACGAATGAGTTTTATGACGCATAAGACAAACAGGACTGCGGTATATTTATATTTACTGATGGGCGAATATGAGTGAGTGATTTGACAAGTGATTTTGCGATGACATTAACTTGTTTGATCATTTTTTTTAAGCAAACACATTATGGTAACATGGCTGCATGTGACAGATAACTTAGTTGTTTTCATTTATAGTCCACTGTACTCCCGGTGGTCCATGTGCACGCCAGAGCGGATCCGCCTTTTTTGGCGGATTGGGGGTCCACTTTCGGTAATAGAACTGACGATAGGGGCGGATTAATGCCGGGGGGGGGGGGTGCACTGCGGGGAAAGCTCGAGAACAAAAAAGGGGTGGGTAAATATAAAACGGGATAAATGATCCGATATATTTAAACATTCATATTTGTACTGACACGCCCCCAATAAGTCAACCCTAAGGTATTTAAGTGCACCAAATGCACTAATCTTACCTAGTAATTTTAATAAAGGAGGACTGTCCATGAAACTGCATGGGTTGGCCTTTTGAATCGGTGGATTTTTACACGAGGCACGTGCGTGTTCAGATATATTGTCGAACTGTGCTTGCCACTATGGTTGCCACTATGGTTGCCACCACATAAACTTGTCATTGACTTTGAATTGAGCAACAAAAAAAACTGATGGGTTGGGTCATTGGGTACGTATATATACGTTATAATGTGTGGCAGCGGCTGGCAGAGATGATATCGCAATGGCGGGTGCGGTGCGGTCGATTGGCGCGAATACACCGGGTGACCCTGTGCGGTCAATATGGTCGGGTAATGCACGTCGGGTGAGTGGCGTGCGCGCGGCCAGGGCAATGCCGCCACACGTACAAGGCGGTGCGTCACTGGCAGAGAGTCAGGTGGACGTGGGACGCCGGGGAGGAGCAGGAGGAGGCGAGGGAGACGGTAGCTTAGAAGAGGGGCTGGCCTCCGCCTCCCTCCCCTGTCCGCGCCCAAGGGAAGCGAACATACGGGCAATCAATATGACTATGGGAGCGCGCCGGCACCGCCGCGCGCATCGTCTGTCGTCTGCGCGGTGGCTGTCGTCTGCGCGCTCGGGAAATATGGCGGGAAAAAGGTGCTATCGATTTTTCCCGCGCCCCGCGTCGTCTGATGTTGATGCCCGCCCGTGCAGACCGCCTCTCGTGCCCAGCGAAAGAGGAGGGAAGCAGCTAGACAGTCTGTAGCAGACGCATTAATATGCTAATGAGGGAGGTTTCCATGGGTTGAATATATGGTGGGAGAGCGCGCGCACATACACATGTGTACGTAATATACTAAAGCATAGTGACAGATAATTTTATATCATCTGGGGCGTCTCTTGGGGATGACCGTGCGTCCACTCTTGGTGTGCGAGGGTCAAATAATAGGGGGGCAAGGGGGGGGGGGCGATAGAGACGTACCCTCGATGACAACAATACCGCCTGGCACTCGAATATCCCAAAGCGATGGCATAAAAAGCATTTATCATGTTTCTTTGATGATTATCAATTCATCTCACTTGCCGTTGTGCTAATGTTATGTATATATATATATATATATTACTCAGAATAATATGGCGGCTATATATATATATTGTGTATGAGCCGTGTGTTTCTGTCACTATCTCTGGTCGTTCCGAACGGTATTATTTGTTGCAGCAGATGTGTTTTCCATGGGATGGGAATGGGAGACCCGCGCGTCACTGCAGGTCGATAGGGACAGGTGGGATATTGTCATACCGAGAGGGGGGGGGAGACGAGGGGGTGTGGGGGGAGGGTCACGGATAGGGAGGAGAGGTGGGGTATTGTGACACTGATAGCGGCGCAGCGGGTAGCGGAAAGAGGGAGTGGTGGCTGGAGTGGTATCCACAGTTTTGGAACGACACGCAGCTGGGAGGGGAGGGGGGCGGATGTCACATGAGGTGAGAGGTGAGGGTGAACAGTGGTGACTATACCAGAGGGTACAACCGAGAGGGGAAACCGGGTGGGTATTGGTGGGGGGTGGAAGGGTGGGGAGAGGGCTAGCAGCCACGAATCTACAGCAAATGCTAGAAAAGGGGTGATATCGAGCATGGTGTTGGCTGAATGCCAAGCCTAGCAGCTGTATACCCTTGATAGAGCCATGTGGAAGGATTGCTATCGTCCTTCTTGCTGTCATTATTCACTTGCGATGCGCATTTTATATCGCTAGGCTGTGGCATAACGGTCCGAAATATATTATTCATTTATTGGGATTCTGTAACGCTATTCTGTCTCCCATAATGTTCTGTGATACATAGCCAATACACTAAACTGTTATTGTTAGCACCGAGAGAACGGGAATTGATTTCCTGGGCCTCGCTGTAAAATTATATACATAATTTATATGACCATTATCATATATAGAACTTTCATGTATATAATCTTCTTGTATTTATCTTGCAATGTCTTACGTTTGGCTTTATTATTTTTGGATGATGCCCAAATGATGAAATTACTACTTATATAGAATTTTAATAATGGAAATCTCCATTCAAAAGAGGGTGGGGTTGGGGATTCTGTGGCTCAGCAGATAGCATACATTTTCAGTTCGAGTTCCCCTGGTTCGATCCCCGGCTTAGTCCACAGAAACCGCATCTTAACGAAACCCATCCTTCGGTAAGAACATGGAAACAGTTGCTCCTTATTGGAATAATTATTTTCAATTACATGATGTTTTGTTTAGTTATATTGCCACGGTCGCGGCATGGTTTACATATAACAATAAATGCAGTTCGAGGTGTTTGTTGCTTAGTGTTTCTACAACCGCTATTTTCAATATGTAACTGACTCTTCGGCGATATCATATATTGTTTAGCGGCAGGCGCACCTTTACCCTCCCCCCCCCCCCCCTCCGTTTGTGTATCCATTATCAAGTGGCCCAGTAAAGTAAAAACAACAAAAGGCAGAATGAGCCAATATTTACGCAGATAAAGCTTAAATATCATCCTTTATTAGCGGGCTGGTTGAGGAGTGATAATTGAAGCCCCGTAATGATATATCAAAGAAACGGTAGCTCTTCGCGACATTAGTGTGGTTTATGCCCCGTGGTCGTAGCGGTGCGTAGTATCATTTATACGGACGGTAGCTGCGAGTGCTGCCGGTGTCATTGAAAACAAATTGCCTTGTCGATAACGTGTCGATTACCGTAGCTCATCCAAGTGCCACCCGGGCGCCAGCTGGAGTGGGTAAATATTTACAAATATATATATTGAACTTGTTTTTACCCCGCGCGCTATGCGACTGTCCATGGCCAGTGTGTTCGAGCTGCCTAATATATATATAGAGAGAGAGCTAAATATATATTGACTGCTAACATATTAAACCAGCGAGGGTCCTACTAACACAACAATCACTCAAACTAATAAATATTCATGGACTAATGTCTGGGCATTAGGCCATCTTCGATTAGACCGTCTGAAGTATTATATATTTTTTCACTCTTTCGGGCGGCGGTGGGAGGGGAAGCCGGGTGGGTGGGGGGGGGGGGTATTATTGTTCTGTTTTTCTGGGTCAAGGCCGAATGGGAGATCGCATTTTCGTATCTGATGGATAGCTCGGAATATTGACCAACTCACTGAGTGTAGGATGCTTAGTTATTAAAAATTATATAACGTGTTTGATTCAATTATACGGGGCTCGGTTAGGTGGCAGGTGGCGGGGGGGGGGGCACCGCAGAGGGGTCACGCACTCGACTGCAACACAAACAATGAAGCTTCGAGTGAAAACCCCGCCTGGGTGAAACTATATCCTATACATAAACTGTGTCTAGGATAATTTTACCCTATCGTCTTATTCTCCCTGGGGATCCCTCCTTCGCCGCCCAATTCACATCAGCCTAGGCGTAATTGACTGCTGGACAGCAGCTTAGGGGCCAAGCGCGGGAGGGGGTGCTGGTGCGCGTCTAAGTCTCATTCATCTATATATATGATCTCATTGAGAAACCAGAAAATGTGAAAAGCGTGACGTCGCTCCCGGGAGTCGAACCTAGGCTCCTGCGGGCAGGCGGCTCGCAGACACAGTTGCGGACGGACGCACGAACGCACGCACGCGGTACAGGGGTATGTGTGCCCTTTACAGATAGTTCTAATTTACAATCCTTCATCACTGATGCAAGTTCACATGTTTAATGGCGTTGAATGTTGAACACTGTGTCGTCATTGATTTCTTGTCCCGCAAAGCCGCAAGGGGGCGTAGTTTAAAGATTGGTCTAGATGTCATCCGCCCCAGCACCTCCCCCCCCCCCCCCGCCCAGCCCCCGACCCCGCAAAGTTAGTCGCTGGTACACGCAGTCAAACCATCTGTTAACCACCCCCCCCACCCGACCTTCCAGACGGTATCGATCAGCAATTGATCACTAAGATCAATACAAGAGTCTTATTTATAGCATCTGGAAATGTTTCAACTTGCTGTGAAGGATGCATTCATTATTAAGAAATGAGTGATAACGCCAAGCGTAGCGACCCGGCAAATTATGGTAGGAGGATGGGGTGAGGGGGAGTACGTAGGGGAAGGGTGAGGGGCAGTAGGTGGGGGGAGGGTGATGAGCGAGGGGGAGTAGGTGGGGGGAAGGGGAGCTGGATGTGGACAGGTTTGGATTGAGGGGTCGGGGGGGGGGGGGGGGAGGAGCCACGGTGACGAGTCATCCGCGACCGGGTCAGATCGATCGGTTTAGAGTCTCGTCACCATGGCGACGGCGGGGCTTCTCGAGTCGCATGAAGGTATTTTCAAGGTGTAGATGTTTTTTTTCTCTCACGTATTAAGCCTCCACACAGCGGGGTGTGTCTAGGGGAAGATGGCGGGGTGGGGGTGTCGCCTGGTGTGTGTGTGTGGTGGGGGGAGGTGTCCTGGGGGTCGGCCAAGCTGCACTCGTCGATATACACAACATCAGGTCTATAATCGTCCAACACCTAATCGTCGACGCTATAGCTATACCTCCCCCTCCTTCCTCCTTCCCCTTCCCCAAGCCCCCCCCCCCCCCACTCCACCCCCGTCTCATCTCGCCATTGCAATGTTGACCTCACCCCTGGATCTTGCGGCTGTCTACATCGCCGTTGGTCTATTGGACCTCCCTACCCAACCCTTCTCTCTATATAGGCAATCATTACAACTCCCGCCCCTTCGCCCCTCCCATATCACCCCTCATCCCCTCTCTCTCACCCACTCAATAATTCACAGTGAGTGGGGGACGCTGTCGCAAACAGCAGACTCGTGCCATGGTTCGCTTCCTGTACAATGCTCCAGCATCAATTCATCAATTGTGAACTCGCGACCGCAGATATCAAACAGGTGAATAGAAATAAAAATAGAAATAAAAACCATTATATATATAATATATAATGAGTTATAGAAGCAACGCTATCTCTTAAAATGGTAGATTTCGCCATTGGATACATTTTACTTTTATTATCTGATGTGACTTTTTCATTAGCGCAGGGTTAAATGCTTTAACGTGTATGACGTCCTTATGGGTTAATCTGGGCCCTGTGACGTGAATGCAGGTGTAAATAGGCTATATCAGACTTCTCGCACTCCGGGCCATGACTGTAGACTGTAATGTATCAATGTGATCCACATTATTTGTCCTATGAGTAACGATGAATTACCTGCAATTGACACCTCTATTTGGGTGACTTTAACGCAACGACATTGGTGCGTGTAGCAGAGTGGTGGGGGGGGGGGCACGCTGGGGTAGGGGTAGGGGCTGGGGAGAGGGGAGGGGGGGCGGGTACCGGGGCATTAGGGAAACGTTCTATTGCGTATGTGACATTGCTATGAAAATAAATTATTGATCGGACCTGGTCTTTGATGTCGCGCGACATTAAACTCCTTTTCTCCTGTCGGCGGGGACAGCATGCACGCAGAATGAGTGAGGATATCGAGTGTGGAACAGCCCACCTTGATATACACGACATCATAACTGTCACGACAGATTATCTCATTGCTTGTCGTGGCCGGAGACTGGATATATATGACAGAACGTGAAACTGCCCCCCCCCCCCCCCGCCCCCACCCCCAACAGTAATCAACAAAAATTGATGACCTTGAATGGGTCTGATATGACGGCGCCCGAGCTCAGCGCCTTCACGACACCAAGCTATTATCACCACATTAGTGTGACAATAGCGGTGTTGTCTTCCCCCCGCAATAAGCAGATAGCTTTGGTAATCCGTCAGGCGTTCACGCGATTCTTGGTGCACATCTATCATGGTCGATGGCAGCGTATGACCTTCACGTGTGACCTTTGTGGCATGTCTCCCTCGCCGACGGCATGGCCACGTGTTCCCATGCTCATTATTGTATGAGATGAGTACTATTCCTAGACATGTTAAGGGGATTGTTCAGGCGTGGGAAGACGTCTGTTGTTTCGTCCGCCACGTGGTTAACACAATGCAGATGACGTCGTTGGAGTGAATAATATATGAATGCGATTCTATCAGAAACAATAGACTGCGCGCTCGGGTAATTTATTACCCGGTGTGTTTGCTAGTCCAGCGCACGCGGCCGGTGCGGGGTTCGAAGCCCGCATATGCCTGTAAATGTCTGTGTATGCGGGATAAACACCCCGCGTCCATCTTCTAAGATATCGGGGTTACTTCTGGAGATATAGCTCAGGGTACTGAACGAGCCTCCCCCACACTCGATGGTCGGGGAGGGGGATGGGGTAGGGGGGGGGGGGGTAAGGGCAGGCGTGCTACCAGGCTATGTCTTCGAAGAAGCATAAGCTGTTATACTGTGATGCAGCCGATGGCTATGGGTTGTAGTCATTGTAATAATTTATAACACATCAAACTTGTGAGTGGGTTTATTCTATAGCACAGGTGCATTGCGATGCTTTAATGCAACCACACGCACTCCTTGATCCAAAACTGGACTTTCTGATTGCCGAGACCAGTGTGTTTGTAGGTCCCAATGCGAATGACGTCAATGCCATTACGGCTATTCATCATTCGCACCGCTGGTGTTTGATTGTGAGTGAAGAATTGGGGAATATGAACTTTATAGAATTAATATAGATTTTATTCGAGTGGGGCAACGCAATTAGGGACACTATGATAAATTCGTATTCCGCTAATATTTAGTCTCGCTTTATCATAATATGGATTCCCGAAAGACCTTTGTCGACCATTATCAATGTGTTGTTAAGGCATGGCAGCTCGAACGTCAAAGTTATAAATCTCTCTCTTTTTTTTAATTAATTTATATCTTATTTTATGCGGGCTACATGTGCTCTTTGCTACGCCCTGTACGATTTATTTCTCCGTACCCCCGGAACCCACCCTCCCACCCCGTCCCTTGTCATTGTTCTTTTTTTCTCTCTCTCTTAGTTTTTATTTGTCCGTTTTTTATGCGGGTTAGCTGGAAGATCGCTAAAATAGGCGCGATATTTTTGCTCTTTGGTCAGTATGTATGCCCTGGTGAAATAATCACGATGACTGTCAGTCCTCCCCTACCACCCCCCAACCCCTTCTCCCACTACCCGCCCACCCCACTGATCGGCAGGATGACCTTGTACCATGGGCTGGAAATGTCCCAAGGTCACGATGTGGTGGTCAGTTGTTCTTACCCGGCTCTTCCTCGGGTCCAGTCCCTTTAAGACCAGGGTGCTAAGGGGGGGGGGGGGGGGTAGGTTCTGCAACAGGGCGGGGGTGGGGCTAGGGGGCTTCGGCATTAGGAATAGGTACATGCGGCAGGCCTGGGGGGGGGCAGGGGGGTGTTAATATAGGACATGCCCGATGAGTAAGCCCTGCACTGTCTCTGAAGCCCTTTAATAGCGACCGTAGGGGACAGACAGTTCGTCTATATAGTGGAGGGTACCGCTTCCACTCCCCCGTTCCCTATCCTATACCTCCACCTCCCGCCGGCGCCCGCACCCCACACTGCGCACTCTACTGCGCGTCAGCGTCTGGTTCTGGGAAGCAATATTGATTGCGCAGTCGCGACCTGTATTGCGCGACGGAGTTCGACCTTGACCTTGGCCCTGCGCCGTGTGAACTGACCGTGCGCGTTTCGCGTTTGCGGCACGCGCGCGGCCGGGCGGCGACAAGCGAGGGTTGGCCGCGTGGGGAAGATGGATGGGGGGATGGGGAGGGGGGGGCTTAGATACCTTTAACCGGGTTGAGCTATCCCTCTTAGGGTGGTGTCGTTAGCAACGAATGCCAGTGCAGTATCCATGGTAATGTCCTGACCTGGCCTGTTACATACATAGTTTGTGTCGGTGCTAGTGTGAAGGGCGATCCGTCTCGTGGCAGGCTTCACTGTCCGGCCTACGGGTGAGCCATTCTCTAGGCCGTGGGTTCAATAATTCTATGGCAAGGGGAGAACATGGAACAGCTTCACAAAACTATGACCAATTATATTTGAATTTCTGAAAATAAATGTACATTTTTAAGCATGAACAGCATTGAAAAGGTCATCTGAAAGCCGTGGATGGAGCATGTCACTATATTATTATTGTTATTAATTATAATAGATTTTCCGATAAATATTTTAGATGTTCGGCTAAGAAAAGCATGAAAAACAGGTATTTTCTTCCTGTATCTCATTGTTGACTGAGCATGTCATGTCGCCGTCCTGGAGAAAAATAGATGGTCACCCCATAACTACGGCTTCAATAGCCCCCTTGTTTGTCCCCACCGTCTCATAACAGCCTGATGGTGCTCCGTCAAACCAGTCAACCAGCCGCCCTATCTACAGTGTGATGCCTGGAAAACGTACTCCATAACGCGAGATTACATAAGATAAGGCCATGGTGAAGGGGCCATCATAACACAGCCCCGCCTCCCTCCTGCCATCCACCCATGGCCCACATGGCACAAATCGATGTCGTTTCTCGGGACACGCGTCTGCGGTGTGTTTGTCCATTCTCTTCATAACCATACTGGGGGGGGGGGTGGACGTGTTGGTGAGAGTTCGCACTGAGCTCGCCGCTTTTATCATAAAGACCCGTTTTGCCTGTGGTGGAAAAGACCCAATGCAAAGACGAGAGCTAAAACCGCTCTTGGTTCGCCGCGAATATCCATTCCTTGTCTCTCTTTTGTCTTCTCGTTTATCCTCGTCGCCCGCGGGGAATGTCTGAGGGGATGGCGGTGAGGTATAGGGGGGTGATAAAGGGTGGGGGGATGCATTTTCTATGCTGCGTTGTGCCCTTTCGCGGTTTTTTTCCCCCCGTATCTCCACTATGTTGATCCCTTATCATGTCGCTATTAATAACGCTTCGTTTACTCTTCTCCTCGGAATGCAGCATGACGTTAGACTCGAAGCTGCTCATCCTGGTTATTTTATCAGTTATGGAGTCTCCTTTCATACGGTCATATTTTCATTTTCCACTTTCTTCACTGTGTACTCATAGCAAATAATTATATAGTTTCCCAGTAAAATAACTCTTCCATTGTGCACAATACACCGTTCCACATGTTATCTGCCCTACGACCCCTCCTCCCCCCCAACCGCTCCTCCACCTACCCTACCCCCCCCCCCCCGCCACCCCATTATTCCCCATAAATTCTTGGCGTCTGTCATGTGCTCCACAGAATGGGAGTACGCCGGGACATTCTTGGCTCTAGATCAACTGAGCCTCTGGCAACAACAGCCGATCCTCAGCGGTGTTGGCTCCCCGGATATTGCGTCTTTGTCAGCGTAGTTGTGCCACTAGTATGGGGGGAGAGGGGGGGGGTGATCTGTTCATGGGGTACAGTTTACAAAATACACTTTAGCACATTTGTCCGCCAACGTCTTTCGGACACTTTTTGTGACGAATTTGTTGCTCCCGGCATAAAAACATGGGGGGGGGGGGGGAGGGAGTGCAGGGAAGAAATGACAAAAAAGTTTACATTTATCATGAACATTGTTATGGGTCTGGCATTTCGCCGGCTTATCAGCGGATTCCAGACGGAGAACTGGGAAGATTAATGTCGGGATTAACTATAATCTATTATCAAGATGTGGTTTACCTTGTGTTATGCATAATGTTGGGGTTATTTTCGGTAAATCGAGATTTCAGTTAAATCATGATTTTAGTTAAATCAGGATCTTAGTTAAATCAGGATTCTGGTTAAATCATGATTTAGTTAAATCCGGATTTTAATTAAATCGGGATTTTAATTAAATCGGGATTTTAATTAAATCGGGAGTTTAATTAAATCGGGAGTTTAATCAAATCGGGAGTTTAATCAAATCGGGAGTTTAATTAAATCTGGAGTTTAATTAAATCTTGACCTAGTATGGCACCTAGCGTTTACTGGATGTCATAGGCTTATATATCGGTGCCTATGGCTAACCGTGCGGTTTGCCTTAAATCAAAGCTGACTGTGTTGTTTACCGTGGGTTGGCCGTACAAATCGCCCTCTGGCCCCCGTATCAGCATCTAGCACAGCTGGAGAAGCACCACGCGTTCCCTCTATGTTGCTGTGAGGAAGAAAAAAACAGCGGGGGGATTTTGTTAGTCTTTCTCTTTGGCCGGCGAGCTGGCTGGCTGACTGGCCGGGGGATGACTGACATTGAGGGAGATGCGGGGGGTAGGTTGTGTGTGGGATGGTGGGCTTGGAGGAGAGGGAGAAATGGAGGACTTGGGGGGGGGGGGTGTGGACCAGGGTAGCGGGCATGGCTGGGGGATTGGGCTCGCCGGAGGGCAGGGGAGAGGATGTGGGCTCGCTCGAGGGGTGAGTGTGGTGGGTTAGCGCAGGGGTCGGGTCCGGCGTCTCGGATTGGGATTGAGATGGGAGTGGGGGACGGGGGGGGGACTGGGACGCGCTGCCGAGGTGATGTTCCCTGGTAGCTGTTGAGTGCTGGCACGTGCCTTTTCCATCTAGATGGGAAGACGCTGAGGGAGGTGTGTGTGTGTGTGAAGAGGAGGGGGGGAGGCAATGGGAATGGGGGAGAGGGACTGAGATAGGCTTGCTGGGTCATGCAGGACGGCTGTGCTTGTGTTGGTTTCTAATGTTAGCTAACACGCCTCTCTGCCTCATGTTACACCCACCGTTCCCCCCTAGGCCCGGGCGCCCGACGGGGGCGGGGATGGGGGTTGGGAGAGGGGACGCCGTACCCGGCCTGGCAGAGGCAACGGCTACTGTGACGTCGTCACAGTAGCCACGTCGTGGGCTTAAAACTTCTATGTGCAACGTTCTCGGTAATGGCCCATTAAATACGATGTAATTTCACCTCGTGCTGCTTGGGGGGTTTAGCATTGACCCCCCCCCCCCCCCAACCCCTCCCTCTACTTGACGTTTTACCCCTTTCCTATCGTGGATAGGTCAGGCTCGAGAAGTGAACCTTTATTCTTGCCTTTACTGGTGTCTTAAAGAGATGAAGAATTGGGCAGGGGAGGATGGGGTTATGTCCTTGGCATCATCAACCTTTCCTGTACATACGCAATTCTAGGGTTTGCGTTCTACTGTGGAAATGTTAGCACATGGTATAGGATGAACGAAGTAGTGGCTGCATAGTTCCTTTCCACCTTGACCTGTTATGCGATTATGCGACATGACATTACAGAATAACAAGTCCTTTACAAACCAACGAAGCAACCAAAAGAGGCATATACATGTATATGACCTTTTGACCTTACAGCCCTATGACATTACAGCAGAACGTATCATGTTCAAACTGACCAATCGAAACGACCAATGACATTACAGGTCGAAGCGCGTCGAACCTTCGCACTTGGCACTAGCGTTAATACTTCCATTGTCATCTCTTGCCCTTGTAGAGACACACCCCTCGTGTCTGTACCCAGTTGCTACCACATGCCGTCAATTAAACGCCACATTGCCCTTCCCATTGATATGCCGTTGTCACAAAGTCTGTGGTCTTGTGCCTGTGTGCCGCCCCTGGAACCTGGAACATAATATACAATTTTGTTGTGACCCTTTTCCGCAAATAAACACATTTATCTTAAGTGACCTTGATCTCTGCTCTGAATTATTGACCAAGGCCGTGTCGGGGATTCGCACTAATGGGAGAGCCATGGTTTCCGATACATCATGCACGACCGCCATTTGTTTGATATGATGGCATTTCGGTGTGTGTGCTATACGTGATGAAGCACAATCGATGTATTTGGACGTCAGCGGGCTGAGTAATTTGCGGTTTCCCACCGGCGGGAGATTTGAATTAGCTGCCGGATCCTTTGGAGAAGGGACCCACTGATTTTCACCCCCGTCTGCTGTGTTAAAGTTGCATGTCGAGAACTTTCCCGCCAAAACTAAGGCCAGGCGAAATTTATATAAAAAGTTGCAGAAAACTCGATTGTTTCATTTTATACATTCAAAAACCTGATAAACACCGGCGTTTCGGCTGTGGGGTGGCAAAGGTGTCTATTCCCGGACACCACAGAACTCGCGGCACTGCTACTTCTACCAAAGCATCGCGAAGCACACAAACTGATGACGTTTACCACTAAAATGAAAACTTGGGGTAAATTGCTATCACGGGCAAGGCTAAGAGACACTATTTGGCAGTCTGGCATGGGTGGAGTAATAGACAAAAGAAATCTCGAAGGATTCAAGGACTGATTCTTATTTGCATTTTGACCTCTTTAGTTTGGGCGGGAAAGAGCTCGACATGCAACTTTAATGTTTATTGGCGCATACGCATCGTCGTTGCTGTGTTGTTGTGCGGGGGAGGGGGGAGGGGATGTAAAACATATGCGTTGGCGAAAGGAACAGATGTGTCGGTGTATAGTATATATATATAGCAGCGTGCCCTGGGGCGAACGTTCGCGTTCGAAGCTCGGCGTGTGGTTGTGTCTTTGTTGTGGTGAAGGGCGCGTTTTACTAGTGAAGGTCATACAATCCGTGGTGTTTGGGATGTGGTAAGGCGTTATAGGACTGTGGTAAGGCGTTATAGGACTACTAAACAATGTTATTATAGGTCGCCTTGCTCTGTTTCATGCTGGGTGGCCTACGACTCGGGGTAATATACCCTTCGGCGGGAGTCCTCAAATAACGCTTATTGCACGTGTGTTATGTGAATGATTGACAGGTGAGGAGAGAGTCAGCCCACTTCCCCACCCCCCACTTCATTTTCCCCCATATTCCCTCCCTTTCCCCCCTCCCACTTCCCCAGCCACCCCACCTTATTTTCCCCAATATTCCCTCCCTTTCCCCCCATCTCGTCTCTGGCTTCCGCTATAAATAATAACCCCATGGCTACATAGCGCCGTTAGTGTCAACTGTCAACTGTAGGTAATCATGATAAAATGACAGGTTGAAGATTGAAGAGAGTTTGCTGAGGTAATGCATGGGGCTTAACATTACCGGGGAGGAAAAAAAGTGATGAATTTTTTGACATATTCATTAGTGCATACAAATATTGAACACGTTCTCAAAATGGAGCATAACAATTTTCATGGATATTCATATTAAACAATATTAAATAAAAAGGATATTTCAACTCACGGGACACGTGTATATGACATACATTTGATCAGAGTGATGTCACGTGATACTTCATATTCTATACCATAAATGCTCGCCATACAGACTGTGGTTTTTTTGCAGCAACAGGCGGTCTTCACGGGTCATTAACTGGCTGTCGAATCACGACTTTTGCGAGATTTAACGGAATGGAAATACGACCCCGCATAACTTATCCCGTACATAACTGATTATGATTACTTTTATCGGGGACTGCTCTGGCTATTATCGCAAGGCGCGCCGCCCTTGTGCTAATATTGCCGCTGTCGCTATGGCAGGTATCTGTGTAGTAACCAATAATAATGAGGTGTTTGTCTGCTGCCGCCGGTGCCTGGGAATGACCCTGTTCTTAACCTGGACGTTATCAGATCGCCGCTAACAACACCAGAAGCTATGGCCCCTGTGTACCGCAACCCACCACTTTATTCACCAGTAGCGGTAGCAGCTGCTACAGCGGCAGCGGCAGCGGCAGCAGCAGCAGCGGTGGTAGCCGCCAAAGCTGGCGTCGGTACCCTTTCAAGGTCAATCCTGCTTATCAAGGTCACTGGGCCCAGACCCGAGATGGCTATCTGCGCTGACCTGGGCTGAGCTGAGCTGATCTGCTCACGTCGCACGTCTGGAGTTGATTGGTCGGCTGGGGTTTGTAAGTCACCCGGTCAGGTTGGGGAGTGGGGCGGGCCACCTTCTGACACTTTCCTAATAGACCGAGCCACACTCCGACACATGCTTTCTTCAAGAGTCCTTTTTCTTAATCGTGAATGTGAAATTTTCTTTAATCGTCAATACGAAATTGACAATCATAGCTGTTGGTAGGAACAAGTGAGAAATACTCATCTCTGAAACTGACTAGAAAGTAACACGCTGCTTTATTTGTCCGACTTGTTTGTCCGACATAACGCACGTGGCAGACCCTTTTTTTACCCCATGATTGGATAAAAGCAACAGTGACGGCAGTGAATGATTGACAGCCTGGATCGGTCTATTACGGAGGTGTCGAGGAGCCACATTGTCTTCCGATACACCACCCGATCCCTATCGTCGCAATAGCACTAAATGCCAAACCTGCATCATAAAGGGAAAAAAATTTTGCCCCGTTTACGTCCCTTTGATCAGTATCCGCCTTGGGTAAAGGGTGAAGTATCATATAGTTGGACCTGTACTCTATAGTAAATGGGTGCCAGGCAGTAACCCCGGCCAGTGGCCCTGGTTGGTTCAACGGCCAGGACGCAGCATGTGTCAATTTTCCAATCAATGCCATCAGTGATATACTGACAGCGAGCAGTCAATGGTTATCATATATATATATATATATAGTAACTTATAGGGGTACATGTCCATTTGTATTTTAAAAGCAGATATGGATCTTATCCCATCTGTCTCCCCTCCCACCCAGCCTCTCTCTTCGTCTGGCTCTGCGGCGGGCGTGCATCCGGAACCCTGGATCTTGCTGAACTTGCCAGACTCCCTCCCTCGCTCCCTGGTGGACGTGTGGGGGGGGGGCTCCAGTCGCCATCACTGTATACACAGGGACGGCCTCCCAGCTAAGAGAGATGAAAGGATTGATGGCGTAAAATCGTCAGCGCGGGAGGCGGGAGGCGGAAGCTGCTGCTGCTGGTGGTGGTCATGGTGCTGGTGGTGCTGGTGGTGGTAGTGGTGCTGATCGAGGAAAGGAACTACCTCTGGATCAGGCTGATAGTGGGGGAGAGGCGGGATCTCTGGATCTGACGGGAGACAAACGTCTGGCTCTGTGCGTGCGATGGCCGTGATATGTCGGGCGGCGAGTCGCGCTGAAATCGCCCATTTTACCCGTGTTTTACCGGCGCTTTCGCGGAGAGTAACTCTTAAGTCTCAAGGACCTTGGCAGTTCATATAAATACCGTTACTTGCCCTCGGGGTGGTAGGAAGGACTGTAGTGGGTTTTTGGTTGAGTTGGCTTTTCTTCCTCCGCGCCGTTTGAGCTACAAATCCCGTTACGTATAGGCCTATGCGGCACTCGTATTCCGGAGTCGTTTTCCAGAGGGTGGTAAGTGTGCACACGTAGATCCTAGAGTCCCTAGATCCTGCTGTAGTCGTGTCCGTTACATTGCGTCTGTTAAAGTGGTTCTAAAAGAACTAGAGATTACGAAAAGGAGCACATCTACTGACATAGGTATCCGTCCAACACTAAGATCGAGGCACCAGTGATCGTAATCGTTAATTAATTTTTGAAGTTTAAATTACCCCCCCCCCCCTCCGTCGCAGCCTTGATTGACTAGGTATTAGTCGTAGCAATTGTATACCGTGCACACTTGTAACACGTGTACGCATGCATTGTGTAATCCTGGCACCTGTCTACTCCTAGTTAAAGTGTCCTTGTCAAAACAATCTGTTGTTTAGTTACCGACATAAAGGATCAAGCAAAAGCACAATATTATTGCTCATATCTGCTGACAACATATGTGGTACAGATGTGTTTTACGAACCACCGGTTCTACGGCGGCATAGAACGCTCGCACCGAGTGACCACCGGTTCTACGGCGGCATAGAACGCTCGCACCGAGTGACCACCGGTTCTACGGCGGCATAGAACGCTCGCACCGAGTGACCACCGGTTCTACGGCGGCATAGAACGCTCGCACCGAGTGACCACCGGTTCTACGGCGGCATTGAACGCTCGCACCGAGTGACCACCGGTTCTACGGCGGCATAGAACGCTCGCACCGAGTGACCACCGGTTCTACGGCGGCATAGAACGCTCGCACCGAGTGACCACCGGTTCTACGGCGGCATAGAACGCTCGCACCGAGTGACCACCGGTTCTACGGCGGCATGGAACGCTCGCACCGAGTGACCACCGGTTCTACGGCGGCATAGAACGCTCGCACCGAGTGACCACCGGTTCTACGGCGGCATGGAACGCTCGCACCGAGTGACCACCGGTTCTACGGCGGCATAGAACGCTCGCACCGAGTGACCACCGGTTCTACGGCGGCATGGAACGCTCGCACCGAGTGACCACCGGTTCTACGGCGGCATAGAACGCTCGCACCGAGTGACCACCGGTTCTACGGCGGCATCGAACGCTCGCACCGAGTGACCACCGGTTCTACGGAACGCTCGCACCGAGTGCTCTGGCCACCTGAGAGCCTAACGGCACGTGGATCGGTTGTTCGAGCCCCGCTGTGGCCATGCTTGTGTGGGTAAGGGTTCCATGTCCTTCTTCGAAAAGAGTAGGGGGTTACCCCCGGGGACATGGCTCCACTCTCCCTTCCTTCTCCCATTGACGCGATATGACCAACAGTGGTTAAAGCGCCCTGAATATACAACCAACCAACCTACGAATACCCCCCGCCCCAAAGAAAAAGGAAGACAGAAATGTTGGTGTTTTAGGCCGTTTTGGGGACACGCAGGCTGAAGTGGGCCCAGAAACCCTCTCGGGAAACTTGCTCCATGACCTATGACCTGTTGATTGATCTAAATCTCAGGCATATTACCCACTGAGCCAAGGGGCTGAGCTGGCGTAACGTTACTGGCGTACTGACGTAGGCTCCTCAACCGGCTCCTCTGTGCACGAGTGCCTTCGGAAGCACATCGAGAAACGAGAAATAGCTCAATCAGCTGCTGCATATAAATGAGTCCTTTAAACCGGGACGGAAGGGACAGGACGTCGGGACCAGAGACAGATTTATGTCCCGAAACCAGCGATAAGCACCAGACAAGGCCGAGTCTCCATTCCCCCGGCCTCTCGGGAGGTCTATGTACATATGTATGGGTCTCTAGTGACAGGAGGGGCTGGGAAGCCATTTCCTGCACTCGCAGGTGTCATTCACACCAGCCGCTGGGGGTAAGGTGGGGTAGGGTAAGAGGGTGGGTTGGTGTAGGGTAGGGTAAGAGGGTGGGGGTGAGGGTAAGAGGGTGGGGTGGTGTAGGGTAAGAGGGTGAGGTGGGGTAGGGTTGGGTAAAAGGGTGGGGTGGTGTAGGATAAGGGCGTATGGGGAGATATCTTTATATAGTTGTGCATGGTGAATGTTGGAGGGGACGCTGGTAAGGGGGTGGGGCGCATCTGTAAATAGCGGTGTGTGGTAAAAGCTTGGAAGGGATGAGAGTAAGGAAGTAGAGAGGGGGTTGTCTGGGGGTTCTACACCACTGATGAAGTTTGGCCCGATGATGTGCAGGGGTAGGGGGGGGGGTGTTTGTGGATGGGGCGGCTGGGTGACATGGCTACCCACCCTTTTATGGTGTCTGTTCATAGTCTCTCTCTCTCTCCTCGCGCCCTGCGCGCCTAGCTAACCTATATTCCCACCCACTCGTTTCCATGGCAACGTCTTATTTTTCCCTCTTTGCTGCGGGTGTTCCGAAAGGCTGGTTGGTTTCAGCATCATCTGCTGCTGCGGCTGCTGCGGCTGCTGCGGCGCTTCATGCTGTTGGGATTTCGGCATGAAGCGAGTTCGTGCGCGTGGTGTAACGACCTACGGGAACCAGCGTCGCCTGAGGAAGGGCATAACAGTCACATGGTCTGCCGTGGCGGCGTGGATGGGAGATGGGATGGGCAAACATAAACTTCATATTGTTCTGCTTTGATGGTGTCGAGGAGGGTCGAGCATAAACTTTACGTTGGTGTACACTGACGGTGTTGAGGGAAGGGGCGGTACATAAAGGGAGTGAGGGATGTTAGAAACACATTGGGTGTCTGTGAACGTGTGGAGAAAAGGGGGAAAGCATGAACTTCATATTGTTCTTCTGTGATGGTGTGGAGGAGAGGGGAGCAGACAATTCACGTTGGTGTACACTGACGGTGTTGAGGGAAGCCAGCGTGGTACTCTAAAGGGAGTGAGGGCTGCTAGAAACAACATTGGGTGTATGTGAACGTTTGGAGAGAACGGGCGAAGGGGGCAAGCATAAACTTCACATTGTTCTTATGTGACGGTGTGGAGGACGAGGAGCATAAACTTCACATTGATCTTCTATGGTGGTATGGATGAGAAGGACTATATATGGGGAGGAAAGGTGTCAGACACTTCATTTTGGGTTTGCTGTGGTGGTGTGGAGTGGAGTGGGAGGCAATGGGGAAAAGGGAAGGATGCACGCATGGACTCCACATTGGTTTTGACGCAGCAATGGCGTAGAGAGGATGAGGGCGAGGCGAATGGATGGGTGGTGGGGGAGACGATGGTCCCTGCGCGGTTGCCTCATAAAGGGACCATCGTCGGCGACCATGGTCAATGCCAGAGCCCAACGGACAGGATGGGGGGAGGTGTTATGGTAGGGAGGGAGGTCACCCCATGCTAGGGCTCAGGGGTAGCAGAGCCATTGGTACAGGGTAGGGGGCTATATGGGGAATTCATGGCAAGCAAGGGGAGTGGGGTAGGGAGGTGGGGTGAAAGGTCTGGTCAGTAAGAGGGGTGGTAGTCCAGTCACGTGACAAATGTATGCCCAAATACGGCTGAGCGGTTGTAGGCGATATGTTCGATATGCGGCGACGAGGGTGGAGAGCGGAAGGGGAGAGAGGGAACCGGAAGTGGGGGCTTGCCGGCTTTCCGGCTGAGTGAAGCCGGCGGGATTCGGCCACGTGAGTTACGACCGAGGGCAGGGTGTTAAAATGGCGGGGTGCGTCTCCAAGGGGTAAAAGGTTGGTCTGGGTAGGCGGTACAGTGCCGAGTGGGTAGGTGGGTGGGGGTAACGGAGGGGGGTGTGGGCACGCCTGGGGAATTGGGGCCCGCATTTTGGCTCCAGACTGCCTGGTGCTGCGCGCTTGATGTGAATACTCAGTCGCACAAAAAGAAAAAGAAATAAATAGCCTGGTTTGGGCCCAATGGTTGTACTGACGGTCCCGCGAAAAAAGGAAACAAGAGAGAGAAAAATGGCGGAAATAGCGCTATGTCGACCGCTGTTAACACTTGTAATCCTTAGTGGTTTGCGCTGATGTAAGTGATATCTTTCGCGCCCCGAAATGGCTGTTGCAGAGATTGCGCAATGGGTGTCTCCACCCACCATGATGTGCTGGTGTTTTACCTCTCTATTCCAATCAGTTATCGCGTCTGATTCCTTGAAACTGGAATATTCAAAGGCATGTCACTCACAACCTTGAATATAGATGTACATGCATTTCCACGCCATTGTACTTGCGCCACCTGTGAGAATCTCAGCGCCATTTTGTTTTTGTTTGACGCCAAAATCTTCTCATTGTGGGCTGTCTCTTGTACCCCACGCCAAATAGTATTACTACTAAAGCCGCAGGATTGTTTGACGCCAAAATCTTCTCATTGTGGGCTGTCTCTTGTACCCCACGCCAAATAGTATTACTACTAAAGCCGCAGGATTGTTTGACGCCAAAATCTTCTCATTGTGGGCTGTCTCTTGTACCCCACGCCAAATAGTATTACTACTAAAGCCGCAGGATTGTTTGACGCCAAAATCTTCTCATTGTGGGCTGTCTCTTGTACCCCACGCCAAATAGTATTACTACTAAAGCCGCAGGATTGTTTGACGCCAAAATCTTCTCATTGTGGGCGGTCTCTTGTACCCCACGCCAAATAGTATTACTACTAAAGCCGCAGGATTGTTTGACGCCAAAATCTTCTCATTGTGGGCTGTCTCTTGTACCCCACGCCAAATAGTATTACTACAAAAGCCGCAGGAATCCCACACCACCACATCATGATCTATCATAAGCGTACTGCCCATCACATATGTATCCCCAATAGTAATAATCCCAATAATCCCTTTCACTTGCTGATGCCTTTATGATAGTTCCGGGTTATTGCGGTGTGTGGCTTTGTCGTGTCCGAAGCCGTACTCGCTCGATGGCTCTGCTGAGTAGGTCAGGAACTTGATCTTGCTAATTATTATCATTGTCCACACGGCCCGGCCATAAGTCACTGTCACCGGCCCACTGTCAGAAACGATCATGATATCGCCAATGTCATGCATATAATGTGGTTTTCCATATGTCATATTTGCTTTACATTATCGTTATCACAGTAGGTGTATGCGTCTAGTCTACCCTCCTATTCATTGACGTTTATTGCTTTAATCATGTTGACACAGCCCATGGAGTAGATGGCACGGGGGCAATCAGCCACCCCCCTAACACACAGGCCATATACATATATACCTCACACAACAGGTTTAGCATTAACGGCCTCATTCCCCTGCGAGCATTGACACAATCCATCCCCCGACGACAGCGTCATTACCATCATCTGCACTGATCCTTCCAGCCTTAACTTCAATAGGCCATAAAGGCAGGCGGAGGCAACGGCCGCACCCGTGCTGGGTTATCAATGAACCCAATGCTTACAGTGGCGGCGACAGTGGTAAACGTAAAAATAAGAGAATAGAATGCGATCATAAAAAGCGCAGGTCAATAATTTCTGCAGGTTGCGCTTCCTTCCGCTGCACTGCCTGACGGGTAAAGGGATGGCGGTCAATGGCTTGGTGTGGTCGTCCCTTTGGATGACTGCCAGGGCGGACGGAGAGTGCGCGGCGGACTCTCCTCGATCCCATGGCTGTTGTGGTCGATTGAAGCAGCAAAAGCGATTCCTAATGGGTGGGCTCTGGTGGGTTCCTCCACCTGGCTTCAGGCCAGAAACACTTGGTCGACATTTTCTGGTGCTACTGTGAAAGAGAAGATCGCTGTGATGGAATCGCGGTCGTTCTTGTTGTACATGTTGCTGCGAAGTTTTTATTCGATGAACAAAAAATATCAGTATAGCTCACGTGGTACTCACGTCTGCAATTTAGTAACTACAATAATCAAATTACTGGAGATTAACATACAGAGTGGACGCATCTCGCACCGCGACGCATGAGACTTTCTCTGCCAGCTTAGAAGCTTCTCGCGGTGCAAGTTCATCGATTATACGATTATGACGGCGAAGATACATGTACCTCACATGAACATCACCCTCAACCTTAAATAATAAATGATGCTATGTTGCACCGTTTCTCCGCCGCTAACACACTTGACGTGAAAAGGTTCCCCGGTGACCTTCGTGCATAAGGTTAGGAGGGGTTAACTGGTTTACGTGAGGTCACTGCTGCCACATCGTATCTCACTATTTCCCATGTTAAGTTTGGTTCTTCTTTGTCTAATATAGCTCAAGTACTACTCAAATTATGGTGCCCCAAAACGATGCCGCTATTGTCAGGTCATTTTTCCATGTTAGGGCGAACCATTGTCGACAGCGGCATCCAGAAGTATGAGTCGTTCTTCCGTGGTCCGTATAGCTCACATACTGCTCAAATTCACTTCTGACGGAAATAATACGTTTCGTGGTCGCTATATAACATGTAAGGTCCAGCTATTGCCGACAGCGGTTCCCATATGAGTGTGAAAGCTAGAGCTATTGTCGACATACGTTTGACCTCTCATTGACCTTCGTTATCACTCTCGACCCCTCTCGCTAATGAGGTTGCCATGTCGTGACGGGATTTTCTGCGGGTTGGTGTCGGATATGATCCCTGACGGAGCATGAGGATGAGGTGTACCGTCTTCCCCCCCCCGACTAGATCCCCCTGGTACCCATCCCATCATTGGCGGTGTGACCTTAAATGCTAATCGCCTGCTGGACTGTGCAAACCGAATAAGCGCCGGTCCGGCACCAGGGCGACCTCAGATGGGTCCAGGTAAATTGGACTCCCGTGACCCCCTAATGGGTATACTTAGCTTCGGGCAAATATCTGGATGGCTGACTGGGTGGCTAGGTGGGTGGGTGGATCGCCGGATGGCCAGGGAGGGTTAGGGGTGGGTCGGGGTGGATAAGGTGGGTTTGAGCGGACATAATGGATGGGTGGGGCAGGGGGCCAGAGAGTCAATGAGGTATGTGTATTTGGCTTCAGGGAAATATTATGGAAGGGTCGATGGTGGTGGTGGTGGGGTTGAGGGTGAAGGGTGGGGGTGGGAGTGGGTGGGGGGGCTGAGAATGGTGGAGTGGGGGTTAATAAGGTCATAAGCCCCGATCGGGTGGGGGGGGGGGGGGAGGGGGTGGATGGACCGTGATCCGCTCGCCCAAGGTTAACAAGAAGGCGACCTGTGGACACACGCGCTATATATATGGAATTGGTCGGCGTGCTTTGAACTGGAGGTGGGGTGGGGCGGGGTCCACGGAGGGTGGGGTGTTGTTGCGTGGAGTGGACATTTTGGTGGTCTTGGGAGGAGAGGGAGAGACGGAGGTGGAATTTGAGGATGGGAATGGGGAAGGATGGGCATTGGGGTGGGGGGTGGGGGGGGGTGGCAATGAAGTCACGGTTTGGCGGACAAGAACAGTTTGGGGATAGGGATGGGGTAGACTGATCATTAGAAGATCGTGGTAGTGGAGAGGGCGGCGTGCTGTGGCATCAGAGTGGAGTTGAAGGTGGAGAACATTCAGAGATGAGGATGGGGATGGTTGAACGTCATAAGGTCGTGGGAGGGAAGGGAGGGAGACACCGGGGCGACACCGGGGTTAGAGGTGGAGAGGTCTTCGGGCTGTGATTGCCCCCCCCGCCCCAAGGGGGCCGAGGATCTGAGTGTGACGGACCCCTACGCCCTGCCCCAGGGTGGTCTCCGGCGGCTGTGGTCAGTGAGATACGGGGCTTAATGTCCACAAGACGCCGCCGCCGCCGCCGCCGTCACGTGATATGGCCGGCAGGGACTAGCGAACTCTGCCGTCAGGGGGCGGGCAGGTCTGCATATAGAGCCAACCTTGGGTGGCTATGACCACGTGCGCCACTCATTGCACCCAGCCAGACTCTACCCCCCGCCTCCCCCCTCACACTCTCCCACCCGCTTCGGCCTTCTCTTCGTGTCTGACCACCCCTAAGCTCATCTGCCAGGCTAAGCGCACCACACCCTCACGCCCTTCATCTCACCTCACCCCTGTTTGCCACCCCCCCCCCCCCCACACACTCTCCCTCTCCCGCCCCTTCGTGACCTCGTGGCGTTAAATCACGACCGACCACGTGCGGGATGCACCCGGCGCGCATGCGCTCCGAGGGTTATTACTTCCGGTTAGAGAAGTCGAGAAGGTAATCCGTGGTGACCATGAAACCGGGATGATTTGTGTGGCTGGGGTTATGAGAGGTTGGCAGGCTGGGATGTGGGTTGGGGGAGGGTGCCGGGCGGTAAGGGATGGGGCGAGGAGGCGGCGTCTACAGGCCTAAGACTGGGCGACACGATAGGGTGTGGGGTATGGGGTGGGGTGTCGGACAGATAAAGCGCGGATGTCTTTAGTCAACGTAATCACGTCTCCAGCGATAACTCAGATAATGTAGGAGGAGGCGACATCTTCTGAACTTCCCCACCCCCCCCCCTCCCTCCCCCCTCCTTCCCATCTCACCAAACCACCCAGCCCCCTTCCAGCTTCCAACGTCGGATGGCTTTCCTACGACCGCAAGCTGGCTCCCCGTTCCTTTACGGGCGTCATTCCCTTCATAGAGGGCGCCCCGATCGTTCTGCCCGCCGCCCGTCGATAACTGCAGGTCGCGACGTCTATATCGGAGATTGTCCCCAATTCAACCTTGGGCCGTATGGAGTGGGCGACAGCGACGGCGATAAAGATGGAGAGGGGTAGGGTGGTGAGGGTGGGGAGGGAGTAGCGATAAAGAACCCGGGGGGGGACCCCATTATAAGACCAACATTACCACTAATGAGTTTGACGTAGCGCAGTTTGGAATACAGAACGCCACGGGCGAAAACGGGTCCCATTTTTACGGAAGAAGGGCGCAAAGAGACGCTATGCCTGAGCACTACGTGAGCGATGCTAAAGTAGTGGTGCTCTCCGGTGTCTGAGAAAGGGTGGACGGCTATGATGAATACCAGCTTTTAGTCGCGCAAACTTGCACTTGGCCCAAGTTAAGCTGGAAAGACTGAGATGAATAGGGGACCAGTCAGACATTAAGCTGGAACAATCAAGCAACTTCAAGCTACGACCCAAGTGCACACTAGGCTAGCAAAGAGCACGCTGGACCAACCTAAAAACAAGCCGACACTGAACCACAATTGGAGTCCAGTCATCGCTCATGAAAAAGTCACCAGTCGAGCTTTACTCTGGACGCAACTGTCCTAATACCGTTCCTTTTCGAAGGGGACCCACTCGTTGAGCTTGATGAATAATTCACGGCAGCTCACAGCCCGGCTCTGCCGTCCTCCTCCTCCTCCTCCTCCTCCTCTTTCTCCTCCTCCTCCTCCTCCTCCTCCTCCTCCTCCTCCTCCTCCTCCTCCTCCTCCTCCTCCTCCTCCGCCTCCTCCTCCTCCTCCTCCTCCTCTACTTACTTTCCGTTATTCTCCTCCTCCTCTCCCCTCTTTTTCCTCCTCCTCCTCCTCCTCCTCCTTCGTGTTCGCTCTCCTCTTTCTCCTCCTACTCCTCCATGTTCGCTTTCCTCCTCTTTCTCCTCCTACTCTTCCGTGTTCGCTCTCCTCCTCCTCTTCCTCCTCCTTTTCCTCTCCCGCTACTCCTCCTTCTCCTTTCTCCTCTTCGCCCTCCTCCGCTTTATCCTCCTCCTCCCTCTCCGCCTCCTCCTCCTCTTCCTCCTCCTCCTCCTCTTCCTCCTCCTCATTTCTCTGCCTAAGCCTCCTGCGCCTTGGACTGCTTACTTCCTCGAGACGCGGATGTCTTTCTCCTGTATTTTTGCGTCTGTTATCGGAATGACCTCCTTGGGGGGCCATCTCGCGCGTGTGACAAATGAGGAAGGGACTTTCGAGGTTCATTTAAGCGGCGGGTCGCGGTATAGAAATCGGAAGTTTAGGCTAAGTTCTGTGTCCGCGTATTGGTAGCGTGCAGCGCCAATCGAGCGCTCTTGTCACCCAGAGTGGGAGACACGGACGACTGGCGCCACATGGGGACACAATATATGCGGCGCCCACGAGGCAACATAGCATAAATTTACAAGATTAACTGTTGAAGGTTTTAGGTGACATGGTGGCATACCTATATGTTTACATGCTATATAGATGTGCAGTTATTGAAATAACATTATATATATATATTCTTGACAATTAAACATGTCAATTATGTAACAAAACTTACTGAGAGTTAGTGAGTTACTGAGAATAGCAATTATACATATATGAAATATTGACAGTTAAACATAATAATTATACGTATACAAAATATTGTCAGTTAAACATTACAATTATATCTAAACAAAACACAACAGGGGAAACCCCGCGTGAACATGACTTGTACAATGTGGCCATATATAACCCAACACTTCAAGGTCAAAAGTATGGATACCGATCCAGTAAATCTCTAGCTCTGTGTATAATCACCGTAAGTTATCACAGTCATAACAGCTGTGTCCCCAGACTGCTGTAGCCACGACAGGAATGACGTATGGCGGAGGCGCAGACGGGTGAAATAGGTTGAGACGCCGCTGCTAGCTCGGGCTGGGATCTCATAAAACTGATTTTCCTTGTCGCACTGCACCTCCTGTGGGGCCAGACAATGAATACCTGATGGCATATTTGATGGCGGTATATATCAGCCAGGATGAGACCTAGGTAATGATGAAACCGTGTTCTCGCCGCGGAGCACGTGGTGTTGCGTTCAACACGGCGAACGTGGATAGAGTAACAACGTCATTGGCAAGGCGTCGCCTTACGTTGTGTGGGGGTAATGGGTAAAACGCCCTTTCCAAGCAAGGTTTGAGTAATATGTTGTAATGTCAATGTCCCCGGGTCCCCCAAAAATGTTCTAAACTTGTAAAGGCCGAGTTCTGTTGCTGTGGAGCAATTTGGTATGCATTAACACAACTTAGGGTGTTAATTTAATTAGATCATGAAATGTCATTAAAACAGTCACCCCACCCTCACCCCGACCCCCACCCCACCCCACCCCACCCCATGCCACCCCACCACCTTGTCGTCCCCGTGCCGACAAAGGCTTTATATGGTAACGGGTGCCAAGGGGACTACTCTGCCGCCACCCCCCCCCCGCCACCGCCCTCTCCGCCCCCCCCCCCCCCCATCCCACCGCTTCCACCCTCGTGTCTGTCCACACTCGCGTTATCCGGTCTGTCGTCGGCTGTCCTTATTGGAAGGAGATGCGCTTTGTATTATCTGCAGGTGTGCAATGTGCTACCGCCACTGTCCGCGCTGGCTGACTAATCAAGCCACAGGTGTGTTATGCAAAACATTCAACGTGTGTGTCGGCATCATGTCGGCAACAAGACCGGGGGACCGGGAGACCGGAAATCGGATGACCGGGAGACCGAGAGATCGGGAGACCGGGGGATCGGGAGACCGAGAGATCGGGAGACCGGGGCCCCGGGAGACCTAAAGATCGGGAGACCGAGAGATCGGGAGACCGGGGGCCCGGGAGACCGAGAGATCGGGGGCCCGGGGGGACCGGGAGACCGGGGGACCGTGGGACCGGGAGATCAGGGGACCGGGGGGCCGGGAGATCGGGAGACCCGGGGACCGGGAGATCGGAAGACCGGGGACCGGGAGATCGGGGGATCGGGGAGACTAGGGGACCGGGAGATCGGGAGACTAGGGGACCGGGAGATCGGGAGATCGGGGGACCGGGAGACCGGGAGATCGGGAGACCGGGGGACCGGGAGACTGGAGCCGAGATCCAGACCCTGTGGCCGCATACTACCAGCCTTGGTATTGTTAGTCACTGCGAGCGGCGTGGTTGGTTGGTTGGATGGTTGGTTGTTGCATGGATAGTTGGATGGATGGTTGGTTGGTTGGTTGGATAGTTGGTTGGTTGGTTCTTGGTTGGTTGGTTGGTTGGTTGGTTGGTTGGTTGGTTGTGCGGTTGGATGGTTGGGCGGTTGGATGGTTGATTGGTTGGTTTGTTGGATAGTTGGTTGGTTGGTTGGTTGGTTGGTTGGTTGGATGGTTGGTTGGATGGTTGGTTGGTTGGTTGGTTGGTTGGTTGGTTGCATGGTTGGCAGTTGGCTGCGGGCCCGAACCAGGCCGGCGGGGGATGCATGTTGCCTCTGCCCGCGCCGCCTGCAACAAGGGAACGAACGATCACTTCGGCAGGCAAGCTGAAACCCCCACCCCGCCCAGATCCCATTTCCAACCCCACACCCCGCCCCGCCCTCATCCCCCGACGGTAGCGCTGGTTACTACTACCTACGCTGGGTGTAATTCTAGCCGCTCGCAGATAGGCCGGAATATCCCTCACGGTCCAAGATGGCGGATAGGTAGGGCGGGCGCAATCTGCAGCACTGCAGCGCGGAGAACAGAGGGTGGCTGGCGGGAGGTGGGTTGGTGGAGGGGGTGGGAAGCGAAGAGACAAAACGTGGCCTCCCTTTTCTGTCCCGCCGACCGCAATCATAAAAAATTCCCGCCCCGCGCCCGTTGCCATGGCTACCATGATGACATCACGGCTAGCTGCCACTATACCACGTGACGTAGTAGATCGGGGTATTGGAGGGAGCCAGTCGGCCACCTTTCGGTGGTAGCCTAGATTGGAGTCCGTGTGGCACACGTATGTTACTCCCCCCCCCCCCCCCCGCCAACCACCCTTCCCGCCGCACACCCATACCCGTTCTCCTCCTTCTCTTCCCGTTTGCCGCCACCATCTCTCCCCCCATCTCTTCCTTTCCCCACTGGCCTGGCCTGACCAGCCTCGCAGGCTGCAGTGCCTGCCGGCCATCCAGCCAGCCAGCCAGCCTTGTTGATGAAGGCCGCTGCAGCCCTTCATCCACCAGCGCACTGCGACCCTCCGCCCGCAGGAGGAGGGAAGAGGGAAGCCAGAGAAAAATCGATATTGATTATGCAGAGTTCTTCTTCGCCTGATGCGGAGAACGCGGACGCGAACGCCCTCGCAACTCCACGGCAATGGCCAAGAAAACACACCCGAAAAAAAGCCACGAGAGGTATTATTTTGGTGCCAAATCAAAACAAATGGGGGGACTCACATTTATATAAAGCTTCCGAAAGGATAAACTCAGCACTCGAGTCACAATTTCTCGTTGCCATGTTTGGTTGTTATCGTAAGGCCTAACTCTCAAGATCACTATAAATCAGGCATATGGCGGCCTACTTCCGGTCTTTACGACTACATGCGATGGATACAATACCCATCTCATCCATTACTACACTTCCGGTTTTCACTGGGGATAAAACTCGTGGCACTGATTCCATTGTTTTACATCAACTCTGGGGAGGCTTCCCGGGTTGCTAATGACGACCGCTATCCCCAGCCTGCGGCTGCCTTTTCCATTTCACCAAACAAACGCCAATCACTCATTCTTGCGCCTGCGACGGCCTTGAAATTGACAACACGGGCCGGCGACTATCTGATGACGCGTCTTTGAAGGTCATTGAAACCCCTCCGTCTGCTCAAGATAAGCAGACGCCTCGGACCAGACGACAAACAAACTCCCCTTTTGTCTTCGCAAATACTAATTTGCGGCGGGGACGGTTTTCATTGTTGGGTCCTGTCCCTCCTGTCTCCGACACGTCTGCTTCTAAAGCCCAGTCCCCATATATTGTGGTTTGCTGGTAATTGAAAAAAAAAACGGGACACTCCTGTTACAGTTGTCACTGCATTTACGGCACGGATAACAGTGCGAAAGACGATTTGCTTGGGGAATAATGACTCCCAGAGACTGGCAGTTTGTTCGTGTTTTCAAGCATGTAAAACGGTAAATACCTTATCACACGATGTCGGTAATTATATATGCAAATTATATCTTCCTATCGGCATGTATTTGACAGAATATGGCGTTAAATTATAGGATTTACGTTTTTAGAAATGCTACATATGCTGAATCCAACGATTACTATCCATAATCAATAGCAATGTAACATGCATGGTATGTATGTAAAATTACATGGCCCCCAAGAAACAAGAATATAATATTCCTGCACGAATTAGGTCATAGGGTGTAACAGATTTAGATATGGAAATACATCTTGGTTGAATAGCATGAGGCGACCAATCTGCAACTGCCTGGCTGCACGCTGTGTGGCAGAAGCCGGGTGGTCTCTGACGTTACAACGATATGTTATCATTAAATAGCATTGATGCGTTTTTTCGCCTGATACACCCTGGCAGACAACAGTAAAGCATGGCTTTCAGTGGCATCCTGAAATTCTTGATAGCGATTCCGCCATGGTACAAGCGTGACGGCCGTACACAGGGGCTTCGAGTTCTAATTTTATCGCTGCAAATGGCCGCGAAATTGGCGCCCACACGCCAGACGTGCATCTGCCCCCCGCCCCTCCGCTCCCGCCCCCCCCCCCCAACCCGCCGAGCCCCCCTGTGTGCCCTGTGGGGCGGCAGTCAGGGAGATGGCTGGCGGCCTCCACACACAGGACGCTCGCTCAGCCTCCACCCCCCCCCCCCCCCACCCGCCCGCCTCCACCGCCCCGAACCCCCGAGGAGGCGAGACCGGAGAATTGATGTAACTCCTTAAGAATTCTGGGAACAACTGCCTTGAACCTTAACCCCGTCTCCCTCCCCCCCCCCCCCTCCCTCATCCCTCTCCTCCCTCTCCCCCTCCTTCTCTATTGGCGCCGCACCTTTTCCCGAGTGAGGTACCCGGGCACCCCCGCCCCCCCTCCCTCACAGACACACTCACTCAACCCCTCCTCGTAGTAAAATATCCTCCTCTGAGCCCCCCCCCCCCCCTCCCCACTCCCACCTTTGACTCCTTCACCATCCGTGAGTGATAACTCCTCGGTCTCAGCCTGATCCCCACGCATCCAGAGTGATACATCCTCACTCATACCCTCCCTCCCCCCCCCACCCCCCAACCTTCTCACGGCTAGTATCGCCTGGCATGCCCCCTCCCAGTTCACGCCCTAGGGTGCCACCCCCAAATCCTTCTCCCAGTATCAGCACACTGCGCACCATACCCTCCCTTTTCCCTTACCAATGCTGCCCTGCGTGGTGCCAGATCCCCGTCTGATCAACATTACGGCAGTTATTAATGTGGCCTTAATGCATCCAAACAGCTGGACGTAATGGCTTGATAATTGCATCAATAACGGTACAGTTATCATAACTTATTTAATGCATAATATTATTAGCGTAGCCAAGTTCAAGGTAATATAATCTGTTCCAAATGATCAACATTGTCATACCTGGCGTTGGGATCTAAAGCTATTCGCAACGATTCAGCTTGGGGTTTGCAGCTATATATTTTCAACGTTTTGGTTCAAGTATTGTGGTATCTGTGCCATCACGGGATTTGACATCCGGGTTCGAACCCTACTTCAGCCACGTACGAGAGAAGTGTGAATCGCGTGCGATTTATGGCTTCAGTGATTCCGTGCTTGGCCACCAGGGGCCATTGGTATCAGGGCAATTGAGACTAGATTCGATGCCTCACGACACACATCAACGCCTCCACCGATCTGTGAGTCACGTGATTCATCACTTACTCAACATCCGGTGACGACGAACTTACCTTGGCCCCAACCCCATGTTTGCATCCTTACTCCAGCCACCGCCATTGGTGTAGTACTTACTCCTGGGCCATTGCCAATAACCAACCGCGATCTTCACATTATAGCAATCCACATGTACACGAAGATATCAATGCAAGTTAACAAATTTTCGTTTTAACATTTGACAGATACGTCCGTCTCCTGGGCATTGCCGAACCGTATCTGCGACACTGTGGGCTGTTGGTGCGGACTTTGTGTCGATGTTGGGTTTGAGATTTTGCTGACGGAAGGAATTGTCTAAATATAAAGCTGGCGTCATCCGTGTGTTGTGTGTGGGAGGCGGGACCGGGGATGGGTATGGGTGTGTGGGGTTAAGGGGTGGTTATAACGGGGTCTACACAGCGATGAGAGGGAGGGGGAGGGACGCTCTTTCCCTGTTGGTCCTGGTGCTGATGTCAACCTGGTCAATATTCGCTGTAAAACGAAGGGTATTTTGTCATTCGCGGCCCATACCACTCAGACACTCTCCATCCTGAAGTTTGCTGCCGCCACACCAGATGACGCTGGTCTTCCCCTAGGTTCAGCATTGCGCGGCACTTGTGTCACACTAAGCGTTGATGTGGATGGATATCAATCGATATTGTAACTGGATGCACCCAACGGGATATACCGATGTAATAATACCGGTGTATAATGGAGAGAAATACTCCTAGATATGGGATCCTTCACCAGGGGAAGGCTCACATGGTCTCTCCCCAACGAACGAGACCTTGGCCTTGATGATAAACAGGGCGAGCGCCGCTGGGAGGCAGATGTTCGTATAGAAATCGCGTGCACTTTGTTTGTCAGCAGAACTGGGGGAACTAGACAATCAGTGTATGCGAAGACACCTGATTGTCTGGCTTAGATCACGTGACTTCGCTTCGAAGCATTATTAATTATCACATGTGTTGATTGGAATATATATGTCTTATCGGGTTTAAATATAATATATGAAATCAAATAATTGTTCTTTAGACCCGATCTGTGCGCACGAGTGCT